>NC_051169.1:103676330-104248830 GCF_013339725.1 Rhipicephalus microplus
GGATGTGCCGGATTTCCTACCTCTCAAAAGCTGCATCGCTTGAGAGAGAGTAGAGTTAAAACGTATTTGAAAACTATTATTTGAGCAATCTAACGATGGACCACTTGAAAGTATGTTTTTTCCTAACTCAAATTTTCTCGTGGAATTATTTGTAACAAAAAAAGTAGACCTAATGCCTCTTTTTTTCGATGTATCGATAAACATAAGGCAATAGACATTATTCCCAAAAACGATGAATATTCTAAATGGTGCATTACGAAGCATATACAGTACAGCTACGTAGAATGAGGGATGCTGTACTTGAAGAATCAGGTACACGTTAACTTCATCCAATTTCTAGAATGTCATATAGAGTATGTTATTGAAGGTTATTACATGTGTTAGCATGCAGAGAACGGATAGATAGTGCGTGACGTACCCAAATATGGGAAAAACCTGAACATTAACTATTAGTCACCGGTGCATTCAGTACACGAGGGTCATATAGGCCTTGAAGCACTCCATCTGCGTATATGGGAGGCTGTCAAACCGAGTATAGACAGACGTGTGCGAAATTCAACACGTTCAGCGATGCCCCTCATGCACAAGGCACTCTTCTTCCGAGCATGCATTTCACTTTGTCGCAATGCCCATAACCTCTACAACATGTTTATTATCTCACTTCCTTTATATTTTCATTCTTTTTTCTTTTTCTCTAGAGGCATAACCTACTTCCATTGCCCTGAATGTTGTTATTAATAATATTCAGAGACATTGGAATTCCAGCAACTTGTGGCTGTACTTCACAAGTTGATCTTCAATCACATATCAGTTCCAGCGACGCACAGTCTGCATTTGATACCCCTCACACACGTACTTGAAGGAGTTCAGAGGAAGCCTAAGGGCCTGTACACGCGCTAACACACACGTGCCACACGCAAGTTGAGGGCGAACGAGCGTCGCCGATTCGCTCTCTTGTTCTGAGCCTGCGTGCGGCAAGTGTTCCACCACCTTCGGTGCGGCTGTGTGGGTAGCACGTGTGCAGGCCCTAAAGTAAACTAGCAAAGAAAGTAACTGTGTGAAGGACACAGCCGTGTTAGCAAGGCTAACATATAAGCGCCGCCGATAACCAAGTATAGAAAGTTGCAAAAGCCTGAGCAGTCGGCAAAATATATTCGGCATGCTTATCAGCAGGCTTTGTAAAATAACTTGGAGGCATGGTCGTAGTTACATGCCTAAAACCAACAATCGATCCTCTTTGAACACATTAAATGGTAAAGAGGAAGTCAACAACAACAAAAAACGTAACTGTGTTGGACACGCTGACAATATTTATATCCAAGCTCCAGCGGTAAGCTAAGAACCAAAAACCTGCTTACCAGGCAGAATATATTGGGCACAGTTATCTCTAGTGAAGTAGAATAACGCGGTGGTGTGGTCGGAGTTGTACGCTGAATGCAGGTTGAAAGTCATTCCTGCAAGACGTCTCGCATGCACTGATAGCGACAACAGAATGCAATGTGCTTCTCACGGCATGATGAATAATGACCAACTACGCATGCGCATACCAAGGCTGCCCACAATCAGTTTTGCATATCAGATACTTACGTCCGCTTACGTAAATATATGCTGTTGGCTTTTGTATAATATGTTTATTTTATCATGTTGTTTTTTGTTTGTGGCTTTGTGTATGCAGGCATCCTACGAGGCCAGAGACTTGTAGTGAATGGCATGCGACGTACATACCGGTTTCAAAGCACCCACTGGTATTGACTCACAAATACCTCGCTTTATGGACGCGTAAAGCGGGTTCAGTGTGACATAAGCATTTTCAAAGCCTCCTTTGAGTCCGCGCAGGCATTAGCCGTTTATTTTTCATACCACTGAGCTTCAGCAAGATTAAAGCGAATGGCCTGATAAGTGATGCGGAAATGCTCTATCACCGTCCAAATAGGATGAGATACGAGAGTCGCTCAGGGACCTGCATGATAGCGTACTCGCCGAGTATGGACAATTGTGAATCATGGCGTCGTTGGTGAGACTTTCTCTGCGTAAGCTCTCTATAAGCGGTGTCAGCCTCCGTATGATATACACAGCCGGTTCATCGGATAGTGTACTTAAGGGGAACCCTTCTTCATTCATTCAAGCCACGTGCAAGCGAAAGCATAAGCGCAGTGATATCCTCGAATGTTGCATCTTAAATCGGCTGGGCCACTGGTCAAATACGCGAATCACGAGAGGGGATATCCTAGGGAATTGTTTTTTCAATTTCCGACGCCTTGGGTCGTTACGACCACGGACGAAGGAACAAGGGGAGAAGGTGAGGAAAGCGAGAAAAAAAGGCAAACAAATTGAGGGTAGGGCTTGGGGCAATGGGGGCAAGCGACAACATCGGCAGTCTCACATTTTCCAGAAATTTGCCAGACTACATGTATCGACATGCGGCGAGGCAACTATGACCAAAATGCTGAGCGTAAAAAGGAGCTTGCGATAATAACCGTAAGTCTTACCGTGTCAGCCTCTCGCTCTGTATCATCAATCCAAACACTAAACATGTTTCTTTTTTTTTTAAATTAAGGGTGTCTTTGGCCGCTTTTCAGGGCTGATGGAGTTATTGTTTTTAAAGGAGCATTGCACATTTACTGAATAGGAATGTAGATATGGTGTGTAAAAAAGAGAGATCTTTCGACATCAACTTGCCCAACATAAAACAACATTTTAATCAGCTGTCCCAGCTATCATATCACATAATAAATGTGAAATGCTGTAATATGGGCCAAATATGTTTCAATCACCCTAACACCCTCAGCTTCTAAGAGATTTTTTAGTTCAAATATTACCCTTTAAAGGCAATTTGGGGAAGGAAAACACCTTTACACCTGAGCTTTTGCAAATTATGTTAATGCGAAATTGTGTTTTCTTTGTTTGAAACCACTTTAATGGTGCACAGTGTGTGGTCGTTTCTTCGCATGAACAGCTTCAATTTTCTGATTTGATATAACCATCTAACACGACTGAATAAGAAGTTAATTATTTAGCATTCATAATTCCTGTCCCAAATGGTGACATTAATTATCTTAAAAGGCCTAAAGCAATGTTGATGGCAGTGAACAAATATGGCATTGTCCTGATTTTCACCAATTTAAGCCACTCTTATTAAACCAACTGGTGTACTTTAACGATACTGAGTGTTCTATTTTACATGCACTGTTTCGTATGTTTTCTTTGAGGAAACGTGTTCAGCTTTCACTCAAGGGCTAAGGAGTAGCCGGCGCTATACTTGTGCACCAACATCTCCTTATATATCACATCAATGAACAATATTTCTGCAAATACATGTATGAATTTGGTAACTGGACATATCTTGTACTTTAACAAATCAATTCCGCAACAGACCGATACTGCAAGGGACGTTCATGAAGAAAAAAAAAGCCATTTGCCTACGCTTTATTTAGCATGAAGCTATGAAGGAAGCCCCACAGCTTTCTCAGACACGCCGCTTCCAATAGTTGACGAACTCCTCGTTCGAGTCAGGTATTTTTCAATTTTTATCAAAACGGCGAAAAAGGAATCAACTCTAACCATTTGGAATGATAATGCGTACATGCATTAGAAAGGTCTGTTATTCATTTTTTTACGACTCAGGCAACGCATTATACATGTATAGCGGAATAGAACACCACCAGCAAGTGCCAGTGCACACAGCGAAATGAGATTCATAGAGGAGAAACATCAAAGTACACTGCAAATTTACGGCGCGGCCTGACTTTCATTGAATTTCCGTGATACTTATCTCCACTGTAAAACTTAAAAAGCTACTTTTTAGAGCTTTTATTCGTGTTTACTCGTTCATTTGTGCGCATATACGGGAAACTGTGTTCATAGAAACTTTCCGCTCGCCAAGTAGCATGAGAAAAGAAAGCAAATTTTTATTTAGTTTCGTTTTGTTTCAGTGGCCAGCCATGACGTTTCTACGGTAACTTAGTCCGTGCGTCACCTCTACATGGAAAAGCATTAGCTGTTTCAATCACGTAACGTAATAATATCTGTGGCTTTACGTCCCAAAAATTACGATATGATTACGCGGGACGACGCGTGCTCCGGAAACTTTGACTATCTGATGTTGTTCGTCGTGCACTCACTTCTCATAGCACACAGGCTTCTGGCATATTGCCTCCATTGAAATGCGCCCGGCGCGGCAGAGATCGAACGTTCGAACTTCTTCAATCGTGAATTTCGGGTACGACTTGGTCGACATCCTGTACAGGCACACCACATCGTGGCCCGAATCCTACGGAACCGGTATTACGATATGCCGGCGAGAGAAATCAACTTCGCTACGCCTTGATGTGGGAGTAACAGTGTGAATCGGGTTATACACCGCTTTCCGCACAACGTGTACGGAATGCCACCATTGCATCCGAGTCGCGCACCTCCCTCTGCGGAGAAGTGCGCGGCTTCACGCGATCTGTCGTAGCGTGCAATCACACGCTCAAACGGGGGGCGTCGCACTGGATAGGCGCCGTTATGGAGCAGAGCGCTTAAACGAAAGCGCGCACTTGACAATCGTGCCGCCTTGCCAGAAAGGAACGCGAAGGCATCCGGGTGTCGCTGCTCTCACTGTAGAGACACTATACGAAATGACGCATGAACCACGCCAAGTAAGTGACCTCCGAGTCATACTGGTTTCTAGCTAACCGCCCCTCGCGCATGGAAGTCCTTCCGCCGCTCTTCTGGGACATCGCCGGACCGGATTTCATCGCGGGCCGACGAAAGCGAAACAATAGGCGGCGAGAGGAAATCGCGATGGCGGATCTGAATCGTCGAAGGCAGCTGACACTCTGACGGGTCACGAGCGCCTTAATCGCAGCTTTTGTTACAATGTGTACGCACTTCAATGTGTACGTGTGTGTTTACACATGCGGTCGGAAGCGTGCGCCCGTATGCACTGGGTACCCTCCGTCGTGCGTCATTGTCGTGCGTTTCGAGAAACGCGGAAGTGAAATGTGAGGACCTTCGCTTTTGATAGACATTGGGGTTGGCATAACGGACGGGTGCCGGAAATGTAAAGACCTGTTCATGTATAGTCTTAGCCCAACGACAACTAAGCCGGGATAAGTGTTCAAGCGAGGAACGCACGAATAAAGAAAAAAATGAAGTCTACAGTAGGTGTGTAAAGTTTAACGTCAAAGTGTGTTGATTTTAGGGTCTTAACGTGGTAGCTGTGCTCGACCACATCGTATCTTGACATCAAAGCGAAGGCTAATCAGAGGCTTCCGCACATTCGTGTAGGTTAACAAGTATACTACAGCTTACCGCCGATATCGGTTTACTCTGGCACACATAGCTCACGCGTTTAGAAAGTCTCACACGTAAAAAAAAATGTGAATGGGAGGAACGTTATACGATCGTTTAGGTGTACATTTTAGGTGCCGTATTACGAGCATAATTTTTCGTGGAGAGCTAAGCAGCGTGTTCTCGCCCACGCACACACCACAGCTGCGTCACTGAACCCGAACCCGATCTTTCCTATGGAAAACGCGCGCTGCTGAAAAAGTGGCGCTGTCTGAGAAATGGAAAGAAAGGAAAGCCGTCCTTGCCCAGTGAACAGTACCTGCATGTTACCCAAGACTCTCCGCAACTGTTCGAATCTCGCACTTAATATTGGTGAATTTTCTTCAGCAACGTAATTAGGAAAATTATGAATAAACCTAAGTACCATTATGCATGTTAGTAGGTATCCGCTTCGGTGCTGTAGCTTCCATATTGCAGTCAAGAAAATTTGTCACCAAGCATAGTGTGACGCATCCCCCCCCCTCTCCCGCCTTCTTCGCTGGCGGGCCTATGCCTCGTCTTTTTATATTTCACTTGTTTTCTTTTTATTTGTCTCCTATTTATTTCTCTTTTTGGCCCTTTCTCTTTCTCTGTTTAATGCTCCTTTGTTTCTATATTTTCTCTAGACTTCATTATTTCTTTCTCTTCCTGTCCTAATCCTTGTCTTTCTATCTCTTTTTGTAATTGTTTCTATCTTTTGCATTTCTTAGAACTTTCTTTGTCTCGCGTTCTATTCTTTTACGTCTGCATTCCCTTCAGTTCTGTCGATATTTATGTTCTCTCTTATTCCATATATTACCTTATTTCGCTGTATTTTCATTTTTCTATTTCTTTTAATCCTATTGCTGTTCTTTTTTAATGTATTAGTTATTGTTGTACTCTCTGACCTGCTGCGCTTGGTAGCGGCGCTTGACCAAATACTGTGGCGCATATCCCAACCAAGCTTTTATTTTACTTTTACTGCGTTGGACCGATTACGGGGCCAAGCGTGCTTCGCTGTTGAAGTTTCACTAGAGATAGTTCGGTAACGCGACTCGAGCCGGATTGGCAACGCGCTGTAACGTTGCAACAGACCGCAACGTTGGCTTGACGGACGTGTCACGAGCGTTGAAAACGCATTTGCTCCTAAACCGGGCACCAAGAAGTCAGATATAGTCAAGGGTATAAGCTTTTTCTTGAATTTTTCACGTCCCGAGAAACGAAGGAACAAATTCGTCAGATCGTTCTCGCTTTGTTCTCTCGTTCCCGCCGAATCTCGAGCTGGCCCGAGCGTGCACGAATGCATTGCACGCGGGACGTCCCGTTAGCGATGGCGTAATACTCTCATCGCGAAATCAGCGTGCCCTGCAAAACAATAAGCAACAAACAAAGACAATCTAAACACACAGCGACCAACGAAGGCACGCGTATACACGGGGGCAAGGGAAGAGAGAACTTTTTGCGGAAGTGCCACACGTCGCGGGACGCAGTTCGTTAGTGCGCGCGAAAGTGGGACGTTTCTTTCTCTCTCTTTCTCTCGCGTGCGGATTATTCTCTCCACGGGCTGATGTAATTTCTGCGTCTTCGTTCGTTTGTTTGTACATTCCCTACCCGTCAAACGAAGCCACGCGACGCGCGACGACGTTTCGGCATTTACTTCTTATCCGTCGCCTTCGCTGTCGCTCGTTCAACGACGTCCGTCGACGTCTCTGTCGCGTTATGTGGGACACCACGCGACTGAGCTTTCGAGTTCGTGTGCATCACTACTGGTCCCCCGTAGCGCCACGTCACCGTTTCTGGTGTCGTTAATGTTTTTCTTGTTATATTATCATTTCTGTCTGATCGTCGCCACTTCCTTCCTGCATTTACTATCCTGTACACCTTTAACACGCGCGAATGCGAAAAGCGACGTTTAAATGGGCTAATACGCTTGTATACAAAGTCATTGGGGTGCGCTTGCAGATAACGATGCGTAATTGACCGCCTGGTTGCACGTCTGCGCGCACTTACTACGTTACGACATACTGCGCGTATGCTGTAATTTACGATGACGGAAGCTTCATTTTTGTCGGCACCAGAGCAATGATTAAATGTTTGCGCGGAATTTAGAGTTGGAGGTGTTTTGAAGTGTTGCCGCATTCCATACACGGCGAAGTTTTTTTTTTTGCAGGAGAATTGTGTGCCCTATAAATCAATTACGCTCTATTACTTCATATCGTCACCTATAATATGCTCGCACAGTGTTTAGGATTGATTGCTTCTCTTCGAGTTAACAGCTTTAGCAAAGGAGCAAAGGGGGAAAGACAAGGGAAACAGCGTTCGGTTTTTTTTTTTCGTTTGTTTCATCGCCGCAGCACTGTTTTCCAGAGGTCGGGTAAATATCATCGAACAAACTAACTTGCATGTCCTGTTTACTCAGTAGCAAATAGTATAAAACGTATTTTATTGCCTTGAACGAATTGAACATCCGAGGGACTTGGTAGCTTTGCATAGCATTGGGATACAGAAAGCAACTGGCTTCATTAGGCTGCACATTAAAGCACCTGCCTTCGAGTCCATTCAGGCACTAAAACCTATGGCGGCTCTATTACAATATCTTGTTCAAAAAATAGCGCTTATCCTGTCGTTCCCGTAGGCTCCTTGGAGGAAAGAAAATCACGAAATCGGGCAAAAGAAGTATATGCGCTCCTTTCCTACACCTTGTTTATATGTTATAAAACAGAACAGTTTCCTTTTGCGCACCCGGCGGTATAAGTTACCTTGATATAGGTACGTGCCATTGTATGTTTCACCCTTGCGTTGAATTGAGCACTGCCGCCAGTGCCCATAACACGCGCCGACTTAAGATCCAGCATTTCTGCTTGTAGTTTCATTTTTCGTTCTTTGCACTTAACAAGGAAGCGATGAGTGCCAATCCAGGACGCGTGGTTGAAAACTGGCTCAAAATCGTGCTCGCATATGAGAACCCGCTGCGACACCGTCGTTTGAGGCAGTGGGACAGGCCCTCATTTGGGTGGCTGCAGGAAAATTCCACCACAGACGGCGCGCCGTCTGTGGTGGACGCGCTTCGCACGGTGCAGATGTCAAAGTGTGAGGTACGCGAATGAGTCGTAATGATATACACTCTCTCTGAGATAACTTCGTGTTGTGAATGGTGTGCAGAAAGAGTTGGTTGCAGGTGCAGCGTAATGTGATTCGGGATGCCAGGAAAGTACACCTGCTTTGGGTCGACTTCCGGTTTGTGCGTCGGATTTGGTAACGTCGTGTCAAGTGTAATTGCGTACGGTTGCTACAGGCTGCCGTGAATTTCGCGGCTTCGTTAAATTATTCCGGGGCAGTTGTGATGGGTGGCGAATTCCCGCATTGATGCTCTCCTATCGCGTCGTAGCTAAAGGCAGCTGGTGATTCAATTACCAGGCAGGTAAGCTACAAGAACATGAATCATACGGAGACGTCGATCGGATTCATGTTTCTGATCTTTAAACTATCCACGACACACATCCTAAGCTATTCACAATCTTCAAGCCATCAACGAGCTTTAAGAGAGAGAGAGAGAGAGAGAAAGAGAGAGAGAGATAAAGATGCAAGGAAAGGCAGGGAGGTTAACCAGACGCACATCCGGTTTGCTACCCTGCACTGGGGAAGGAATAAAGGGGAGAAAAGAGGTTGCAGAAAGATGAGAAGGTACACACAATCACGAGCACACTCGGGGAGCACACACAGTCTACAGGCGGTCGCTCAGGTTTGTTGACTTGAGGTAAAGTAGCAGTGCTTTAGTCGCTTTCTGCGCAACTGAGGCAGATGCCCAAGGTCCTAGTATCTTCTGCACACAAAATGGTCCGGGGTCAAGTCGATTCAAAACCATCTGGAGCTAGCATCGCTGTGTGTAGAAGCAAGCGCAGCTGCACAGGACGTGTTCGATGGTCTCTTCAGCTCCGCAGTAGTCGCATGTAGGAGTGTCTGCCATACCAATGCGAAAGGAGTACACCTTTGTAAATGCAACACCCAACCAAAGGCGGCATAACAGTTTCGCATCGGAGCGGGAAAGTTGTGATGGTAGCTTTAGCTTGAGCGAAGGATACAGTTCATAAAATTGACACCTTTGGAAGCTGGTAGACGACCAGAACGTGCGTGTGAGATCTCGAGCCAGCAGGTAAAGCTTCAGAGTTTGCAGTCTGCCATGCGTAGGAGGAGTCATGACCAACTGGTACAAGAAAAAAGACATTGCCATCATGAAGCTCTAGCACGAGGGCATGATATTATATATCAATGGCTGCCTGGACATATCGGTATTACCGGAAATCAATTAGCCGATGATGCAGCCCGCTCAGCCCATGAAGAAACCCGTGTAGTCCCGATTCCTCTATCAAGGAATGATGCAGCAAGAAAACGAGCTTTAAACTATCTGTTAAAATATGTGTGAACGATAACAAGCTCCACTATCATCAGTAGGAGAAGAAAAGTGCATTTGGAATAAAGAACAAGTCGACGTGTGGGCTTCGTCATGGGGATGGCGACTTGTCCTTTTCTCCACAACATATTGGTGCCAAAACCCGGGAGGAAGGACCGTCGGTGGTGAGACGGAGCGCACTTCGCGAAATTCGACCGCAGTCGTAGCCTCACGGACTTTTGTGAAGCCACCGTGGGTAAAGCTGATGTGTCAGGCCTAACCCTGTCCGCGATTTGGATCGTGAAGGACGGCATCTCGGTGAATCCCGTATCTTCGTTGTGCGAACCTTCTGCGATAGATGCCGTGTTGACTCCCACTTCGCCTCGTGACACGGCCGGCCAGTGATTTCTTCGGTTTCCTGCACTGAATAACCGTGTCATGAAAGCCCTCTACGAAAGGCGGAATCAAACACGCAAGGCCGTCACGCAGGTCATCGCAGATGTCGAATGTCTTCGACAACTGGATCGCCCACCAATTTATGAGTTGCGCAACATTCACCGAATTTCGACTATACAGCACGAGCTTCTCAGGGGAATCAATGAAGAGATTCAAAACACAGTTGACATCGATCATTTCGAAGCAGAGATGGAAGAAGCTGACGTTTAATAGCACAAGATTATTCTAGCAAGGGTCAGAGCAGAATATAAGATCGCAGATACGTTAAAGGCTTGGCAGACGCACTTAGACTTAATACTCAACGTATGAACGGATGCACAGAAAAAAGCACTCTCTCCGACAATGTTACCGCAATCTAACAATTACGTCTTCAATGGCCATCTTGTCCCACAGAACTTGGATGAGTGTACCACAGGACAAATAGAGGGACAAAATGCCAGCATACAAGCTAGAATTTCAACTACAGAAAAGGTTTCGTTCATGCCGTTAGAGATCTCATCAACCTTGGATGAGTGTACCACAGGACAAAGAGGGGGACAAAATGGCAGCACACAAGCTAGAACTTCAACTACAGGGAAGACCTCCTACGCCGTTAGAGATCTCATCAACATGCTGTACTCATCAAGCTATAGACAAGAAGTCTACAACAACTGCAGTGTTCGAGGCGGAAAGCATTCCCGTGATTGAGAACGAAGAAGACTTTGTGGATCTAAAAGGTCATCCAGGAGATATTTAGATGCGTCCAAGCGTTCGTTAAAGCTGGCAAACTCAGATGTTACAAAGCCCTCACCGCCCTGCGTTCAAGTGCCCGACGGAGGAAAAGGAACGTCAGTTAACAAAGCGAGAAGAAACAGAAGAAAGAAAGAAAAGGCCATGACGACACAAAAGCAAGCCTCTTGCATTGCCGAAGGCTTCAGCTCTTCGAGAAAGCTGCAAAAGCCAATATTCAAAGGAATGTGTATGGCACGTAATATTTCAGCGAATTAGCAAAATGTCCGCACAGTGTCACAGGGGTGAATGAGACGGACCAGACGAAGGCGGAGCCAGAAGGCTGGGGCTTACAAGGTAAATGCAGCAAGCAAGAGAAAGACATGAAAAAAACTTCCTCGGAGATAGCTTCACGAGATCCTGCTGGAATAGTTATCTGCGAGCTTTCATGACAAGGAAATTTGCTCAATGAGAACACAAATGCATCGATACCAACGCACTTAATAGCACGAACGTGGCACAAACGCCGAAAACACCGCTGGATGATCCAAGTGCGGATGAAGACCCAGATGACGATATACTAGGACTAACTTGGAACTCTTAGGCATACTGTCTAACAATTGGTGTGCACTTGGAACCCGCATATACTGATATATGCCAGTGCAGACAAATGACATGGACAAGAGAAGGCACATTCAAGACAACACAGTGCTAACTTTCAACAACAGTTTATTACACACAGATCCCCCTAGTGTATGTGCTCCACTACGCCATACGTCACATGCGCATAGCTCTCACAACCATGAATTATAACTATTTAGAACTATTCAGGAACACTATATCTGTGTACAGCAGCGCTCAAACACTTCTATTCCTCCTCTTCGGGCAGCTGCATGCTCACACTGTGGGAAGAAGTCTTTGGACATCTACCACGTTGTGTGGGTCTGCTCGTGCAACCCTGCTGTACCCCCTATACCCAAACATACCCGATAGGAGTTGGAGGTGACTTTGCTTGGCTGCTCTAACCTTCAGGTCCAAAAGGCCTTGGTTAGACGAGCCCAGGCAGCAGCCGACGCCAATGGGGTCCCGTACTAGGGACCCCCACCTACTCGTTGTGGGTGCGGTCGTCTTATGAGGTGGTCGCTGCACACCTACTTTTTAAAAAAGACGATAGCCTTTCTTGGGGACCTTTGACGCAAAAATTTTGGTCTGTCTGTTTGTCCACCCTTAACGGTACCGGGCACTTTAAATGGCACCAGCGAATACCCCAAACGGCCGACCCCATCCTCAGCGCCCACCGATGTTGCTCAAGATTCAGCGTTCATAATTGTGTGAAAGTCAATTAAAAGCAATTATCGCGAATATCTGTCGCACCATAACAACACGTATATATTCTGTATGTGTGTCTTTTACTAGAAAATGCATACATAAGTTATTCTAAGGACTGTAGCATTTATCATGCGGCGCTTACCATGCAACGCTTGCACTAAAAGGGAAGTGTTTCCAACGCTTTGCTAAGATGACACGGTGGTGGCACCTACCCGTCGCCTGGCGTTCTACACCTTATCGCCTCTGAGACGGGCGCGCACGCCCATCTCAGAGCCGTGCGTTTCGTTTTCCAAGATAACTGCCAGATAGTGCTCATGTCTCACGTGTGACGTGACTTGGTGCCTCCGCTGCACGCTCAAGACATTCTAACGCAGCGCCTTCAGAAACACCTTCACAGATTTTCTTGCACAGAACATCAAATAAACGTTTTCTTCAATCTCTCCGGACGCAAGACTATCGTCTTTCGACGACATTTGCAGATTAACATGCAGATACGGGGCCAATGTTTGTTAAATAAATATTTTTACCACCACCACTGGCCTGGCGGTATAAACGGAGCGAAACGTGACATACGGCATTTCGCGCCGCCGGCAACGTTACCCTGACAGCACCGCGTCTGCCTCTCTTCGTGACGGAGGGACGCGGGGTGCGCTCAAACGCGAATACATTATAGCAGCGCGGCGCGGCGCTAGCGAAACGGCCGCGAGCGTATCATGAGCGTGGAATGTAGTCATGTTGTTACATGGCACGAAACTCATGATTATCATGTTTGCACCAATCGCATACCTTCGTCATCTATTGATGTCCCAGAATACAAAATTTCGTATTCCCGGCTGCGGCGGCTGCATTTCCGATGGAGGCGGAAATGTTGTAGGCCCGTGTGCTCAGATTTTGGGTGCACGTTAAAGAACCCCAGGTGGTCTAAATTTCCGGAGCCCTCCACTACGGCGTCTCTCATAATCATATAGTGGTTTTGGGACGTCAAACCCCACATATCAATCAATCATTACAAAATTTTGTATGTGTGAAACTAACAATATGGCCACGAACGCATCATTCGCGTGGCATGTAGTCATGTTTTTACATGACACGCATGTCACGATTTTAATGTTATAGTCTGTCGCTTATGTTCGCCATGCAGTCATGTCATACCATACCAATTTTGCAACATATCATGCGAATGAAACCATTACAAGAGCAGCCAGGCCATGCCATGTAAATCATGACATTTATGACATATATATCATGATTTTCATGTTATGACTAGTCACTTATGCACATCATACAGTCATGGTATGCCATACCAGTTTTGGTATCGATAACATTATCGAAACAGCCAGGAGAGGTAAAGGTCGTAAGCGGCTAATGAATAGATAGATAGATAGATAGATAGATAGATAGATAGATAGATAGATAGATAGATAGATAGATAGATAGATAGATAGATAGATAGATAGATAGATAGATAGATAGATAGATAGATAGATAGATAGATAGGCTTAAGGTCGCCGAAGTTCGCTAAGAAATGCCTTGCATATAAAGAAGTCAGCGATTTACAGAACTGTGTGTATTCTGCGGTGGTAAAAGCGCAAGCATAACGGCTAATAGCAAATTTTTGTATTGTGTTTAAAACAAATTGCGAACATTTTAGAGTACTTCATGCAAACCACTAGGGGTGTGACATGCGCTATCTCGATTGCTGAGACAAACGGATCGTCAGTTAAGAACAAGTTGTGAATGCTCTAGAGCCTCATACGCACTCTACTAGTATGGCCGAGTGGTAAACTGTCAATCAACACACTCGAAATGGCTGGTTTGCTTAGAACAAATGTTCGAAGATTTTAAGTACAATGTACTATACTATCAGAAAGCAATAGGCTGTTCAGTTTCAAACACAGCAAACAGCATATGTGTTTACAAGAACTGGTTACCGATTTAGAATACTAGGTACTCTAATATGGGAGAGCATATAGCCCTCGTGGGCCTCACACTTGATGGGGCCTTGTCGCAGACAGTGGATAGAAGAATTATATCTTTAAAAATTGTTTATGACGATTTAGTGTACTGGGTACTCTACTATGCGAGAGCATAAAGCCGTTTCGTTAGAGATGAACGACGCTGCATAAATGGCACGTGGAGCAAGACGATGAACACTTTTCACTATCTCGTGGGAAGCTGAAACAACCATACAGCGCGATGCTAAGCTGTATGATGTTGAATTTTAAAGAACAAGAACGCAATACGGCTAAATTAATACAATGCCCGCAAGATTCAGGCATCGTACTCGCATCTACGCCATGTGGCACTGCATTAGCCGCACAACTCCATGGTGCTTTCATTGCCCACTCGTAATAACCTTAGTGCACTAACACTAAAAATAACTCCCGCAACGCCAAATAAACGGCAAGAACTCCGTTTAACACTGTGCATAGGATCCATTACGTCGTGGCGACCGGTCAAATGGCATTGGAAGTGCCACCTAGGGAGCGGGAAACGAAAAGGGGCCGCGTGTCGCCGCCTCGTCCCAGCGGAGTTAGGAAACTGAAGAAGAGTCTAGTAACGTTGGGTATCACCACCCCTGTGATGGAAAGCGGTGCGGGCACTGAGTGAGAAGGTTAACTAGTCTAGGACAAGCGGTTTGCTACCGTACGCATGAGAACGGTATGGGGGAAGTTGAAAGACGGGAAGGAAAGAATGGAGAGAGTGGAAAGAGGGAGGAAACTTCTACTTGTCATGATATATACCAGAGTTGGGCAAACTTGTGAGGTGGGGGCGAAATCGCAGAAGCCATCATGAGCGTGGGCCGGACGGGAGAAAGAGAGGGGAGCGGGGGAATTTGTAGGTGAGAAAATTTTGACGAATTGACAAAAATAATGTGAGAAGAATAAGTAATAATAACTGGAAAAAAAGTCATGTTTATTTTCAGCGCGCGTACCACAAAATTGTTATTTTATCGACATAAAGTAAAGCAAAAACAAACAAACAAGGAGGACGTCCGAGCTTCGCCTTTGTGTGCAGGTCGCGATAGCGTGATCAGGCCTCGTTCGCATCGCCTCCTGAATGGCTAACCTGCTTCGGTTCTCGGTGCGTGCCTCATCTGTGCCGCTAGAAAACGAACGACTTTACGCACTGCTTTGGCCATTCCAAACAGTCCTATAAAACGCCTATTTTTACAGTTAAGTGTAGTTGTTAAGTACAAACTAGAATAATTCGTTTTTGCGAATCAGTGATGAAACTTCCACTACTGGTCGCATCGTGGGTGGAGCCACCGACTTGATATGGGGGGGGGGGGGGGGGCTATTTTTTTTCCATCTAACAGTCCATCAGGACTTCAATAAATTTCTTGTCATGTCATGTTAGCGAAGGGCCTACTACGCATCCGTAAGGCATCACGTGAACCTACGCTTCTGATCGCGTCGTTGATGCTTGTGCAGCTTATGATGCTTATGTATCTTGGAGTGTTTTGTAATAGGCGGGCCTTTAAAATAGTCACTACTTTGCGAAAATTACATGTTTTAACACATGGCGCAAATATGCGCTTCTGGCAAGCAATACTGTGTAAGTTAGGGAGATTACTTCCACCAAATGACATTCATATAGTGTTGTTTTCAGAAGCAGCTCGAAGCGATATCATCGTTCTGTGGTAAGCCACGTACGTAGATGGCTCGTGTTCAATTATTATTTGGATAAAAAAATCTGATATCTTATTTAATCTGCATCTTTCCCGACTCTTCGGTCATGGACAAGAGCTGATCTTTCGCGCACAACCAACGACGCCAGCACAAAAATTTCTCCGAAACGAGTTCTTTAAAGCTGCAATAAAAAAGTACGCTTCCAATGTGACCTTTAGTGCTGAAAATTTTAGAGGTGTTTGAGTCATGATGCCCTCAACGGTTAGCTAG
This sequence comes from Rhipicephalus microplus, assembly GCF_013339725.1. Classification (NCBI taxonomy): domain Eukaryota; kingdom Metazoa; phylum Arthropoda; class Arachnida; order Ixodida; family Ixodidae; genus Rhipicephalus; species Rhipicephalus microplus. The sequence goes on from NC_051169.1 coordinate 103,692,408, forward strand.
GAAGGGGTGGGGGGTTCTGACCTCCCACCAGGGCCCGCATAATACTGCCAAACGGGCTGCATGTGGCCCACGAGCCACAGGTTGCCGATTCTTGTTATAAACAACCAATTTCGCACGGTGAAGCTCTTTGGGGGTCAAGACCCCACTGGCTCGCGTCACTCCACGTTCCCGCTGCATGAGCCAACGTTGCTCCTGCGGCTCTGAGCTGGTCAGCGCAGTCTGACAGGATGAACGTGAAAGTGAAGGAATAGGGCGGTAACTCGGCGTTTGTGGACATTGCAGCGATACAAGTGCAGTGATGCACCGCAGGCTGCGCTCCACAATAGGGACAGTATGAGAGATAATAGAGAGTTTTAGTACTGCGTACGTTGCGTACGTGGCGGCGTTGCGTACGTAAGGACGCCACGTTCTGCGTAGTGCGCATGCGCAGACCGCAACGCGCACGTATCGCGTTACGTACGCAGCCGCTACGTACGCACGCGTGAGATGCGTGCGTGCGTACGTATGAGCTGATCGCGCCGCTCTCGAACAAGTTCGTGACAGCGCGAGACTTCGTTTTGCAAAATGGCGGCATCGAAGGCAAGCACCGACCGGCTCTGTGGTTTAAAATATGGCCATAATCTGGCTATAACACTTGGATTGGCTCACATTGGCTGTCAACAACACGTGCTTCTATTTTGATCTATCAGATGGCGCAACACGCTTCCCGCTCGTTACGTACGCGGGTACTACGGCGTACTAAAAGCCGATTAGTGGCAAACGACGCCACGTAACGCAAGGCGCTTGCGTGATGCGTATACGTAGCACCATTCCGCAGTACTAAAACTCTCTATTGTGCGGGGTGGAAGAGATGAAGTATGAAAAGGCCGGGGAATGCATTTGTCTGAAGGTACCACCACGCAACGGCTTCCTATTGGCTGAGTGATTTGCATGATGCATGGTGGGAAAAGCTTACGCCTTTGTCTCTAATGTTGTAGCGTTTAAGCGCAGTTTCATGGTACTGTTGCAGCGTCGTCTGGTTCGGTCAACTAAGCACATAACACAACACACACACACACACACGCAGTCACTCGAGTACATCACTCTGGCGTGGTACGCGACGGCATTGTGACAGCCGATTGCCCGAATCCGGTTTTCTTAAAAGCCTCAGTAGTGACTTCGTCGCTTTCAGTACAACGACCTTCTCTGTCGACGACGTGTAAGAATAGTTCCAACCCACATTTCTCCTTAACGATGGGAGAATAAAGATTCTCCCCACCTGACGCGCATGTTTCTCCTGTTATGCATTAGTGCGAAATAAATACCGACATAAAAGATCTTGTACATACCATCGCGGATACCCTATTTTTTGTGTATGCATTTCTGTCTGGAAGTGTATATGACAACGGTTTCTGATGTAATTTTGTAGGAGCTCGTGATTCTAAAAGCGAAGGGTCACGCTCGTACAGATGCGATCCTTGACGACTTCCACACCACATGTTCAGGACATGCACATACCATGTGCTGCTTTGTGTCTGACAATGAACCTCGGCATTGAGATTGGCTACCATCATAAGCACACAGCAGAAATATCTCCGTGGTGGTGACCACTGGGGTTGTGCCTTAAGTTTGTTAGCAAGTGCGCTGACACTACGTTCGTCTTTTTCATATTACGGAAGGGTATTCAGTCAAACTTTCTACCTCTTGCTCATTAGCGTAAGACATTCGATTTGCGTCTAGATAATTGCTGTGACATATGGATTGCATTTTGCCAATTATTCCTATAGGACTGCTACTTCGACAGACATCGTAAGCAGCGGTTGCTTGTGGTCGATCCCATTTACCGTAATCACAGCAAAAAAAAAAAAAAAGCCATTCTGTCTTTGTTTCTAAGAAAGTTCAGAAATGGTGACTTTCACCTTTGAGTGATTCACTTGCACCACGGAACAAATGGCTTTTTCAGAAATAAAGAAACGTGAAATGCAAGACAACCACAGCATGTCCGCATGCCGTCTCTTACGCAACACTTCGTTGTAGCCACCACCTGGTATGCCTATATGCAAGGTTATCCGATTTCTTTTACTGTCAAAATGTTTTACGCTCAGAAACACTTCTCCAGTACAGTGTTACCTCGATCGAACCTCCCACGTAGCGCACGTAGAAGAAAGACTCGCGCAGCGCGTGTCCTGGAAAGACCAGCGAAATAGCTTCGTGTGGTCTAGTGTGAGTACGTGTGGCACACTGGGAAGACGCCCTATATAGATGAGCTGCTGCGGCAACCGTGGGCGATGCGTCCTGATAGCCTGGGCGTTCCCGGGACGATCGAACTGTCCCCTCGCAAACACGGCGAGGGTGGACACGAACAGTCGACTGTGGGGCCGGGGGAGAGGTGTGGTGAAGTATGACGCGCAGTCGGTGGTATCGGCCGGCTAGGCGCAACAGCCTCGCTTGAAAGACGTGTCCGGAAAGCGGAAGTAAGAGGAAGTATATTGGTTTCCGCGCCTCGTTCCTGCACGCTGTATTGCGTCGACTTCTCTACACCACCTCGCAGTGTGGGAGGAGAAAGTTAATTGCGTGGGGCACGTTCAAGAGGTTTTGGGCATGCTGTGCCCGTACCACCGATAGTGCTGCCTTGTAAGCCCCGAATCAGAGCAATTTGAAACTTGGCTGTATATTTCCACAACCACATTGGCTTTACTACCGATTGGTGCCTAAAGTGTGGCTCTATTGCGCGTGAGATTCATTCGGTATCACTTCTGGAAAGGAGGATCCCTGAAAGACTTGCTGGAAATTAAAAAAAATAAATTAGCAGGCATGCCCACAGGGAAGATGAAGGCAACTGAAAAAAGCTTGGCTTGTGCGTACCTGCCCTGACCTGATCTTTCTTTCTTTCTTTCTTTCTTTCTTTCTTTCTTTCTTTCTTTCTTTCTTTCTTTCTTTCTTTCTTTCTTTCTTTCTTTCTTTCTTTCTTTCTTTCTTTCTTTCTTTCTTTCTTTCTTTCTTTCTTTCTTTCTTTCTTTCTTTCTTTCTTTCTTTCTTTCTTTCTTTCTTTCTTTCTTTCTTTCTCATTGCGAAACACTCCCTTCGCCATGCCGGGAGGTGGACCATCGTCCATGTGCCAGCGTAACACTTCCCTCTATGCAGGCAACAACGATGGTCATGCGTTAATATCCAGGCAACAACGATGGTCATGCGTTCATATCCAGGCAACAATTTAAGGTGGCAACATGGAGTGACAAGTTATCTCGATGGCCTCGATAATATATCAGACTGGAGTATCAAAAATGGCCTATTACCGACACGCCCACAATCGATAGACGATCAGTTATTTTTTTCCCTTCTTTTTCTTTTGAGGTCACATCTTCAATGCCAGTTGCTCAAAAAAATTATAACTTACACAGCCACATGCTTACTGGCAGTGCACTAAGGATACCAGGCAGTACTGATTATCTCCCTTCGTAAATTCGATTCAAGCGAACCTAACCTGACCCGCAATTGGGCATTGGCCAGCGTGACACCTGGGAAACTCTTTTCACCGTCGCGAGGCACGGATGTGTCTCACTGATTGGATTTTCTGACCTCCCACCGGCTTGCATTTCACACCGGCCACACGGGAACAGGTCGCACGCGAGCCGCGTCATTTGAGGGTCCGACCTGCTTGTTGCAAAAGGCCCACTGGAGAACGTAGGGGTCATGCAGGAAAGTGTCAGGCCACGTATCAGGCGAACGTCGGCGGCGGTGGCTCACGTAATCCAAAGAATGAATGACGTTGTCAAGCTAGTAAAGAACGGTGCATCACCTATCATTACACGTTTTCTTATTTTTCACCCTAAGTTACCCTGCTCACGTACTGGTTAGGAGGAAACCGTGCCACTCCAATGCCAGCGTTTGGTTTCGCCAACGCCGAATCGCGTGGTGTCGTGATTGACAGCCAGACGTGATGGTATGAAAAGCTTGTGCGCGCATAATTCGGTAAAGTACACTTCAAGAAAAAGTCGCTTAAAATAACGATACTGGTATTTTTCAGAAACGGAAACATGAAAGCAAAGGACATACTGTAGCCCCATGCCTCGGACATCTTCAATCAAGAACTACGAGCAAATCGCTCGCATTGACACCATCTCGCTTTAATAACTTGGAATCTGAGGCTCACATATCGGTATAAAGTCGTTATACGGACATTAAGATGTATTTGACTCTGAATAAACGACATCTTGGTTGTTTCGACGCCCCACAAAGATAGACAAAGAGAAACGGAGGAAAGAGAAGAGTTATAGCTATACGTAAAAAAAAAAAAGGATTTGGTATGCCACCTGACGGATACAATTTTGTGTCGCAGCAGACGGAGAAAAACAATGCAGACGCCAAGACAAGGTTGACAGATCCTGCAAGACCGGGTGTCCTTGGAGCTAACGTTTCGGCTCCAGTCCTGACGAAATCAAGGCCGCGCTTTTCGAAACATCAGCTCCAGCGATATCCTATCATTCGTGATATGTCAACTAATTAGGCTATACCATCACTGAACTAATGAAGCAAGTGCAACATAAATTTCACTATACTGCATGTTTCAGAAGATGCATTTGATATTCAATAAATTTGCCGAAGAGGCGATAATTAAAAGGTTATGCTGGTTTGCTTTGGAAAGGGTTGCGCAACTTCAAATCACTCGAGTAAGACCTTGGAAACTTCTTAAAGAAGCGAAATTAATGTATTTTTGAGCCATGAAAGCCAGTCAAAGCACGACGTCCGAGACGACAGTGCTTGCTTGAAGAAATGAGAAAAGCAAAAAAAAAAAGGCTCTGCTGCAAATTTTTACAGCAAATTGAATTCCGACGGCTCTGACACCTTGAAAGTGATCTCTCGGAGAGCGCATATGCCGTGCCCGTAGTTGACAAGCACGAGTGACGTGATGTTTGCGACCCGTGGTGGGGCGAATACGAAATGAGCGAAATTTGTAATTGATAAGGAGGCTCGATTCGCGTTCGCCCGGTGGCGATGTGACACCGGTCCCGCAAGCTATTTCCTCAATTTTAAAATGGCCTATATGCCGTCGGACACTCATATCGTTACAATCAGTACTAATCTCATATGCTTCTATACGTATAACAACAACAACAACAACAACAACAACAACAACAACAACAACAACAACAACAACAACAACAACAACAACAACAACAACAACAACAACAACAACAACAACAACAACAACAACAACAACAACAACAACAACAACAACAACAACAACAACAACAAGAACAGAAGGGAAAGGAAAGGCAGGGATGTTCAGCAGTCTAAAACCCTTATCCCTGTCCTCAGTGTAGGGTATAACAAGAAGGTGCAAATACTGGTCTGCGGACTGAGAAAAACACCGGTCTGGGTCTGGGGACAAGACTGAGTTTTTTTTTTTTCATCTCAGCATTCGAACAGTTCAAAATATGAAGTATTGGGATGATTAGGGAGAGCTGGTATATGTTCAGAGTGAGACGTAGCGAAAAAAAAAACACACACACAAAGAGAAAAAAAAACTGGATACAGGGACGTGTCCAGTGTCTTTTTGCTGCGTCCAGTTTCCTCGCCATACGTCTGTTCATGGACTGAGACAAGCACCATGAGAGTGAAAAAAAGCCCACGTTCAGCATCGTATTCGTTATGTATCTATCCCTATTTTTTGTTTACTACATACCATGCAGATTGCGGCATCCCGCTGCAGTCTCACACGAGCCTACAACGCAGGCGCGCGTGATACAGGAAAGTCCGTGCCAAGGTGACATACATAACGCGTCATGGCGAGCCAGTGGTCATCCTCCGCACAGATTAACGAAGCCTGACTCATATATATAATGTCATCCGGTTAAAACCATGTACGTACGGCGGGCGAGGACACGTAGGACTCAATATGAGCCTTGTATGTAAGCTCGCGTGTGATGCGACGTCTCTATTACGCGACAGTGCACATATACACTATTACACGTACGCACATGCACGCAAGCCTTTCGATTCTCGGCACACAGTGCGCCAAGTTACGCCCACGGCATTTCCAGAAATCCGGGTTGAACAGTGTGGACGATAAAAACCGCAGCGGGAGGCCCGGCACACCACTGCCCCGCGCCGGTTTGCGAACGTAGGCGCCTGAGGCGTCAAAGAAAGGGCGCTACCGAACGACGGCGCCAATATATACCAAAAGGCGTCGATCAGTAAGGCACCTTTCGGAAAGCCACAGTACTCCAGTGTGCCGGCCTTGTGTGCCATATACATACACGCGCTTATGCAGAAGAGCGGGACCACCGAGTGCACACTCGCAACCGGTATCAGTATATATAAAGATTAGCGTTGCGACAGGCTGAGATGCACGGCCGTCCGGTTCGGTGACCTGCGTTGCAGTGCACGTTCGTCCAATAGGTTAGTGCGTGTCGGTCACCTCGAAGGCGTCTCCTTGGGGCAGCGATGGAGCGAACGGCCAAAGGAACAACTTTCACCGTGCCCATCGAGCGAAGCAGATGGCCCACGCGTACGAGGTGATTCCACGGATTCCAGAGGAGTGACCGGTATCACATCGGCAGGCAAACGACGTTTTGTTACTGAAATTCCGATCAGCTGCCGACTATTTCTGGTACTTAATTAGAAAGGCGAATGCGTGTAGCAGAATGTAGAAGATGCATAAATATATTGTACGTGGATGTGAGGCAGGATTGGAGGGAGACGTGGAGGAAGAAGAGGTTAGAAATAAAGAAGATGGCTGACACCCCAGCCTAGTACTGTGTATTATTACATAAAGTCAAAGGAAACGCATTATTATCCCCCTCCCCTCCTGTCCCGAAATCTAATTTCTCCACAGCACAACGATAGCAGCCTACATGACATCGCTGATTTCCTATTGAAATCTTCACTATTGAAACAGCTGCACCTGTTATTTCTTTTAAAACGGTTTTTCTACTCTGATATTTCTCTCGTCACTTATCCGTAAAATATATTCACAGGGAGTATAACACAGATTGGTCTGATAAAGCGCTAATCGTGTGGGACCTGGTCCTGTTGCTTCAGGATGCCGAGTCGGGCTCCGAACGTGGGACCAGTGCGCCCCATACGCATGCTTCACCACAATGCAAGAACGCCACTACGAAGCGGCGTAGCTTACGTAAAGGGCCGTACCAGAACTCAGCGAGTGCTGGTGCTCAGAAAAAGAGTACTTACTTGTATATCATTTTATTCCCATTACCCCATCCTTTGGGCCATGTTGTTGAGGTGACCTCCATTACAGAGACACACGGCACTGCACTTCTTCTCTCTTCCTTAATGAAAGCCACTTCTTCGTCGAGTACGTGGCAATACCGTCGTTCGCCAGTTGAGCAGTAGACGTTCCCACGAGTCAGATGGCCAAATGCATGCAAGAGGATTCATCGAATCTCCCACAGTCAGTAGGTGGTGTCATGGGCGCCCGCAGAAATTTGATTGATTTGTGGGGTTTAACGTCCCAAAACCACCATATGATTATGAGAGACGCCGTAGTGGAGGGCTCCGAAAATTTTGACCACCTGGGGTTCTTTAACGTGCACCCAAATCTGAGCAAACGGGCCTCGACATTTCCGCCTCCATCGGAAATGCAGCCGCCGCAGCCGGGATTTGAACCCGCGACCTGCGGGTCAGCAGCCGAGTACCTTAGCCACTAGACCACCGCGGCGGGGCGCCCGCAGAAATTTGAACAGGTGGATACATTCATATGTAACGGGCGAAGTTGGCTTGCACTTCCGAGGCCCACTTCTCGTGGATGGAAGGCACCTGAATGTGGTAGTGGAGCTGTGCAGCTTATTACTACAACATAGAAAAATATTATCCGTCATTCCAAGAGGAGTGACTGACCACCTTGCACCCCCCTTCAAGACGGCCACGGATGGTGGTGGCGGTGGTGACGTTGTCAAGAGTGGGTATAGCCTGGCAGACCTGGCCGGCAATTGCTCTGCAAGACCGACTGTTGGTATGCCATATTTATTGAACAAGTATATGTTAAACTGACCTCTTTTATGTTTACTTTACACATTTATTTATGTTTTCTGTATATTGAACCGACAACACTTTCTTGGGAGGGATCTATGTCGTAGATTGATTCACTAGCGTTTACGCAATGGTACTGACTTAAAGCGGAGAAAAGTGACCGCAAGGTAGGACTGAAGTAAGTCTACATCCGAAAGCTATGACCTATGCTTACATTGAAAGTTTAAACAAGAACAGATTCAAACAGTGCTATATTACGATTGCCTATTTTTTCACAAGCACGATTGGCACACAACCACACAACATACGTCTACTAGAGCAAGCAGCAAAAATGAACGACATTCAATTATTGCTATATCATTACAGGTTTGGCTCGAGTGAAGGCCGAAATTTCCAGAGCCCTCCAATACTGCGTCTCGCGTAATCTCGTCATAATTTGACGACGTGAAACCCCCAACAATTATATCATTTCTCTTCATCTTTTCATTATGATGTTTTCTTCCTAATCATCATTTAACATGTCATTATGGCAGCTCAAGCTGACCCTTTATGCATAGTACACGCAAACCGAAGTCACAGCGCTCGGTTTAGTACGACAGTTCCTCGGTGGTCTGCCCGCGTATGCATAGTTCAGCTTGCCGGGGCGGCACAGGAGAGAATCCGAGACTGCCCCCGCACTTCCGCCGCGACCAAGGTCTCGGAGGCGAAGTCCCACTGCCGACGCCTTCGCCGCGCACTGCGGAGACATCGCCGCGAGCGCGTAGTGTAACCCGGATTCCTGACCTCAAAAGAAAACGGCGCCCAGACAACGGCGCTGAAGAGACGGGCAAACGGCGCGCCCAACACGGGATGTTTTGCTTTTTTTTCCCCTCTCACCTACACCCGAGGTTGCGTCACGTTCAACACGTTTCGTGCGACTGTGAAAGTGCACAACGACTAGAGTCATGGGTGAGACGAGGACGGATTGCGCGGTTTGCCTTGCTAGCGCACAGTACAGTAATATACTCTTGTACTCCTTGGCGTCGCCAGGGTACGGGGAGAATTCTAGTCACCCTGTGAATTTCGTGACCTGTCTGCCACGCCAATGAAAATGCACAGCGCCTCAGTGTCTCCTGACCAAACGTCACTTCTGATGCCCAAAATCGCCTTGGTCTGCCGCCGTAGTCAGAGCAGCAATTGCTTCCTCAATAAAAAGAGTAAAATTATAGGCACTAATGTTCGCAGCCCTATTGTTCGCGCTGCGTTGTCGTCGCATTGCACAGCACAAAAAGAAGCGACAAAGCCACCATTATTCAATTGCCTAGCAAGGCCCCTTACCGGCACATGTTATGCACGAGGGTACGGGTGCGCTTACCGGCAACAACTGGCGCATTAGTCTTTTATTTTTTTGGGCAGAACGACTTGGGGGTTCCTAGAGCATAGTTCACCCAGGTTAACCCCGACGTGCAATCAATTGGTTGCGCACGGAGCGACACCATGCGACAGAATAACTCATGCCACGAGTAATAGGAGCTGTGAGGAGTCCTTACGCGGAGAGACGAACGAATGGGTTTCGCTAAGCACCTGTTTGTAGGACGACATTAATTACAACTAACACACAAGAAAGCCGAGAAGTTATAGGGGATTTTGTTTGTCGTAAGTATGACGTAAACGTGAGAAAGGTATCATAAGATGTACCTTAAGTATGAAAATATAAAGTTCTCAATTTCTATTCCAACCACCCCCACCACCTTGCACGATTTCGAAATATCAATTTACAATGTTTTATGTCCATGCGCTACGAATTGTCATTTTGCTCTCTCAATGCGAATGGCAAGCTTTTTGATCCGCTCAAGTTACACAGTGACTACCCCTGTAAGGCCTTGGTGCCGGGTTTGATCCCCAAAACAGGACGAACCTTTTGGCAGCTAGAAGGTTGCCTTCCGAGCAATCTTATGAATTTCTTCGTGGCTTCACGATACAACGGGGTAGTTGTAAACTTAACTTTTTAACCCTTCCGTCACTTTGTGAAATTTCAAGAATAGATTTCAAATGCAGATGACCGCAGTTTATTCGCGCGCTTTCAACAGGGATAGCGAAGGAGCAGCAAAAACAAAGATGGCGGATCTGTAGACCCCCCCCCCCCCCTCTTCCTTCCTTTTTTCTCTTTCACTACAATGCAGCAGCTTCGTCTTCAGCCGCAAGATAACTGGCTCGCAACAATATCATCGTGCAATAAAGGGTGAAAAAAAAAAAAACAAGGTATCTTTGCCCGGAACTGGGCCGTGTCTAAGCAAAACAGGAACGCAGAAGGCAACGCGAACGCGAAGCGAAAAAAAAAAAAGACACCATTGGAACAGGTAACACTGCCCTCGCCTCGACCTCCGCCTACAACCCGAACACAAAAACAGTTCACCCTCTCACAGCTGCACAGCACACCGCAAAGACCATAAAACACGCCAAAGCGAACGTTATGGGGCGCCGACTGGCGCTGGGAACCATTACGGTTGCCCTTCGCGGTTTTTCTTCATTGGCCTGTACGGCGTCAACGAAGGGCGTTGCCGGGGTGCTCGTTGTTACTAGGTCTGTATTTCTTGGCCCTCTTTTTTTCCCAGTCTCTGTCTCGTGTGCTTTCCGACCGGCACAAAACGCCTCGCAAGTGTGAACAGCGCTCTTTTGCTACGTCGGACTCCATTCACATCAAGGCTTGATCGATCTCTGTTGGCCTTTTGTGAGACCCCCCCTTCTCCTTACACTGGCCATAGGGGAAACAGGGTTCATACCACGTTGGAACGCCGCATTACCGGCGACAATCGGGCCCGGCGCGATAGAAATTTCGCTCGGTATACGGCGGAAAATAATAAATACGAGACGTCGAAAACACGTGTTCCATTCGCTTTTGCGGTTGCGAAACCACCGCCTATTCGTGCCCACCCGCCATTCGGAGCCGCGCAAACGTTTGTCGTGGTATACCGCGCAAAGCGCGAGCGAGTTTTCATCTTGTGGCTCTGTATTGCGCTTGAGGCTGTGACCGTACTCGAAGTGACTTGCACTGTAAACGGGCCATGCATGCGCTTTCTGTGGCCTTCTTCGGGTTTGTGAGCCCATTCGGTTTTCGATTGCATAAACTGTAACTGTTGACTCAAAATTCTGCGAAGAAAAAAATGAATGATTGCTCAAGCTCTCCGTGCGATTATTAGCCAGCGAAACCAAAACCTGCGGCCCCAGTGTTTGTCACTGGGTTAACCCCGACGGATTCCTTAAACTATTTCTTACGTATTGTTTCCGTCTATCCAAAATCTTACCTGACGATTGCAGCCTGCCTATTCTTTCCTTCTTTTTATTGAACCGGCGGTGAGTAGCAAGAATTTCCAAATTCCTGTGGTTTACATAGTTCCGCCCGCGAACGTGTTCAGTTTTAGCAGACCAGGGCTAAGTACAGTGAAGTGGGGGGCTGCCACCACCCACCCTTAGTCACCTAAGAGGGGGGCGCAAAGTCCGCTCCATATATTTACTTGATAGCAACGACGCGTGGAGCTGCGGCGAACCTTCACCCCCCCACCCCCCATCCCCATGAAAGGGAACCCTGCCGACGCCTATGAATTTTGGGTGTACCTGGCCATGTGCAGCAGCTCTGTAAAAGCCACGGTATATACTGTGCCTCGAATGTTTCGTACGTGTTACGAATTTAAAGGTATGAGATGGTGATGATGATGATGCCTCAATTATGGCTCATACCCACTCAGGGGGATCGGCGAAGAATTGAATACATGAGATACTGAGACATTTTTCATGAAAAAAAGAACGTACGTAAAATAAAAAACGGTGCAATAATTGTTTTTTTTTTCTCACGGTCAGACCAGGCAGTATGGTCGTTATTTTGGGAATTCGTGACACTTCTGCTTTAATCGCTTGCTGGTGCTGCAACGAAATGGTTGTTTTGGGGTGCCATTAAAAGAAAATAATAATGACCAAAGCAGAGTACGGCATCGGCCTCAGCGGGGCCATAGTTCCTTCCGGCGTGGATGGCAAGCTCCCATGCTGTGCGGTCGCTTCAGCATACGTGTTCCAAGTGTGTGGCTTGCGTCACACGCAAGAAAAAAGACTTCCCTGCTATAGTGTGTTTGTATGTGTGCTTAGACGACGTTTAATCCCCACAGAAAAGACTTGCTCTTGCTCTATTTTTCTTCAAGTTAAAAAAAAAAAAAGATCACGTTGGCTTTGAAGTCTCACGCACTAAGAGCCAGATTGATGTTCCACACTCCCCCCCCCCCCCTCCCTTCCTAGCACCCCCTTCCTAGAGCATGCCGTCTAGCCTGCTTCTATTTCAAAATAAATAAACATAGCAACGAAAGGAACGAAAGAGGGGAATGAGCAAATAAACAAACAAACAACTAGTGTAATTGGTAGGACCGGAATCCTCGGAGAAAACGAAAGTCGTCCTAATCACACGCACGCACACTACCCCGCAATCCCGGGGAGGACTGACGCGCGAACGAGGTCTTCGTGCCGTCGCCGCCGGTCGCGTACAGGCCGTGCTCGGGGCCACGGTGATACACAGCGCGGCGCGGAGTCGCTCGCTACACACGCGACACTCCAAGAGTGGCGGCGTCCTCCGCCGACGACAAAGAGGAGGTGGCGGTGGGAGATGGGACCGCAGACATCGCGAAGCGGAGAGCGAGAGATCACGCGGAAGACGAAACACATCGCCTCCGGAAAGAGACGGGGCGGCACGCATGTACACTACAGGTGTATACACTGGACTGCGGTACGGCTTGTTGGCCCCAACGCGAGTGCCTCTATCGGTTGTGCGCCCACGGTAGGGCGACATCTGTAGCTGCAGCCCTAAGTGAAAGAAAAAGTGAGAAGGACGGCCTCACGTCGCCGTAGATCAGGGCTGCCAGAATGGATGGGGAGTGAGGGACGACTACGAGGCGAGGGGGAAGCAGATTAGGCTGGAGATTTATTGGAAAGCAGTTCGATTGAATTAGCAAGCTAAAAAAAAATTGGCAGCATATCAACGGAGTGAATGATGGAGAGTGGGGCGAAGCATTCGTCCGTCCATTCGTTCTTGCTTCCGTGCGTCCATGGGTCCGTCTGTGTGACTCTCCATGCGTCCATCCGCACGTCCGTGCGTGCGTCTGTTCATGCGTCCGTCCCTGCGTTCATCCATGCATCCACCCCTGCGTCCGTTCATGCGTCCATCCATGCATCTGTCTGTGTGTCCGTTCGTCCATCTATTCAACACTCCAAGTACCACCACCTCGCATCTTTTCATTATATATTCCCCATATAGAAGCACTGCCATCCAGCGGACATTCCGAGGACTGAACGAGACGAGGCACACGCACACTTTATTACGGCTTGCGCTTCGTGTCTACTTCCCACCTTTAACCACCTCGAGTTCATGGTATATACTAGTTCACTGTATCCATGGCACCGCGGCCCAACGCTCACTAAACCTTTCTAAAACGAAAGAGGTTATGCCCAGCGAGTATAACGTAGCCACCTTTTCCTGTCAGATAGTGCTCAATGTACATGCCAATGGCTGCTAATGGGGCATGAAAGACAAGAGAATTCGGCTTTTAGGGAACGCGCACACTGCGAATTTTTTATTCTTCACCAACGCACAGAAGAAATCTCCCACCGGCACCACCTTAGAGATCAAAATGCTATACTTGTTACATACTACAACGGCTACGAGGGACGAATGGGTGCCGCTATAGAAAGCTTCGCCCCTTTAAAAAAAAAAAAAAAAAACATAAGCCAGGTCTGCGGCGCTGACATCAATGAAACAGCGAAACTGGAGGCTAACGCCGTGTTTTGCAAGCGTTTCAGATATGTTTTTATCCCCGATCTTCATTAACAAACACTCTTCGTTAAACTTTGGGGTGATAGCATAGATTTATTGCAGCATGGCTCTTATACTCGTGTTCACAGAGAAGTCTTCGCATAAGATGCTGCCATGGGTTGTTGCAGTTCTTGCCCTTTATTGAAGACTGACAGGGAACAGGATGAGCCCTAATTTGGTTGCTTGTCATTCCTTCATTCGCTTCTCCCCTCTTCCTTCATGTTCAAACTGAGCTACGCTACAGCAATACGACATTATTATGCCTTATATACATTTCGCATCAAAACTCAGGCCCAAAGAGGGAGAGGGTTTGTCTATTTAATCAGTTGCGGAGAACTTCTCATGGCTGCATACGCATAACATCCGTGGGTAAGAAGAGTGAAGGGATATACAATGCACTGCACACTACAGAGAGCCGTATATGCAGACAGCCCGTACAGATTTTCTTCCCTAACGCTATACCACTGGGCGTTCACGTAATGCACGGGTAGTTATAACACCCACGTCAACCGAGCTTACCGCGACGCCTCTTTTGAGCCGACACACGCAAGAAAGGTAATGAATCCAGCGTGGGAAGAGGGTCTCGGTAGACTTTTCTACATTGCGATGTTATGGTTTTCTGACTAGAAGTGCAGGGTGTTTTAGCACTCTCTTTTGACTTCACTTTTTTTTCTTGTGTTATACTTACACACATACAAAAGACTTTAATTTTACATACAAATAACTTTATTTTTACATACAAACAACTTACTTTTTTTTAGATCACGAAAAGTGGGTGCCTGGTTATTCATCATTGTTCATTTATCGTCCCAGAAAATCTGAGGCACAATCGCTGATTACCCTTCAAAGTATGCTAAAATTTGAGCAGTATTTTATATGACATACCGTATATTCCGGTGGGGCGCAGAAGTTCCGACCCGTCGTCTCGTGCACGTTCTTTGCCTCAGTGGCGCCGTTTTACAACGGCCAGCTGGATTGATTGGGATTTCGTCGTTTCCCTGATTGTTCTTCAATTTGCTGCTTCTGTTGACGGTTGCCTAATCAGACAGATAAGACTAAAAACGTATGTAAGCCACACTCGGACCCTCGCGTTCATGACTATCAGTTTCACTAGTATTGCTGGCAAGATAAAATTATAAAAGATTGTTAGCGACGTTAATAACAGACGATGGCATATATGAACTGACGGCTTTGTAAATTAGTTCGCCCAGAGATACAATACCGAACTGTGCACAGCTAACTCTAACGTGTTATGTTTTAACGTGCGAACAATTTTTTTAATTTCGTGAAATGTTGACTGACTGCAGAGGCGTTTTTTGTTAAGACAAGTACCTCCGTTATATCCATTCTATGTTCTCATTTGGTGCCACCAATGAGCACATCACTGACAGCCAATTACATCTCTGATTTCTTCTCTCATAAGAGTAAATAATATGTGATACACCCATATAGGTCTACAGGGGCGCCTATAGTGTTTCATGAATAAAATACATTCATGACGCATGCTTATGAAAACACCTGACACACCGGCCTTGTTTCCACCGTACGCATTTTACTGGGCCAACTGTATCTGAAGTTAGTACTTAAGACGCCAGTTTTAAATAATAGGAATGCAGAATGCCCTGGTTTTCTTTCTTGCAATTCCCCATTAAATTACGAAAATGTGTCATAATTTTTTGTTGCACCCTCGGAATGTCAAAATATGGTGTGTAACTACTGAAAATCACACGTATGGGTGCATGAACAATTATGGACACCGTGCTGAATCTCGTGATTTCGTAAGACGAAGCCCTGACGTGTCTAAGGTAAAACACGCATGGAAAAGTGAGCTACGACAGATGCCGATGTTTCTTGACGCAAACAGAGACGCTGCTCTGAGGAATCTTTTACTACCGCTGAAATAAATTTCGCAGCATTCGAAATAAAATACTATTTCAAGGACTTTCGAGGATATTTTGCAGTCTCTTGAGATTCTTTTTCACTGGCAATTGTTAGTTGAAGGGACACTAAGAAGCAAAACGACTTTTTTCGTGTGTTAGTAAACTACAATTCAACAATTCCGAAAACGCCGCTTTGACCACGACACGATGCTTGGTAAGCAATAAAACGTTCGGAAAGAAAATGCTGGGTGGCGACGCCACCTTCAGATTCCCGCACCAACCATCGTGACGTAAGAAATTCCGAAGGTGCCTATTGGGTCGTACGTAGCTTCCAGTCGACAAAAAGGAAGCACATTGTTATGTGTGGATGCTATAGACTTAGTATACGAAGTTTGAGAAAACTTCATTAGCCAATGCCACAAAAATACTAAAATAGATTTTGAAATTTGTGACGACCCGTTCGGAGATTCTGGTGCGAAATTAAAAATTACGCTTCGATGGTTATTTTCTCTGCTAATAATACTCTTACTGTTGTGAAACATATCCCGTCAGAGTTTTCAGAGTGCAGTTTGTCAGTCTAAACCAAGTCAATGCTCTCTTTTGGTTTCCATTTAAATGAGTTAGGCTGGTGCCAATAATTCTAGTTTGATCATGCACTAAGGTTTTTGGTTGGAAATAATTGTGTACTGCAAACTTTAAGACACGCACGTCTAACCTTCATTTGTCACTGGAATCCAGCAGGTTCCACGGTGTCGAACATGATTGATTGATATGTGAGGTTTAGCGTCCCAAAACCACCATATGATTTTGAGAGACGCTGTAGTGGAGGGCTCCGGAAATTTCGAGCACCTGGGGTTCTTTAACGTGCACGGAAATCTGAGCACACGGGCCTACAGCATTTCCGCCTCCACCGGAATTGCCGCCGGCGCAGCCGGGACTTGAACCCACGACCTGCGGGTCAAGAGCAAGGGTACCTTAGCCACTAGACCACCGTGGCGGGGCATGGTGTCGAATAAGCTATTGCCGTTTTAGTTGAGTACGCGTTTGAGCTCTCTTTTTCAATAACCGCTTTTCGATCTCCTAAGAGAACCAAACCGCAGGTAAAATGATGGGTGGATTTCATATATATCTTGGTTGTCTAGCTGACCGTTATACAATCTGTAGAAACCGTAACCCTAGCTGAACATCTGGCAGCTATCAATTTTCTCCGAAATATCGCTGCGAGACGTCAATGCGACTTGCACTTCATTGCCGTGTTCAAAAGATCGTTTCTATGTCGTTCGGCAAGAAAGCCCTTTGTTGCTCCAAAGGAGGTCGCGACGCGCCCTGATAGAGTTATTCGCAAGGAGGGGACGCCTACACAAAAAAAATAAATAAAAAAATAAGTCTGTTTACTCTCTTTCGCAAGGTATGACTTGTCAAGTGTATGACTCTCTTTAACTAGACATATAAGCTCTCTTTGAAAACCGTTATACTCTGTTTCAAGAGTCATGGAAACCAAAAGGGAGTTGATGTGCCCCTTAAAAGCGGGTCATTCACGAGGCAACACAGGTCTTAGGAGAATAGTTTTTTGTTGTTGTTGAAGTGAACTTGTCCTGCAAGGATATAATTTGTGCCGACGCACACCCAAAGAATCCCGCCGGAACCCGCCTTGTGTCCCATTCTTGTCTACTGAAAGAGGTGTACACCCGCTACGTGCCCTACATCGAGGGGTCTTTTCTCTCCTCGGTATACGCCTCTCCTCGACGACTGCGACGCCGTGCATTCCGTTGCTTCGAGTATCTCTTTTACGACACGGTAACGCAACGATTTCGAGCCGTGTACGCTACTCGACACAGCGCGTGAGCGGCATTCACGTAAGAGCGCACCACGAGAGCATTTAAATATTTAAGAAAAAGAAAAAGAACATCACGAGCTTCAAATGTGGAGACTTAACCATGCAGCATGAGGGTAGCGGGGCAATGCATTTGTTGAAAACTATGTAGTGTGTGGTACCCTATTAGTAGAAAAAACAAAAAATAATAAAGACCAACAAGAAGAGTACTCAGCGGCTCTGGAACTTAACTTGGTGTTTTGATCTGTCGGTTTGCGGTTTGGCTTTGTAGTTCAGCCTAGTTTGTTACCCCTCTTGTCTAGCCTGTTCTGTTAAATGATTCGCTAATGTTTCAGCAATTGCTAATCTTGGACGGCTGTTGGCCAATTGTGCACTTGTAGCTTACGGCAGCTAGACCTTCATGTCCCCACCCCCCTCCCTCCCCCGGTTCGCCACAGTCGTAGAGAGGCCTCGGCTTAACAAAGCGATTCGCACACACGAGAGTTGCTTTAAGAAAATTTCCAGAAAAAATCGTATTTACCTCGTTTTGACCAAGGGTGCAGAAAAAAAATAATTGAGGGGAGGGAAGGATTGAGCCACCCTTTATGGACGTTCGTGCATGGAGCCGTGTGTCTGTATATTGTTACGTTCGGTCCGGCGATTCGTCTGGGCAGACGCCATGGTGCATAAGCCGGTCTGCTGGGGAGGCTCTCAGCCCCTTCGGCGCCCAGTCTGCCAGACACTGTTGAAGATTTCTGCAATTACCCAGACCATGCGGCAAGCAAAGGCGAGTTCACAACTTTCAAATGCGGACCCTTTCGTCGTCCCTTCGAACAGCAGCGGTGCCTGATGACCTCGGCGACGGGACGCTGACTGACAGGCCGGCGCCAGAGCTGACAGGAGAGCAGCGCTCCTTTTAATCCTCAATCAAGTAGACGACCGGCCGGCTGCCTATGCCCGCCAGGCATTGTCCCTACTAGCCGGAGGATGAGACGTCGTGTCGCCACGACGCCGTTAACCGTTCGAGAGAGGACAACAAAGGCAGCATCTTCCTGGAAGAGACCGCGGCGGCCACCGCAAATCACCCCGCTAATTAGGCGAGCTGTGCGGCAGACCCTTTGATGTACGCTGTCAGGATCTTGGGACCTCTCGACTAGCGGCACACACACGACGAGGAAGAGCCCTGCTGGCGCCACCTTGCAGTGCAGTGATCACTACTCAATATTGGACGTTCACGTGGACCATGCATGCTTATCCCCCTCACCTGTTGTGTGTGTGTGATTGGTGTTCCACTCAGAGAGGAGGAGCCCGACAGGGCTTAAAACGACGCCGCAGAGTGCTGGACGTTGCTCTGAACCATGTAATGGTTCAACCACCACGCTCGTGGTTTGGGAAAACCCCTAACCTTTTTTTTTGCTGTAAATATGTGTAAATAGTGCCATAAACCTGTTTGTTTTCGTATCCTCTTCTTGTCAGCGTTCGATTCCTCCACCCGGTTACACCACGCTACCACAAGAGACCGGGTAGTTCCCCATTCGCAACAACTGATGGCAGCGGTGGGATGCCATCATCAGCAACTTCCTCCGTCCGAACCTTAACAATATACACATGTAAAATTGAAAAATCATGGAGGGGGGGGATTGAAATCATGGAGGGGGGGGGGATCCTGTCTCCTTTCGCTCATCTTGCCGTGCCGGCTATTCCAGTGATTAGGACTAAGGCTAACGTATATGGTAGTGAGAAATATTTCCTTAATTTTTTAGCGCTAGTTAAGTGCCTCTGATAGTACGTGACTAAACACGTGGATGCAGGCTTCTGGTCACTGCTGACTGAACAACTCGTGATAGTTAATAAAGCCCAGTTCCTAGCCTTCCGTCCACCATCCTCTCCTTCCTCTTTTGCAGCTGCTACGTCTCGTATAGGCGATGTATGTTTTGAAACATTAGCCGTGTCAGTACAAAAACTGCATAATGTCAAATTTCTCAGTACTGCGTAGAAAAGTGGCAAGTTGGGAAACATTGTAAAGGTTTGCGATGAGCGACAACGCAAATGGCAAAGGTGGAGTGAAACGAAATAAACCGGTGGCCCGATCCACCACCACTGCTGCCTTGGGAGTGACCGAGAAAAAACGTTATTATGAGGATAGAGTATATTAGGGAAGACGCCTCAATTCAGGGCACCGACGAAAGCTATGCCTACTGGCCGTGGACCAGGGTGGGTACCCACTGCGCCGACGAAGTGTACCTGAGAGTACACGTAAAAAGAAGCGCATGGTTCATATCTGCGCTACCAGGAACCGTGAGTATGCGAGCTGCTCATAAAAAGCGAGAATGCTTGAACATATTTTACCGCAGAGCACGACTACGTGGACACAAGATAAGAAGGGACAAGCCACAGTGCTGACTCGCAACCGAATTTTTATATGAGAACATAAACGCAAAAATAACCCGTCAACCTTCGCGCCCTTGTGACAACGCCTTAAGCAAGAAAATGGCAGCCCGGCTGACATTTTGAAACAACAACAAAAAAAGAAAACCTGATACACCCCGCGTGTATTCTCCTACAGCATCGAAGTTAGGATATCCTGCTATCTAAGAAGCTAACCGCGCTATCATTACGAACTATAGAAGGCAGGCTAATGCGTTGTCGCCCCTTTTTTATATTATATATGTTTCAATTATTTCCCGTGTGGTGTGATCTCTGTTTGCTGATAGAACTTTAGCTCCACGAAAGATAGCCGCGCAATCGCACTGCATAAAATGTTCGGAAGCATGTGAGTATACATTCTCTTGCAAAGGACGTTGGTGTTTTAGCAACCTAATGTTAATGCGTCCACTTGTTTGGCCCACGTACACATGACCACAGGAAGATGGCGAAAGGTACACGATACCCTCCCTTCATCTTACAAAAGTAGTTACATGTCTAACCCTGCAGCCTTCTTTAAATACTCCTGACACGCGCTTTTTTACGTTTTCCGTTCAACCATCCCACAAACCTTATTCAACTTATTAGGTGACGAAAACAATACACTTGCTCTAAACCAGCTAAAAACATTCTTCAAATTGTAGGGCAGTCTGTGCTATATGTACGGAATCTCAATGCAAATACTTTGCAAGAATTACTCTGACAGTTGATTCGTTCTCATCCGAAGTAACGTTATGGTCCGATGACCTATGTGTATAACATGACTGTCAATTTGAACTAGAACCATCAATTTAGTAGCAGTTTTGTTTTCGGAAGAGTTTTTTTATTATCCTGAAAACCGGAAGTGAGTGATCGACCGGAAGTATTTGAAAGAGAAGTGAGCGTGTTGCTCGTTGAACTGAAAACGCGAGCGTCTCGCACGCTACCAGGAGGCCCCGTCCACTCATTTAGCCTGTAAGCTTGAGTTTGTAAATTCGAGAAATGCGAAACTACTTTTTTTTTTCATTTCCGCGTGTATTGGACGAGCGTGTATGCAGCTCTGTGCTATCCGAACGCCGGTCAATGGCGCAAACTGGTAGAGCGTACGTATACACGAGTGTCACGCTCCACTTGCGTCACACTCGTCGTTTGCTGCCGCCGTATAGCGTTCACTCTCGCAAGGCGTGCATCAATGCAGCAGACAAACCAGAATTTCGTGCACGCGAGCGTCGTGGCTGCAGGAGCGCTGGCAATGCGAGGCTGTGTGCATCACGCCAGGATCGATACGTCTCGGACGTACGCACGACGTTGGCGCAGGAATCGCGGGCATGTGCAAGACCGCGCTCTCGACATTGAGGCAACCTCGTGTTTTTTTTACGTGCACGCACGCCCATACGGAACGAATATGCAGTGTGCACCGGGTGACCCACAACGGGCGTCGATCTATTGGTCGCGGCCCAGTCGTTATTTGCTGTGTCGCCGTGTGGAGTAATATGGAGGGCGTGGAGTTAACGAGGTGCCGAGCGCCGGCACCGATACCGATTACACATGCATGCATTGAACGAAGATTTGTGACCACTACTGAGCGGACTATAGTTAAAAGGGAGCATGGCAACCTTGTGTTTGTTCTACCCATAAGAGAACTTTTGCACTCACCTGTGTGGGACTATATATATGTATAGCAAGAAGCAAGAGGCGACAGCGTGCTTACACGCGCACATGTTGGGGACCATGCGGTTACTGGCAAACACTGTACACAGTGCCGTCAATACTCTCCGGTGTTGTGTGAGTGCTACATGTAGCGCATTATCACTGCGGTTTTTGTCTGATCATTCTTATCTGTACTGTGTGTTCGCTTTTGCAGTGAGGTGTTAAACTTCAGGCATCCCATTTTGCGTATTACTAGAAACATGTAGACTTGCGTCATGAGAGAGGTCAATTGAAGCTCAAGAATCACATGTGTGGCAGTTTGAACATGTTTAGGGGCATCTGTAGTTAACGTAGATCTACTTGTACGCTATCACTCGAGTTCTTCTGATCCGATTTCGCGTCCGCCAGTTTAGGTTAGGAACTAGACTATGCTTTAGAGATTTTATTTTTTAATTGCCACCATCAATCACTGTACACTCACCTTTTATAATGATAATTGTTCAGGTTTACTCTGCTGAAACCAAAATATGACTGTATGAGGACACCACAGTGGTGGGCTGACAAAAGTTGGACTACATAGGCTTTTGTGATTCTGCACGTCATTATTCACCTGTACTCATTAATCCGGTGCAGTTGCACGTCGTGGTTTGCATGGCACTGGCATTCCAGGAGTAAGTGTGCCAGGGTGTCTGGTACGCTGCAGAGCGGGCCCATGTAGCCATGTGTCGTTGGGTAGAGGCGGCGCATTAATACGCCATGTATGTAAGTGTTGCTTTGTAGGCGTCTGAAAATCACGCTATTCTTGAGACCAAGCCCCAAGAATAAACGACGACCACACAATGAAAACGTGGGAGGCCAAGATCGTCCTCGAGGACCTGAGAGACTAGTGACAACTCGTCGCCCGGGCCAAGAGGGAAGTCGAAGCCAGAGGGTTCCTGGACTAAGGAGCCCTCCCACCTCAGGGTGACACCGGGCTTTGCTCGGAACTCTGTTTTCTAAATAAACGTTTATTTCTCTCTCTCTCTCATTACTCCGGCATAGAACGCATCATGACCAAACTAAATCTTCTCCTGCTCTGAAATAAAGAATCCCTAAACCCGAGTTTGTTTTCCGGTGAGTAGAACCGAAGGAAAAACGCCTACATAACCAAATCCTTTTAACTAAATGTCCCGCGCAGTAAAATCAGTACGTGAACACAGCGAGGCCATGCCAAACATGCGTTAACACTTTCTTTGCTTTTGGTTTACTATAAGTACTTTACGCGGACTCTAGTGTCTAGAGTCCGCGTCGTCCCCATTTTGTAAAGCACTGCTCGAAGAGACTTCAGCTTTTGAAACAAGCGAAATGCCTTGACAGCGCTTCGGCCAGCTCTTGTAAAGCGATTGAACAACGCTTGATCAGGAGAGGGCTGTCAATCGCCATGTCGAGTATACTTGAGCGTATATAGGGTCAAGCGCGCTCACGCTGTAAAGCTCGCTCGCGCACCGCATAAACGCCAATATGCGACGCCTTCGACACTCCCACACTTCGTGGGCGCGGCCGGCGCTGCTCGCCATATGTCGACTGAATTAAGGGCGTCAAAGTCGCCACTTTGACGTAACGATCCGGAAATTGTGGTCGCGCGCGCACAGTGTGCGGTAAGTGAAGAAGTAACAATGATAAAGAAATGATTACATCACCGAAAATCAGATCACCACCGTCCGTTCACTTTTAGAAGAATGAGATAGTGTATAGCCTCGATTCGATAGCTTTAAACATATACATTTGCCTGAAATTGTACCGTCCCCATCTGCACAATGTGGCACGCGCGGATAGTTCGGCTGCCCGACGGCTTTGTGATAGGTCAAGAAAAGTGTATAAATGTCCCAGTTTTAAAAGCATTGAGCATTACCGCAACGGAAAGAATCAATTTTATGCTTTTACAATATGAAATGCGGCTTGACATGCCTGCACAAGTCTGCCAGTGACGTTAGAGAAAACGTGTTGGATTCAGTTTATCAGCAAACGCTAGTGTACAACGAAGACGCATGGCCCCAAGGATATATTAGCATGACGACGATTGGTTTGCTTGGTTTTAGATGCAGAAACACGAGTGTCTCCTCATCTTGAAGAATTGAACAGTTCAACGTTCCACGTGTGCGGAGTGAATCTCAAGGAAATCTATCGCGCAGTGTGGGGCTCGAGCTTTAGCTTGGCCACCTGAGGCGTGATACGTACGGTATAGTGAGTGTGGGAGCAAAGACGTTGCAGGTCTAATTTGTGCGTACTTGGGGAAAGAATACAGTGGCAGAAACCCCCTACAACCGCCCCTCCCCCTCCCACACACGCACACACACAGTGGACACTCGCAAACATGTCACAGACGTTGCCAATAAGGTTTTAAATGCGAATGTATTTTTTTAGGTCATGTCACACATCCGGCGTTGTCCGCGATGGTGTCCGCGCACCGGCAAATGTTATCTCTCCGCTCTCACTTCCTCTTCCATATGAACAGCTGCAGGCGCGCACGCTTTTCCTCGCCCCTAGCAACCAGAGAATGTGGTGCAAGAGAATGTAGGAGAGGGTAGGTGCAGTGCTTCGCCGCTTCCTCTCTCGCCGTTCGCTCTGTATCCGCCCTGTGCCCCACTCTCAACCGTTCGCTGGCTGAGCACCTCTCAAGAACATCCGGAAATGTGGGCTCGAGACGCCGCTTTTAAACGCCAGATATCACACAGGCTCAAGAAAATTGGAAAACGTGTTGGAGTTCGTGTCCTGTTCTCGGCACCGTTCAAATTAATCAGCCTCACCAAATCTACAAACCCCCTGAAAACGCAGTCATTAACGGAATGCAGAGTTCAACATAGAAAGAGGTATGCGGCATGCTCCCGGGAAGTTGTCTATAGGACCCCTCTTTCATGCGGTGCTTGTTATCTCGGAACGACCGGAAGGTGTCTGAACGATCGGCTGATAGAACACGCTAACAATGTTAGAAACGGGAAAGATGGTTTTCTTGCTCAGCACTGCACTGAGTGCATTTCTGTGCCCCTTTTCAAGGACACAGCGACGCTGTACAAGTACAGAAATGAGCACACCCGAGTCATTGTCGAGGCCGCGCAGATGGCACGCGAACAGGTGCCTTGTATTAGCAAGCCCTCCGTGGCTCTGTCCGAGAAGAAACTCAGGTTCCTCGAATGTTTCGGTGCGCGCAAGTAGCTATATATTTTTTTACTTTTCTGTTTCGTTTTCTTACAGATTTTTCTTTGCCGTTTTTCTGTGCTTTTGTTTTTTGTTTTTCGTTTTTCTTTTTCTCTTACTCATGTTCTGCTCTTTGTGCCATATGGTTTTTGTCACATGGTTACTGTCTCCCTATATATTTTCGTGCTCTGCGCAATAAACTCAGTTGGAAGTTAGCGCTCGCATCTTTCGTGTCCTTCTTGTCTCTGTGTCATCGTTTTGTTGTCGCGCTATAACTATTGCCAACACCGAGCCGAGAACACTGGCGCCTCTTTCCCGTCCGCTCGCTCCTCACTCTCGACCGTTCGCTGGCTGGGCGCCTCTCAAGGCGATGTCAAAAGTCGGTTAAGGCGAATGTCTGACGGCAACGGTACCCTCTCTCAGCACAAGAAATGCATCTGCAGTTCCTCACGCTTCGCTTTTGAGAGGTGGTGGCATATTTTTTAACGCAGTCTTATACATACACTATACGCAGTCTATCCGGTGCGCTGGTGCATGAGCTACAGGTTGCAAGCTGCAGACAGACGGGTTGCTAGTGGAGTAAAATTAAGCACTCATTCTGTGCCATCATCGAAATACATTTGCTAGCTCGTACGGCGACAATAGTATACCAGTGGCACTCGTTAGATAAAATAAAGTGTGCCATGAAAGTATTTCACAGATGCCTCTAATATAAATATTAATTAATTAATTCATTCATTTCGATAAAACACTCTGATTAGCGATGCGGTGTACAAAAGCATACAAAGCCCAGGGATGTCTAGTAGTTTCATGTAAAGAAGTGATGACCCCAAAAAGGGTATTTTTCGTTTCTGTGGCATGCAAGATCAAAGCTCTCCACATACCAGAGCCACAATATCGCGTGTAAAATATTTTAGTTCGATTTTGAACTTTAGTTTGATTAGTTTAGTTTGATTTAGTTTAGAACTTTAGTTTGATTTTAGTTTGATTTTGAATGGCACACTCTGAGACACGGACGAAGAAGGGACGCATGTAGACAAGCTTGGGGTGGGGGAGGGGGAGACATGCCGGGACAGTCGTATGGATGATGATGGGTTGATGAGTTATGTAAGACTCTGAGACAAAGCGCCTTCGGCACCACGTTTTCTTCCTATCTGACAACGGCATGTAGGCAAGCGTTGATTTTTTTCTCGATGGAACCTATAAATATACTGAATTGCACATGTGCCAGTGCATGCTTTCGAAAACATCTTTTGACAATGACAACGCGCTATCATTTATCCCACACGAAGTTAACAAAAGTGTGTAAGGCAGTTTTCTCCCTTCTAGAATGATCACTTCTTGTGGATAGTTTTGCGGAAAATTTAATAATCGCAGTTTTTTCTCTTCAATTGCAGTAACTTCAATAATCAGCATTTCTTTCTCTCATAAGACGCTTTAGTAATAACAGTGGTCTGTTCCAATACACACAATAGACGGCTGAATAGACAGCTAAGTGGACAGCGGCCACCTTGAGTCTCATTCTAGTTCTCACGCAGCCGGCAAAACAGACAGCTTAGAAAACACTGCATCGGAGAAAAAAAAAAAACGATGCAGGCTTTGCTGTCCAAACAAGATGGCGGCTCAGCGAACTGCTCGGATCTCGCCGGAAGTCGTCTGCACACACGCAGATGTTTTTTCAGACGCTCAATGGAAGTAACGCTAAAGTTTTTGCAGACTTTAACATGAAATAAGCTAAAATATTACAGTCACTTTTGTTAATTTCAGCTTTCTGTTCTCGACGCGAGGTATCGTCCCGTCTCGTAGACGCGTACCATTCCTCAGACAACATGGGCTCGATGCTGTCTTCTAAGCCATTAGCGTATACTCTGCAATACTGTCTAGAATTGAAACCCAGCCAGTAGTTCTCGTCAAGGTTTTTGTCGCCATCATCTGCAGACCAGCCCCACCATAATGGACACTATCATGACAAGTTAACACAGCTCACTAGATTGGCACGGTTTCCGTCTCACATGTAGCCCAAGTGGCAAGAATCACTGTCACTATCTCTGGATGGCAATTCACTCGTCGTTGTTCACGTGAAACATGTGCGACTGACAGCAAAGTGATAGCTGCTGATAATATGTCATAAGTTGTGTTTCTAATTTAGACAACCCGACAATATTCAAAATCCACGCAAGTACTACTCATTTAAATGGGTATGAGACAAAGCTTATCGGTGTGGCTTTGTGACCACAAAACAGCGCAAAAAACGACAACACAGAAAGAACAGACAGGACCAAGCGGTGTTTATTCATTTATATATTTGCTTATTTAGCGCTTGGCCCACTGTGTTGTTTTTGTGCGGTCCGTTTTCACGCTGTTTCGCAGTAATGCAGTAGTTACGCATCGGAGTGTCACTCAGGCCATTTCGCACTAAATAATTTATGCAGTCAAGTGCACTGCAAATTGGTGCGGAGAAGAGGGGAATCGGCTGTTGGGCCGATACTCCACGTATACCTGTTCAGAGGCATCGATACGTCCGACCATCGGCGGCGTCTACGTGACAAAATGTTCGAAGAAGCCATCTGTTGGTGCACCACAACTCGGCGTTTAGCGTTGTCAAATTACAGCTCAATATTAGACCGAAGGGAGGACGTTGTAGTGCGTGTTCGCGTCGCCGTGAATTGAGCACGATAATTAAACTTAGCGGCTACCCGATCAGGCGCAAATGATTAATGTCTTTTCACTGCGTGATCGCGCAGCTGCGTAGATGTTTATAAGCCATTGCCTTCACGCCGTTCACAAGATGGATGCATAAAAAATGCACATCGCTAATATCATAAAAAAAGGTTAGTTACGGCACCACCACGCCTTTATGAGGCGTGAAAAAAACAAAAGCAAGATGAGAAATAAACAAGAACGCGCGCTTGTGTGCGTGTGAAATAATTCGTATAACCTTGTTTGGTCATCCGGTGTGCATCGTAATCTTTTCATAAGTTTATTCTTTATTTACATTTTTTTTGCATCCTACGTGAATCAACTGCAGGCGCGTTCTTTGAGCATACGGGCGCAAAAGAGCGCTGTGCAGCTGCCGACCGTGTTCAGGTCAAGGTGCTCGAGTGATGATCACCTCGACCCGTTCGAGAGAGGACGCGACTGAATTCGGGTAAGCCGCTCGGCCATGCCTGTGTGCGTAATCGGTCCGCACACTAAGTCGCCCTTCGGCCGTATGCTGACCCCTGGCTACCACGTAGCGTTTCCAGCCAAGGCTGCCAGCATCAGCGCCGCCGGCTTTCTTGCACCCCCCGTTCGCGCTTTCACCCGTGTACATATATGCATGGTCGAGGCGTTCAAGGCGTCACTGAACGGCCGTACCTAACAACGTAATTGCGCGCGTGCGCCTTCCAGTAAATACATGCAGGCATCGCTGGGGACGAAGATTGCATGCACTGGTGCTTGCCTGAGTGTTTTATTATTATCCGGAGTTTTGCGACCCAAAATCAAGATTTAAGGAACGCCGCAATGGAGGGCTTCGGAAGTTCCCCCTCTCTGGTGGTCCTTAACACGTGCTGACATCGTACACCGCACGGGCCTCTAGCAAGTCATTTTATTCGAAATGCGACAGCTTTGTCAGCAGCCCAGTGCTGTCACTGCTGCAGTATACCGTGTTAGTATAGGCTCAGAGTTTGAAAGATTAGCAAATGTAGAAAAAAGCTTTATATGATTCACACATTTATCACTAGTCATCAATAATCCACATTACCCAGCAATTATCTAGCCTTGCAAGGAAGGCTGTTTCGGACAGTCAATGCTCATAACCTATAGTGAGTCACTTTAGAAGTCTGCGGCATTCCCTCCTCAACAGCGGATCAGCAAAAAAAAAAAAATACACAAAATGGGGTGCATTTCCGGACCGGCTTCATGAGCAAAACGTCTCGCGCCCTCGTCTTCGAAGAGCGTTGCCATATGTCCATAAGCGGAACTATTTCAACATTCGAAGATGCGTTCGGCGGCTGAAGTTTGGTCTATATGAGGGGCGTCTCCGGACTCATAAGGTATTTTGACTATAGACATATACACGTAGAAATGTTCTAGTTCAATACTCCAGTCGTTACAAAAATAGGTACGTTGTCTACTCGGTGTACATAAATGACA
Organism: Rhipicephalus microplus; assembly: GCF_013339725.1. Taxonomy (NCBI): domain Eukaryota; kingdom Metazoa; phylum Arthropoda; class Arachnida; order Ixodida; family Ixodidae; genus Rhipicephalus; species Rhipicephalus microplus. Next base: position 103,721,266 of record NC_051169.1, read on the forward strand.
TCTACAAATGTGTCTAACTAGCAATCCTCGATTCATTGACTTCGCCATGGCGGCAGCGTATGTGCGCTGTGCTACGCGAAGCGTAATGAGGGTACTGGAAAGAACGAGGCACGCGAGAGAGCAAGAAAGAGTCTTCGAGCAGCCATGAGGGGGCGAACTGCAAGGCGACGCAGTCGTCCACCTCGTCGAGCCAATGCGCGACAAACTTCGTGAGCTTGTTGCGTGAGACGGCGCACTTTACCGCCGGCACGTTCTCACTGCCCGCATCACGCCGATGTCTTCCGGTCGTCGCATATCGCGGCCGGACGTCTTCCGGCATCGCCGCGCCACGCTCAGGCGCGACTTGCTCATCGGTAGCCCCCTCCTGTCCTCCCCCCCCTTCCCCCGGAGTGCGTAACGGCTGGGACGCATTAACACCTTTCTGGACGACGACCAGGACACGATTGCCGATGACAAGCCCAGCATGTGTGTGGCGATCGAACGGCAGATGAACCGCGACGCGATGACGCAAGCACGCCTCACAAGTACTGTGTTGCGATTGCACAGCGGGGGATCAGCTGCATCGGAGCCGTCGAGGAGCTCAACGAGAAGGGGCTGTTAGCGATTCCGTTACACTTTCATTGCTTACACTTACATATGTTCTCTGAGAGCGTGTTCGCAGTGGGTCTCAGCGATGAGCTGTTCGCGATGAGAACGCGCCTTGGTGCTTTAGGGTGGACTAGAATGCTGGCCGCAATCAAGGGCCAAGGTGCTGTGATAAAGCTGAACGTACGAGATTATGAGGGCCGGAATCCAGAAAGACGTCTTACGGTATAGAACGGTTCGCACGAAAAATTTATGGCCAATCTTACGTTATAAAGCGGTTTCCATCATAGCCAATATGAACCATCACTTTGCGCGTACTTGGTGCCGTTTAAGCGAAAACGAACCAACGGTCTGCGACAATAAAATTTATTTAGCAAAACCTAACCAACACTTAGCAAGAGGTGTAGTACGCAGGTAAATAGGGTGGCTGAAGCTCTGTCAGCACATATTCACCCTCAACCATGGACATTACCAAGAGGGAGGAGGAAGATACAGGAGCTACCCCCCCCCCCCCCCCTCATCTTAAAAACTTTGCTTGCGTATATATAAACGCATACATACAAACACCCACACGAACATACATAAACTATGGTCATAGTTTCTCAAAATATTTTTGGAGGAACTATGGTATGAATATCTATAGTGTCAGTCAACACTCCCGCCCATTCCCCTCCTCCTTCCCGCACAAAAAACTGTCTACCACAGACACAGCTTTGCTAGCTTCCACATTCAGAGTAGGGGAGAACTCTGCATTCCGCTTTACTTTTTTTTCACGCTTTTACTTCTTTTTTCTTCTGTGAACTGTGCAGGTGCAGAAGCAACACTCTAGGGGGTCTTCCGATATACAGAGAGCAGAACTAAGATTGGCAATGTATTTATTTTGCGCGTGCGGTTATCAACTAAAAACTTTCCAACCACATCACATGTCAATCAGACGATTATTGCATTCGGTTTCCACGAAAATTCTGTCCTGGTCGTCGCAGTTCAAGAGAAAACATTGTGTCTAATATAGTCCCGATGAGCCTCCAAGTGTATAGTCGAGTCAATCGACCGAGAAAAGCAGCCCGGGAATCCTCGAATCTCGTTCGGTGAACTCAGCAATGACCACACTTCGGTCACTGCATACGCTTGCGCTATAATTGCAACTACATCGTTTTGTCTTCGAGAAATGAAGGCATTTCGGAGCGTTCTAATAGAAACGCGGCAAGTCAAAAAGGACATCAACCACACATAGCAGCAACAGAACAAAGGAGCGGTCGATTTGCGCCTTCTCAGAAGACGACTCTCCTATTCAGCGTATGGAAAGAGGCGGGTAAATAAAAAGTATGCCACATACTTGCGTGAGACGTGAAAGAAAAAGGAAGGGGCTGGTCAAATTAATAGCTAGTTCTCAGTACTCCCAGAAGGACACACGCTGTTGCGCTACATTAGATGCCATAAGAGCATGGAGCGCCGAAGCTCGTACGTATGACTTACGAGCGTGTCTAATGCGATCGGTCGCAGTGGAACGCCGTGCATTGGCCGTCGGGAGTAGTCAGCGCTGCCACGCAAGGGTCAGGCAAGCAGCGTGAGGAAATGAAAGTGACCCGGTAACCACCCCGCATGGGCGGAACCCCTACGAGCTCTGACACTCAACAGTCGCGCGGCACCTTTTTGCGGCAGGCGCAGCGCTGGCCCGGGACACCCTCCTTACTGGACACTCCTCCTTCTCGCCTTTGTGGTGGTGCTCTAATAGCTGTACCCTTTTCGCGCCACTCCGAGGCCATTAGGATCGAGCGCCGAGTGACAGGAGACGGGGGCACGCGGTGGTTCGGTTGTCGCAGGCGTCCACTTTGCGAAAGGGTGCCCGTTTGGACGCCACCACCGCTTCCGTGAGAACCGATTTGTTTCTTGTCACTGGGAATACCGGGACAAGTGCGTTGGAAAAGTGTGCTATCGATGGGTATTTTCTTTGCCGAACGATATGATAAAGTAAAGAGAGAAACGAACAGAGAAAGAAAGAGAGAAAGAAAGAGACAAAGAAAGAAAAGTGATGGCAGAGAACGGAGTGTTGAAACAAATGCGTTCAACTGGACGATCAGGTCACCGCTTCAAGAGCTGCTGTCATTGCCCTCGCCCTTACCTTTGAATCGTAGGATAACAGGACAGCGGTGCGGAAACGCGAAAAAGAAAACACAAAGTGAAGGTCAAAGTGACAACAAAGTTGCTGCGCTAACAGGGGACTTATCTCTGAATGCTGTGTCCTCAAGACTTCAATCTGGAGCAGGAACAACAACACTGCACATCACTATAAGGTGATCACGTTAACTGCTCTAAATCCAGAAAACTTAGCTCATTTTCTATAACGTTTCTGAAGTAACGTGCAGACACACACCCCTGTAGTCCAAATTTTGAGAAAGTTCACACCGAACACCTCTGAATAAGTGCCGCCGTATCCTTCGATGAACGCTGGTATTGAGCGACTCATAAGTTTTATTGTGATAGCAAATATATGGACACTCTCGGCTGGATTTTTTATAATATTCATCCTTTGTCTTCCCCAATGCGCTCGCTATAGGAAATCAATCCATATAAATCATGATGACAGTTATTAATCAAAATATTGTCCAGCTGGTTATTAATTAAGAAGTAAAAATCCTCCTACACATCCAAAGACAGACTAACTTAAAGCCACTCACAACTTGCAGTCGGCAATATTTGGAACCATGACAGCCTTCATGAATTTGTGATCGCCATTAGTAATGATCAGTGCACACGAACGTAAGTTGATCTCCAGCTGCTGCGAATGAAGCATCCGAACCAACTGAAGCACCTCAAGCTTGTCATTAAAAAAAGGCAAATCTCACGTACTGTGGGAATCAATGATATGCAAAGCACGAATGAGGAATGTTGATATATCACTTTAAAATGATCACAGCATTACGAGGTGGACGTAAATTAGGCGGTACTTGACTTCCATGCCATGATTAGCATGTTTGGATGTGTCATTTACCTTTGTCGTCTGTTAACGTCACGTAATAGCAAATTTCGTATATGTGGAGCTACATATACGGGGGCGAACACGCTATGAGCGTAGCGTGTAGTCATGTTTTACATGACACGCATATTATGATTATCCTGTTTAGACGTCTCATTTATCATAATCGTCCATTCACGTCACCTGATACCAAATTTGGTATATGTGGAGCTAGCGAAACGACGGCGAGCACGCTATGAGCGCAGCATGTAATCATGTTTCACGGGACATGCATGTCATGGTTATCATGTTTGGACGTGTCATGTACCTCCGTTATCCATTCACGTCTTGTAACACGAAATTTTGTATAGATGAAGCTAGCGAAACGACCACGAGCGCACCATGAGCGTTGCGGGTAGTCATGACTAGTCATTACATAAGAATCATCACATGCTTGTCATGATTTCTACGATAGGGTCTGTCACCCATGTTTGCTACGCAGTCGTGTCGTACCATACCAGTTTTGCTAGATGTCATGTGAACGGGACTACTGCAAGACCATGAAATGTAAATCATGACATTCATGACATATATATCATAATTTAGGTTATGGCTAGTCAGTTATGCTCGTCGTACAGTCGTGACATGTCATACAAATGTTAGTATCAATACCATTATTGAGGTGGCCAGGAGAGCGAAAAGACGTAAGTGGCTAGATAGGTAGATAGATAGATAGATAGATAGATAGATAGATAGATAGATAGATAGATAGATAGATAGATAGATAGATAGATAGATAGATAGATAGATAGATAGATAGATAGATAGATATGCTGTAAGTCACCGGAGTTCGCCTAAGAAATGCTTCGCATTTAAAAAATCACCGATAACGAGGGACTTGGAGCTGCGTCTACACGCCCATTCGTTTACGTTGGGCTTCCACTTTGTCAGCGCTTACAAAGAACTGTGGTGCTTCCCAAGAAAGGATAATTGGCTTGAAAACACTTCCTAAACTGGTGCCCACACTTTCGTGTTTATTTTGCTATTAGCGAGTCTAATGCGGCAACGCTGCACCAAAACAACAGCGGGCCGTTTTTAAATACGGCCGACAGGAGGCGCCATCTATAGCGTCGAAGTCTGGGAAAGAAAATAGAGCTGCTCAAATTGCTTGCCCGATCGCGTTGTACGTTAAAATTTATGGAAATGTTAACAACAGCCACCTCTACTGAACACATAGACATCGTTTACACTTGGTGTCGATGTTGTAATCTCTTGTCAAACGCCTCTTTTACACATGTCGCGCTTCCTTGAGTTCGGCAAACACGTTTAACGGGCGAATGCCATTAGGTGTCAATGTCATTCACTCTGCCAGTGTAGCAGTCACAAAGATGAGATTATCAACTAGTGTCATGCACAGCGGATGACATTTCTCAGCGGCGTGGTTTGCAGGATCCGCCCGGCACTGGTGCTTGCATTCCCATTGGCGATTTAGCGCTGGCTTGGAAGTCTGACCGATGGTCGCTACGCAGTTGCAGCCGGCACTCGGCCTCCCGGGGCTGTTTTTGTTCCCGGACTGCACCAGCGGCCCGTTGAATGGGAGCTCTCTCGCGTTTCCACCTTCGGCGCTTTCTAGAGTTGTCCGTGCCATACCCATGTGGAAGGTTTCAGGAGAAACTGGTGCGCGCGGGCTCGCTCTACGGCTGCGAAGGGATAGACGACGTGACTCACAATAGAAAACTCGACTGAAGAGAAACGAGAAGGGACACATGAAAGAGTGCAGTTCACAACGCGGAAAATGGCGTGCGTGCTTTGATACGACGCTGCGAATGACGCAACCGACAACGCAGCCAATGAAGACCGATCGTGACACCGCTGTCGAAGGGAATTTCGTATCTCCTAGTCATTTATAACTTTCGCTGTAAAAATAGAAACGAAAGAAAAGAAAGTCAGTGGCAGATAGAAACAACACTTAAGAGAAACTGAAGCCTCATAAATGTTCAATTTATGCGCAAGAACAAAAGTTCTTTGCGCGTATAGGAACGCTGATAACTTTAAAAGCGGTACGCCCAGTGAATGATCTCACCACTCTACACATTCACTGGACCCTGCGCCTGAGTTCAATCGAATTCCCACGATTGCGCAGTCGCGGTCACAATTTGGCTTCACATACGCTGCACAAACCGGTCAGTCGGCGGAGTCAAGGTTAGTTGTGTTTTCGCGAAAACTGCCCACCATAAAAAATCAGTCACCGGCTTCAGCGTGGTCAGGACTCGCTTTTCGTGACCATCCGCGCATCTCCGTTAGCATTATTAACCCCCTCCGTATCTTCTTATTTTCAAGAAGAACTAAACGGGGCAAGACCGCGAGATAAGCTGCCATTCGAAAGCGAGGATTATTAATGGCTCACCGTCGTGTAAGGAGACAGTCCTTGAGCTCGCGAAAACCCTAATTGAATTCGTTCTGTACGGCTGAAGACGACACGACGTGGCATGCAGCTAGGTGGTCTTCAGTTCATTAACACTTGGGTGTGATTTATGCATTTCCGTTTGTGCGCGAAGAGATACGGGAGTGTTGTACGTGTGAACTTAGTTTCGTGGAAAACGGTGCTGAGAAACGGTGGGGTGGAGTGGCAGGTGTGCGAGGGCTGTTTGTTTTGCAGGTTTCGCCGAATTCGGGCAGTGTAGGTAGTAGGTTCGTTGAGGCAACTCGTTCGCTGTAATAATCACCAATACGGATAGAAATCTGCTCGGCAATGTAAGTTGGTGTCAACGCCACACATCATGTCGTGGAGGAGCCCTGTGAGATTGAATAGCACCCGTTTTACCTGCACTACCTTGTTTTAATTGTTCACTGGGCTGAAGCCGACGCACTGAGGTACCATTAACTCAGGGCACGAGTTTACGTCAGATGCGGCTGTTCACTCCTAAGAAAAGATGGTGAGAGAGAACGCATAAAAGTGCGGAGGTTAACTGGTATTATGGTTTAGTGGGCTTCTCTCAATGTGGGGAGGAGTGGCAGGAATCTAACAAGAGCATTTAAAAAAACGCTGTAACGGCAAACGTTGAATGGTGTAATATGATTTTCTAATAAATAAAGCTTATACTAGCACAAACGCCATGATCATTTCGGTATTTTAACGGCGTTTATTGTGCTGCTCTTCCCAGAATAAAATTATGAGTGCCGTTGCTTCATTGCTCTATTGTCACGGATTATTTTGCGTACAATAGGAGCACATGCAGCGGCTGTCTACTATAAACATGAAACAAAGTTCACAGCAAACAAAAAGAAAAGTTTGAGAAACTGGTGTTTTTAACATCTGTATTTTAAGGAAACTATTGTGTGGTCGAAGAGCCTGTATGCATGCAGAATAACTGACCTCAATAACAACAAGTATGTTACGGGCCTCAGAGTTTACAAATTTACAATTAGTAACAGTATTCTCCTGAATGAGATGATTGAAACAATGGGACTCGAGATAGCTATCTATGCCAGGCGAGGATGAAATATGAAGATATAAAATTCAGGAGCCGTCCAGTTATAGGGAAACTGGGGGCATGCTTGACCTAGTACTTTTTCTTCCATTTAAGAGTGAAGTACCTCAAGGCCACTGAATCTCCTTCCATCTATAAACCACCGACCAGCGTCTACAGAAAATGTATAAAACGAAACATCCGTGAACAACAAAAGTTTATCAAAGGCTCTTAATCATATCAAACAAAATAAAAGGTTACAGCACCGGAAAAGCACCTAAATTTTATCACCCAACAATCAATTCATATGACACTACAAAAAGCTAACAAGAACAAAATAAAAGACTATTAAAAAAATATAGAAGGTCACGATGGATGAACCCTAGCACATGGCTTCAGCTTATTATTGGCATATTTTTTATTCCCTTCCTTGCTTGCTCCCTTTCTTGTTCTTTTTCACCTAAGAAGCACGTTAAAGGGCGTCCTTTGCATATATAAACATACTGGAAGAAATATACGGGGATTCAACTGCTACCATTAGTGCTTCATAAAGAAAGCAACAGAATACCAATAAAGAACGGTGTAAGGCATGGGGATACAATCTCCCCAATGCTTTTAGTCTGTGCTTACAGGACGTTTTCAGAGGCCTAGAGTGGGAAGAGTTAGGAATAAGAGTTAATGGAGGGTACCTTAGTCAGTAACTGAGGAGACGAATTGCAACTCATAACTATGTAGTTGGACAAGGAGAGCAGAAAGGTAGGTCTTAAAATTAAACTGGATAAAACGAAAGAATTGTACAACAACCTCGGCAGAGAACAGCGCTTTGAAATAGGTAACAGTTCGCTTGAAGTTGTAAAAGACTACGTCTACTAAGAACAGGTAATAACTGTGGAGCCGTACCACGAGATTGAAATACCCAGAAAAATAAGAATGGAGTGGAGCACATTTGGCAAGCACACTCAGATCGTGACAGGTAGATTGCCACTATTCCTCAATAGAAAGGTATATAACAGCTGCATCTTGCCGGTACTTAGCTACGGTGCAGAACCCTGGAGACTTACAAAGAGGGTTCAGCCTAAATTGAGGACGACGCAGCGAGAAATGGAAGGGAAAATGGTAGGTGTAACCTTAAAAGACAAGAAGAGAGCAGATAAGATTATGGAACCGACCGGGGTTAACAATATCATAGTTGGAAATCAAGAAAAGGAAATGAACTTGAGCCGGGCATGTAGCACGTATACAGGATAACCACTGGTCATTAAGGGCAACTAATTGGATTTTTAGAGAAGGCAAGCGGGTTAGGGGGAGACAGAATGTAAAGTGCGCAAAAGAGATTAAGAAGATTGCGTGTATAAAATGGCCGCAGCAAGCAAAGAACCGAGTTGACTGGCGGAACATGGGAGAGGCCTTTGTCCTGCAGTGGACGTAGTCAGGCTGGCGATAATGATGATGTATAAAGTCAATCGAAAAGGCTAATATACTTTAGAAATCTGTGTAATGCAGGAAAAATTTAAGCTTTCTTCATGCACTTTCTTCGACCTGGAGAGCTAAGAGAGAGCATGCTGGTAGGGCTATAGATGGTTAAATAGATTATGTCAAGTTTGCTACCCTACATTAAAGAAGAGGACTGATGACGTATGAAAAAGAGAGGGACCAGGAAAAAAAAAACAAAAAAGAAACATGCAGGAATTCTACATCTCATAGTGGAATCCTGTGCAGGCCACTTAGAAAGTTCAAAGTGTGGTTTTGTATGTAAATATATTTATTCCATAGTGTTATCTGCAAAAAAAGCGCCAGTGTCACTTTAGTTGTATGTGCATTTGTTCTACAAATTTTGTACTATAGTAACATAATTCAGAACTCTTCTGCTTCTCCCTATGGGGAGTCGCTTCGATTGAACTCGTTACAGTAAAACAAACAAACAAACAAACATACACACAGAGAAATATGCAAATAAATAAATAAATAAATAAATAAATAAATAAATAAATAAACATTTCAAGCTGGACATCGACGCACAAGCTTTTGTCATCATAATGAAACAGAAACGAGTCACCAAACGTTTCAAATCAGTTGCAGATGGAGCGTCGCCACAGACTTGTTCATTATCACGCCAATGATGAATAAGCGTAGAGTTATGTGCGTCATCGCGCGTAGTTTTAGCGAGCTACTAAAGTGTTATGTGCGGATAGGGTTTTCTTGTCAGCGCAGGAGAAATAACTTCTTAACAGCATCGTAAATAAGTAAACATATACATGAAGCAACAGAGTACAAATCAAGAAGGGTGTAAGGCAGGGGGATACAATCTTCTCAATGCCATTTACCGCGTGTTTACAGGAGGTTTTCAGAGGCCTAGGATGGGAACAGTTAGGCATAATACTACCTCAGTAAACCGCGCTTCACCGATGACATTGCATAGCTGAGTAACTAAGGGGACAAATTTGCAACTCATGATTACGGAGTTAGACAGGGAGAGCTGAAAGGATGGGTCTCAAAATTAATCTGCAGAAAACGAAAGTAATGTACAACAACCTCGGAACAGAGCAGCACTTCGAGATAGGCAATAGTCCACTTCAAGGTGTAAAAGACTGTGCCTACTTAGTACAGGTAATAAACGCGGAGCCGAACCACGAGATTGAAGTAACTAGAAGAATGAGAAGGGGGTGAAGCACATTTGGCGAGCACTCTCAAATTATGACAGGTAGATTACCACTATCCCTCAAGAGGAAGGTACATAACAGCTGTATCTTGCTGATACTTAGCTATGGAGCAGAACCCTGGAGACTTACAAAGAGGATTCAGCTTCAATTGAGGACGACGCATCAAGCAATGAAAGGAAAATGGTAGGTGTAACCTTAAGAGACAAAAAGATAGCAGAGTGGATTAGGGAACAAACGGGGGTTGAGGATAGTATAGTTGAAATCAAGAAGAGGAAATGGACATGGGCCGGGCCTGTAGCGCGTAGACAGGATAACTGTTGGTCATTAAGGGTAACTGACTGGATTCCCACAGAAGGCAATCGGGTCAGGGGGAGACGTAAGGTTAGGTGGGCAGATGAGATTAAGAAGTTTGCGGGTATAAATTGGAAGCAGCAAGCACTAGGACCGAGTTAACTGGCAGAACATGGGAGAGGCCTTTGTTCGCAGTGGATGTAGTCAGACTGATAATGATGATAATGAAACATGAAGCTTAATTACAATTATGTCGGTTTTTAACGTGACAGCGTTAAAGAGTTCGGTGTCTTTAGTTGTGAGCGAAAAGGCAGAGTTGGCCATGAGGGAAAATTCGAGGTAGATGCAAAGAAAGACAGGAGCTGGAAGGCATTTGCACTTAGGCCTTCTTTGCGGCACAGTTCTCACCCGTAGGTCGTGGAATCGAATCCCGGCTGCAGCGGCTGCATTTTCGATAAAGGTGAAAATGCTGCAGGCCTGTGTGCTCAGATTTGGGTGCCCGTTAAAGAACCCCAGGGGGTCAAAATTTCCGGAGCCCTCCAATAAGGCATCTCTCATAGTGATATGGTGGTTTTGGAACGTTAAACACCACATATCAATCAGAAATAAAGAAAAAAGAATTGATGAAGCTAGAGTTTGTGTCTGTGCGTGTGTGTGTGTGGGGGGGAGGCGTGTGTGCTTTTTGTCCCTCTATATATAATAATAACTAAAGACGGGACGGCCTGTGCCTTCAAGAGGTACAACGGGCTCAAGCCATTCTAACATAAATGAAAAGGGGAAATGTCGCATAGTAGTTTTTGCAAAAAGCCAGTTTGAATGGAAATGTCACCGGTACTTTCTTCACACCTGCAGTCGACTGCCTCACCCCTCGTGGCGACACGCGTAAGAAAGAGGAGGAGGAAAAAAGAGCATCGTTAGAGAGCTTGCAAGGGGGCACGTGCTACCTTGATGGCCAAATAAGCTGCGGCTGCTATGTGCATATCATGGCAGTATGGTTCATGAGCTTTCAGCATCTTTCGAAATGGCACACGCAAATGCACGCGCTCTTTCTCGGGATTTCGTCAAACAAACTTACAGAGCGTTTCCACGTGGCGTGAGATAAGCTGTGCCCGCGTTGTCATGCAAATCGCTCTTTTTATGATACAGTGCATATAATGTCGTGTAGGCCGAAATAAGGTTGCTGTAAAACAACGATTTGCACTCGAGGTCACTTAATATTGTATTCGGCTGACGTCATTGATTACTCAACGAGCTTCAGTAAAATATTACAAGAGTAAATCTCTGTGCAAGGTGAGCTCCTTCGTAATAATATAGCGAATTTTACGCCCGAAATTCACGATAATATTATGAAAGATGCCTTAGTGGAAGGCTCCGGAAATTTCGACCGTCTGGCGTTGTTTGGCATGCACTGACATCGAAGATTACACATTGCGCTAACCAATCGGATCCCTCGAAATGCGACCGCCGCAGTGGGGATTGAACCAGCGACCTTCGGGTCAGCAGTCCGGAACCATAAGCACTGATCCAACATGGTTTACGCAATATTACAAAATAGGCATCCAGATTTCCGTCATAGGGCAGATCAATATCGATATGCTGCTTGTACCGAATCCTCTGACGCCGAATGCCTTTCTGAAGTTAAAATAAATGACCTTAAAAGTATTTTTTTCAATGTACCCTTTCCCGTTTCTGTATTCTTCGCAGTATCGGCCATGCGTGATTAAGTTTCTTGACCACAGCCCGCTAGGCGAGCTGAGACCACCGATATTTCTGAAATGATGCGCTGCTCCGTTAACAGAACTTGGATGTGTGCGGGTGAGAATTCTGTTGGAACGCCTGCGAACTAACGCCCGTATTCAGAAACGCTCCTTGACTTGAACTTGCAGCACAATGCAGCACAGGCTCGTTTGGACTAGACGAAATGTACTATAGTCGAGGTCATGCACATGAATTGTCCTCACTGCAAACCATATCGAATGGAATAGGAGAAATTGTTGATACCACTTTCGTAACAGTTGTTCATAGTTTGAAAGTGAAACTTGTATCCGTAGAACTTATTGTGGCCGTGTTGTAACCTAATATAGACACTTTGCAAAGCGTGCAGTGCTGTAGAGCCTGCATGACATTCTTCGACGCGAATGAGCCCACGTTAGAAACTATGTATTGCGACGGCTCCACCGAGCATTTTCGCATGACTCAGTAGTGTCTTTGGCAGCATAATGGTTTAACACGTATGAATCGAAATAATGAAAGCGGATTCAGTGCTCTTTTTATTCTGATGTTATGTTCTATACGTGACCAGTATGTAATGTGTTCTCTAATATACGCATCCACCGTTAAACGAAGAAATGTTACCACGCGGAGAACGGCACTGACTTTGAGGTAATTTGTGAGAGCATTGGATCGCACACGAGGAAATAATAAAAATACCTCACTGACCGTCACACTCACCATTCGAGGAGGAAATGTATTCCAAATGTCTTCATAAAAAATGACACACATGTAGCGACACAAACCAAATAGACGCATTTTTAACGACGCACATCATCAACACGTTATCGTCTGGCGACGTCGTTACGCTGGTTCTGCCCACAGCCGAGCATTCTCAATGCACACAAAATAAAAAATGGAACTAAAGCAAAATGAGCTCAGACGTCAAACAGCAAGGATGGGGAAAACATCGCCGTGAAGGTTATTCCTGGGCTTCGTGCATGTGGAAAATGTCTGTTTAACATTGTCCATGCGTTAATTCTTGCCTATAAAATATTTTTTTCCAAGTCCCGCTAAATAAAGAAAGTCATGTGTCTGATTTAGGTTATATTTAAGGTAACAGATACATTCATTGTCCCTGCACCACGATTTTATCTTCGCATACACCAACAATATTGCACTTTATCGAAGGGAACAACAAAAGAGAACAGCTCATCTCCAGTGCCTGTACTTGTGTATGGCACAAACATTTATCTATACAGCTTAGTACTCTCTTGATTTATAAATTCTCTGTGTATCTCCCCCCCCCCCACCCACTGTAATGCCTAAATGGCGCTGTGGGTACGAGTGTAAATAAATAAATAAAAAAGATGGTTCTAGTCTAAAGCTAACTGACTAACGAGGCGTTGGGGAAGCCGTATAATTATTAGACCTTTCACCTGCTTTTAACCAGCGCCAAAGAAAATCATCTTCGACGGAGGGGTTAATCTCCTCTCCCGCCCGTCTCACCCGCAGGATCTTTTAATTAAGTTTATTGCCCCGACGCGGTGTTCCTGTGGCTGAGGTACTCGGCTGCTGACCCGCAGGTCGCGAGATCGAATCCCAGCTGCGGCGGCTGCATTTTCGATGGAGGCTAAAAATGCTGCATGCTCGTCTGCCCGATTTCGGGTGCACGTTAAAGAACCCCAGGTGGTCGAAATTTCCGCAGCCCTCCACTACGGCGCCTCTCATAACCATATGGTGGTTCTGGGACGTCAAACCCCCCCCCCCCCCCTATCAGTCAAAAACAAATCATCATTAAGCTTTATTCAATCATTCATTCAGTTCCTGAAGTAAACGATACACATTTTTTCTTTTCTTTAGGATAACCAGCTCTTCTACTATGTTCTTTTCATTGGCTTCATGATACTCTATTGCCATAGTGTCGTCACGTTGACAAAGGGAGCCGTCAGCACCTTCGTGCTGTAACTGTTTATTTGGCTGAACTTGCGGTCATGAAACGAAAATTAGGATTACAGAAAGCGATGCACGCTGTACACTGTTATTCGCACACATAACGTCAGTCGTCGAAAACCTGATCCGCTATTCGAGGCATCGGCATTTGCACATGCGACAATGAACGATCGAGCAATATCACGCGGGGTCATGTTTGTTTGAGAATAAACTCGCTTGAACGCATTTGCGCGATTAACAAAAATACATGGTCTCAAAATATTTGCAATGTTTTCAAACATTTTCGCAGTGGTTTGAGCAAGGCATTATTAACACGTGCAATTGGCAGGAAACAAAACATAAAAAGGAAAGTGTGGGTGGGGAACTATTCAAGAAGAAACAAGTTAAAAATGATTAGCCCTGAGGAAAGGGATCGATGAAATGATGTGTGAATGTCTCACAACTGCATCGTAGAAAAATGGGATTGATTGATTGATTAGTGGGGTTTAACGTCCCAAAACCACCATATGATTATGAGAGACGCCGTAGTGGAGGGCTCCGGAAATTTTGACCACCTGGGGTTCTTTAACGTGCACCCAAAGCTGAGCACACGGGCCTCGACATTTCCGCCTCCATCGGAAATGCAGCCGCCGCAGCCGGGATATGAACCCGCGACCTGCGGGTCAGCAGCCGAGTACCTTAGCCACTAGACCACCGCGGCGGGGCGTAGAAAAATGGGAAGAGAGTGAAAAACGATGGAAGGCAGGAATAAGAACGGGAATAGCATCTTATAAATGTCTACCAAATTACAAGGAAGGAAGGGGTGGAACGCTGTAACGCTTCGAATGGACGGAATGTGATTGTTTTCTTTCACATGTACAGTATACTCATGGTTTTTGGCATGGCATCGAAAGTTCGGTATAATGACTACTATGCTTAATGGCTCGCGATAACCATGTGATGCCGTGACGAATCTGCTTTATATATCTTATTGGCTTTGATGTACGCATTCAGGTCGAAATAACGCCGATATAATTCGTACCGAAGAGGGTGGGAACGAATGTACACACGTTACTTGAACCTAAATCAAGCCTGTTCAGTCCGCAGGTATACTGTACAGTCGGCCAAATCTTTAGCTATCGTGCATGAGTGGCAGTTGCTTCTGCGTATCTTTGCCACACGACTGAATAAGTGTCAAAGAAGGTGAGAGCAATTGTGTGCTCAGGAAGCACATGTCCACGAAGCAATTTTTCGTAACTTCGTTTCATATAATACGGTGCTGAGAGACAAAAGGTGGCCGCCGGGTGCACAAAAGTACAAGTTTTTGTTGACTGCACATCTAATTTCGACGTAATAAGCCTACGTAAACGACATCTGCAAACTTTTCTTCTAATTACGTGCGCCAAAATGCAGTATCACCTCGCCGCGACACTTGATGAAGTCACCAAGTCAAGTGGATGCTGCCTGATTTTGGAAGATCCTTCGCCAGCCGGAACAGTTTCATCGTGCATTCTTCTTCCAGGAGCAAATGGCAATGTAGTCAAATCTGGAACCTAAGCCGGAACTTGTCCACGTAGGCAACGACAGCTTCAACCGACAAGCGAGAGCAGTCGCCAGGCGTATGTCCTTTTGTTTATCCGGCACCTTATCACCAACGCGATTGCAACCTGTAATTGCTGAAGGGCCATCCGCCTCGTCACCTCCGTCAGGCGCCGCACTTTTAGACGCAAACTCGACAGACGGGGCGTCACTCTGTTGTTATACCACTTTGAAGTTCTTTACGCGCGTCTAGTAGGGCAATCAGTACCATTTGCTATAAGCTGTCCACTGTTTAGATTTGACAGAGAATAACAGTGAGCTGGGAGCCATTTGGCAAGTATTCGTTTGAAAAAGGCAGGGTGCGCACGAGTCTGAACACATGAGCGAAGTCAGGACAACACAAATCCCGAGTAATAACCGAAATTGTGCACAAAGGCGGAAAGGAAAGAAGGCCCAAAAACTTATCTGCGCATGCCCATTCATTAGGTGAACCTATCAATCCGACACACGTGGGGTAAACGCAAAAGTTGAAGCATTTGAGTTGATGGTTGTGCGAGTCACGTTAATAGACGGGTGGCTCACGCTACCACTATAATTGTTATGCCATGTCTGAATCATCAGACGCGTTTCGTCATTCCTATGCCGATACAATCCGATACAAAATTGAGCATACATAGAACTTTGGCGTTCACTTACGCTCTCGCTAATGCAAGGAAAGGTTACTAGCTGAGCCTCCAGTTGGCGATCTCTTTAGTTACCTCCGGGCTCTTTGACACTTTGGCAATCTGTAGCTTTACCTGATGTAACGATGCTTAACCATGGTGTGATTGTAAAGCACCAATCTGTAAGGCTTCCAAATAATTATGGCTACCAGGAGTTTTTTAGCAGCACCAGCTTTAAAAAAGCCAAACGCTTTTCCTGTGAGACCCCACCGAACGGTCATTGTGATTTTGCTCGGAGCATTGGAACACCACAGCTTTAAGGCCAGCCGGGTGGCTATGAAGTTTCGTTTAGTAGAAAGATGTATGGTGACTTCCAGTCGGCAATGTGATCTCATTGTCACTTGACTAATAACACAGAATAACAAAGCCCATATTTTATAGCTTTGCATCGAGGGATACATAAACAAAAGACAAGAATTTGCAAATTCTGAACCACAAAAAGAATGTTTGTTTCGAAAGGTCTCATTGAGACAAAATTTATGGATGTCTACAGTGCAAGATTCTTAAGCACACGAACAAGGCATTATGCATTTTGTGCGGTATAACACACATTCGTCGCAAATACCTGCGTATAGAAAAAAAGTGTCTATAATGATTTCATTCATATTCAATACAGGGGTTTCGATGGTAAATGATCATGCACGTTGACCAGGGAGGAAAGAGTAAGACGAGAATCAAGTGAGGTACATGCAAATGCAAAAAGAAAAAAAAAAGCAGCACTGCAGAAATTATTCTTGTCGCTTAATATTTACTGCATTCTTTCTGCTAAGAATGCATTGCGCCAGTAAGGTGCTTATATATAGGTAAGTTCATGGTGGAGGAGGGCCCGCCTTCACAGAGCCGTCCTACGTCAAAACATTTTCGTAAGAGAATATTTGAGCTAATTTGAATGCGGTACTTACTTACGAAACCGCATGAACAATGGGAAAACACACGACAATTAAGTTTTGTTAATTCGGCAAGGTCCACAGCTATGTACTCAATTTTACGAAAACGTTGATACTGGTGACGCCGTCTGACGAGCACAAAAATATGCACGCCGTCATGTCATGGCGAAGCGCCGATGATCCGAAATATCGCTTACCGAGCGTAAAGCCACGAAGGACCACAGCGGGCCGGAGCTGATGTCTTCCGCTGTCTCATACGGATGCGTCCTCTTCCACCACGCCTTACAGAGCGGCTGCGGCTGCTCGCCACGTTCCCCAGCTCGTGGCCGGAAACTTTTATGATCTCCGACCTTGGCCGCGGTCGCCAAGGTGGCTCATATACTCCTTTGTACTTTTTATCGGTAGCGCAAAGTATAGTACATGCACACGAGTGCAAACAACTCCTCGCATGACTCGTGAGCCGCTACTTCGAGGCAGTTCCAGCAGCCCCGGAGACGGGACATGCGCATCGCCCCTCATCGCACTCGTGAAAGCGGCGTCAACCTGCGAAACAAGCGAGGAAGAGGCGAGCAGATACGTCGTTTATGCGGCTTTACGACTCTGATTGCAACACGAAACGAACCGCTGGAACAACGTCGTTGCTCGGCCTCCTGCTTTGTTGATAAGGGACTTCGGCGCGAACTTAGCTCCGATATAAGAGTGGCGTTAGAGGTGATTGCCACGGCTCCTTTCGTGCTGCTATGCGGAATGCGCGATGGTGCTTTGACTGCGCTCACGCAGATAAGCAAAGAAAAAAAAGGTTTGCAAGGTTGTCCGTAGACACAACAGAAACTACGGGAAGGCTTCGTCTGTATGGTACAGGGCCATACACTTATCGACGCAGGCGCACTAGAGCGTGGAGGCGGGGCTTCGTTTCGATTAAAAGCGCGGGAGCACGCCTATGCCTGATTTGCCGTGAAGAAAACTTAAAGCACCTGAGAAACCACGAACGTGGCAGAAAAGCGGGCTTAGCTCAGCGCAACGTGTTGTGTAGTTGCGGTACACAGCGCGACCTGGTGACATTACTCAGAAATTCAGTCTACAATCGATCATGAATCTCGCGCAGGCACCGCGCCTTGCAAGTAAATGGCGGACGACGTTCTGGGAGCGCACAGTCTACCACACTTTTCGGGTGCATGTCCATACGGGGCAAATGGAGTGGTCTATAAAAGCAGTCTATCGTCAGGGAACCCGTAGTACCAGGACCCTTTATGGAAAGATGGCTCAAGCTATGTGCACACGCATCGCTACGACGCTTGTCCACTGCTTGCATTGATCCATCCCGAGGGAAGGTGTCACTTGTGACTTCAGTGCCGATAGTACGTCCGCTTGAGGGCAACCTTGACAACATGCAGCGCGAATTTTTAATGGGCATGCCAAGAGGACGGTCGCGTTTATGGCGTTGCGATAAAGAAATCATGCAGGTACATTTCCCCCCCTCCCCCCACCACTAAAAGCAGGAAGATGCCCTGATAATAGGCCAGGTGGCCTTTCATAAAGGCTTCAGCAAGGGAACTAGTAAAAGGCGACCTGATGAAGTTGAGTGTGGTTTAACATGAAGTTTGTGCGTCACTACGCAACTACGTCCACGAGTACTACGTAGCTGAAACGCTTATGTCAAAATGTTTCACTTGACAAAATCTATGTGAAAACAAATAACATTGTAAGAACGGCTAGTCTTGAATGCTGATGCGAGAGAGAGAGAGAGATAAAGATGCAAGGAAAGGCAGGGAGGTTAACCAGACGCACATCCGGTTTTCTACCCTGCACTGGGGAAGAGATAAAGGGGAGAAAAGAGGTTGCAGAAAGATGAGAAGGTTGTTACGACCGGCCCTAGGGAACCAAGCACGAAGAGTTTGGGGGAGAACCGGTTCTTGACCGACGGGGTCGTCCACCCCCCCCTCCCCATTCAGGCTCCTCCTCTCGCCGGGAGAACTCCGGAATCTGCTGTGCGTTCGTGACCATGTTTGGTAACATTTTAGGGCGCCGTGACCATATATGGACCTCGTGTTAGGTTGTGCCACTCCATGTGTTGTGAGGTGTGTTTCCCCCTCTCTCGTGGCCGAGGTGCCGGAGCCACCGTATTGGCTGACGATGCGGACAGTGCGCCCAGTGTCGGCAACGCGGCGCTATAAAATGCCGAAGACGTTTTGTATCACTCTCACTCTTCTCTCTTTGGGTCAGTTGACCACTTCTCCACATGTCAATAAATCTCTGTTGTTCGTTCGGGCGCTTCTTCTCGCTGAATTGTTGGACGATGGATCCTGCGACGGGGCCAGCTACCGAAAACGAGACCGGCAGGACCCGGAGTCCCAACAACTGGATGGCAGCGGCGGCATGCCGATAACCCCGAAAGCGACCGCTGGACGGAGTGAGCCCGAAGTCCAACAACGGGACGACAGGAGAAGGATGACACGAGCCCATCGACTTCCAAAGGGAATCGAACGGCAATTCTGAGAGGCACGACGCCGGAGACATGACTGCGAACTGGGTGAGTGCCGGCTTTCTCTGTTAAATTTTACCAGGCATTTACTCTATGTGTTAAGTAAAAGCTGGTAGAGAGGGGCTGTCTTGGTCATTGGGTTAACAGGTAACTTGCGTCAGGCGGAAATTGTGTGATAGCTTGGTTAAGTTCTTTCTGTCAGTGGCGTCAAGGTTAACAGTGACAGGGCAGGATTCCGTGTAAGAGCTTTTGAAGCTTTATTTGTAGACTAAGTTAACGGAAAACTTGAGGCAAGGCAGGTATCTAGAGCTGTCATTGCCGTCAAGGTTAATTAGTTGCAGGACAGGAATTTTTGTGGAACAGAGACAGCGGTTCTGGAGGCAGCCATGAATCTGAAATCCTTGCGAAAGTCCATGTTGTTGCTACTTGCAAGAAAGTTGAATCTGGAGGTGTCGGATTCTCAAAGAAAGCCAGAGCTGATAGAGGCGATTCTCGCATTGGGGGCGGAGGATGACGAGCTGTCAGAATGTGTCGAGGAGATTCAGGAGAGGCAAGCGGCAGAGGCCGAAAGAAAGGCGGCCGCGGCCGAGGCCGAAAGAAAGGCGGCCGAGGCCGAAAGGAAAGCGGCAGAAGCCGAGGTAGATAAGATGCGAAAGCACGAGCTTGAAATGAAGCGCCTCGAGCTAAAGATTAGCCCTAATAGTAGAACAGGAGGCAGCGAGGCATCCGGTACCGCAGAGCGGGTCAGGTTCAAAATGACGGACCTAATGAGATCGTACAAGCTAGGGGAGGACATTGGGCTGTTTCTCGTCAACTTTGAGAGAACTTGTGAAAGGCAAGGTTTCAGCCAGGATACGTGGCCTCAACGCTTGTTGTCCCTACTTCCGGGGGAGGCCTCAGAAGTAATCGCGCGCCTCACGAAAGAGGAGGCTGACGAGTACAGTGAGGTAAAGTCGAGCCTTCTCAAGAAATACAGGTTGTCAGCGGAAGGTTCCAGACAAAAATTTCGCAACGCCGTAAAAGAGAACAATGATTCATACCCGGAGTTTGCTTACAAGTTAATGGCCAACATGGGGGAGTGGCTCAAAGAGGCAAAGGCGTATGGGAATCATGACAAGGTGCTCGAGTGTATCGGTCTGGAACAATTCTATCAAAGGTTACCAGAAAAGGTGAGGTTCTGGGTGCAGGATAGACCGGACGTGAACACCGTAACGAAAGCCGCAGAGCTCGCTGAAGAATTCGTTACGCGCCGCGCCCTCGGGGCAAATAGCGAGCCAAAAAGGGAAAAATTCCTACTACCGAATAAGGCGCCGTTTAGAAAACAACCGACAAGTCTCGCACAAAAGGGTGAGGAAAACAATTCATTTAACCATGGGGCGTCGGCAGAGGCAAGCAAAAGGAAATTTAAGGCGAAAAATCCGGCTGCTTGTTTCAATTGCCACGAAACAGGGCACTTCGCGAAACACTGCCCGAAAGAAAAGGTGGCCTTTTTATCTATAAATGAAGCCGACGAGAACATGAAGTTGTTAGAGCCTTATATGTACGACCTTACCGTGAACGGCAAGCAGTGTCGGGTTCTTAGAGACTCCGCAGCCACTATGGACGTAGTTCATCCATCTTTTGTTCAGTCCGGACAGTATTCAGGAGACTGTGCCTGGATTATACAAGCCGTAGAAGCAAACAGTCAGTGCCTCCCCGTAGCTAAAGTTGTCCTTAAAGGCACATTTGGAACGTTGGAAACGGAAGCCGCGGTATCGCCATATCTACCCCCTCAGTATCCTTACTTATTTTTAAATAAGTCAGATCAATTGCTGAAGGAGAAAGGTCTAACGTTGGGAGAAGGCATAGTGCAGGCATTGACTAGATCGAAGGCACGTGCGCTGGCTGCGAGAGCAACATTCACTGAGGCAAACAAGCCTCAAATCGACAAAGGGCCTGGTTGCGAGTTGGGCACCACGGTAACAAATCGACTTGTGCGAGAACAGGCTGCAGAAGCCGTAGTCGCGGAGGCAACCATTCCTAAAGGCGACGTTGAACATCCTCCCGAATTGGAAGGGGTCAATTACGCCTCGTTGACCGAGCAAATAGAAAATGCCGTTGCTCCCAAGCCGATTCCTGGTAGTACAGAGGATAGCACAGAGGGTGACACATTCCAGGTACTAGGAAATACAAAAAAGTTGTGTGTCATGCCAACTTCGGACAATTTCAGTCGGCTGCTGCAGGTGAGCCCCGCTTCATTAATAACCGAACAAAAGGAGGACCCGACGCTTAAGCAATTCCAGGACAGTTCGAAAGAGGGAATCGCAAAACGAAATGTGAGATTCCAAGAGAGGAGCGGCATACTCTATCGAAAATATCTAGATAGGCGAGGAGTAGAGTTTGACCAGGTAGTCGTACCTCAGGCGTATCGTCAGGATTTGCTTAGTTTGGTGCATGAAGAATCATGGTCAGGCCACTTAGGCGTAAAGAAGACGAAAAATCGTCTTTTACAGGAATACTACTGGCCTGGATGCTTTAAAGATATATAGAGGTTTGTAAAATCTTGCGATGTGTGTCAGCGAGTGGGTAAGCCGGGAGATAAGGCGAAATTTCCAATGAAGCTGGTACCCGTAATCACGGAGCCCTTTCGTCGGTTGGTAATTGACACAGTAGGTCCTTTGCCCAAGACAACTTCAGGCTAGCGTCACATCCTGACCTTAATCTGCCCAGCTACTAAATTTCCAGAGGCGGTCCCGCTAAAAGAGCTAAGTTCCGTGGAAGTAGTGCACGCACTTCTGTCCGTGTTTGCCCGGGTAGGCTTTCCTGCCGAGATACAATCAGACCAGGGCACCATTTTCACGAGTGCCTTAACGACAACCTTTCTAGAGCGGTGTGGCGTGAAATTATTGCATAGTTCAGTCTACCATCCGCAGTCGAACTCGATAGAAAAGCTTCACTCCGTGATGAAGCGAGTGTTAAGAGCCTTATGTTTTGAACGGAAAACTGACTGGGAAATGTGCTTACCTGCAACGATGTTTGCACTAAGAACTGCACCACATGAGACAACAGGGTTTACGCCAGCGGAACTTGTTTACGGCCGCAGACTGCGGTCTCCTCTTCGTATGCTGAGAGAGTCGTGGGAAGGTCAGGGTGATGATCCTGTAGTAGTGGAATATGTCCTCACCTTATTGGATCGTCTCACAAAAGCCCAAGAACTGACCGAGAGTGCGATGACCAAAGCACAGCAGAAGGCTAAGCTTTACTACGATCGGACAGCTAAAGCGCGACACTTTGCTGTAGGAGACAGGGTCATGTTGTTGAGGCCCTCCCAAAAGAATAAGCTTGAAGTGCAATGGGTCGGCCCGGCCGAAATTACTCGAAAATTGTCTGACACCAACTATGTGGTAAAATTACCAGGAAGTCGTAAGGCACACCAGGTGTATCATAGCAACTTACTCGAACCCTACAAAAAGAGGGAAGCCATCGTGAACATGACTTTAAATGTTCCGGAAGAGGTTCCGGCAGAAATCCCTGAATTAGCTTCCGAATCGGACGAAGTCCCGATCGAGAAAAGAGTTGAGGATTTAGTATCAAAGTCACAACTGACAACGAAGCAGAAGCAGGAATTGCGTGGTCTTTTGACCGAGTTTCAGGACAGATTTGTAAGCGAGCCATGCCGGACATCCGTCCTCACTCATGACATAGAGCTTACCTCGTCGGAACCGGTAAGATCTAAGACGTATCAGGTGTCACCTCGCCGGCTTGAGCTAATAAAAGCAGAGGTTAACAGGATGCTGGAATTGGGCGTGATTGAGCCGTGTGAAAGTGATTATACTTCCCCGTTAATTCTTGTGGAGGTACCCGGCAAAGATCCGCGTCCTTGCGTGGACTATCGTAAGTTAAACCTCATCACCAAGGATCAGACATACCCAATTCCCCACATTGAGGAACGCGTCGAGAGGGTAAGCAGCGCGCAATTTATCTCAACGCTAGACCTAGTGAGAGGTTACTGGCAGGTGCCGCTCACCGAGAGGGCGAGCCGGTATGCTGTATTTATTTCACCATTGGGGACGTTCCGCCCTAAAGTGTTGAGTTTCGTCCTAAAGAACGCGCCTTACTGTTTTTCAAACTTAATGGATAAGGTTTTGCGGGGTCAAGAGGACTTCGCATTGCCTTACTTGGACGACGTCGCCGTGTTTTCCTCGTCCTGGCCAGAACACTTGGCGCATTTGAGAGCAGTACTGACACGCCTACGCGAAGCAGGTTTAACGGTAAAGGCGCCCAAGTGTCAGCTAGCACAAGCAGAGGTACTCTATCTCGGGCATGTTATCGGTCGAGGGCATCGCCGTCCCTCTGAAATGAAAGTGGCAGCTATCCGAGACTTTCCCCAGCCCCGAACGAAAACCGATATTCGGGCTTTTCTTGGAATAGCTGGTTACTATCGTAAGTACATCCCTAGATATTCCGACATTGCCAGCACTCTTACTGACGCGTTGCTCAAGACCGAGCCCCAAATGGTCGACTGGGATGAGGAGAAAGAAAAGGCTTTCCGCGTTTTGAAAGCGGCTTTGTCGAGCCAACCTTTGCTTAGTTCACCGGACTACTCGAGGCCTTTCATAGTCCAATGCGACGCTAGTGATAGAGGCATGGGGGCAGTTCTTAGTCAAAGGGATGAGGGGGATCAAGAGCATCCCGTCCTCTATGTTAGCCGGAAACTCACCCTTCGCGAGCAGGTTTACAGCGCTAGCGAAAAGGAATGTGTGTGCTTGGTTTGGGTAGTCCAGAAACTGGCTTGTTATATTGCCGGAAGCAAGTTCATTGTGGAAGTGGACCACTGTCCTTTCACCTGGCTACAGACCATGTCCTCTAAGAACGGCCGCCTGCTGCGTTGGAGCCTCGTTTTGCAACAATATACGTTTGAAATACGCTACAAAAAGGGTGTACTCCATGGCAACGCTGATGGCTTAAGTCGATGCCCCTGACGCGAGAGGATGTCTCGAGAACTCTGGCATTTTTTTTCCTGACCTAGACAAGATCTAGTGATTGTTTTTTCACTCTTTTAGGTGTACTTGTTTGAAAACGTTGAAGACACGGCTATCCAGGGTTTCGGGTTCGGTGTGCTTCCAGTGTTGTTGTTTTGTGTCACCTTAAAGTGTGAGTAACATTTTGAATAAATTGTGTATTTCCTTTAATATCAGTTAAAGGGGAAAATTGCCTGGTGGAGTTTGGCGGAATTGTCCGGCGCTCACCGGCTTAGTAGTTGTGTTTTCATGTGCGTATGTGATGTCTGTTGAGCCCACAATGAAGCAGGTGTTGCCCTCTACTTCATCAAAGATGGTCGTCACCAAACCGACTGCCGGCGCTGATCTCTCCGGACAGTGGCTGCAAACCTCAGCCCATCGAGATCTTCACCCCCCCGCGCGAGAGACTGTTACGACCGGCCCTAGGGAACCAAGCACGAAGAGTTTGGGGGAGAACCGGTTCTTGACCGACGGGGTCGTCCACCCCCACCTCCCCATTCAGGCTCCTCCTCTCGCCGGGAGAACTCCGGAATCTTCTGTGCGTTCGTGACCATGCTTGGTAACATTTTAGAGCGCCGTGACCATATATGGACCTCGTGTTAGGTTGTGCCACTCCATGTGTTGTGAGGTGTGTTTCCCCCTCTCTCGTGGCCGAGGTGCCGGAGCCACCGTATTGGCTGACGATGCGGACAGTGCGCCCAGTGTCGGCAACGCGGCGCTATAAAATGCCGAAGACGTTTTGTATCACTCTCACTCTTCTCTCTTTGGGTCAGTTGACCACTTCTCCACATGTAAATAAATCTCTGTTGTTCGTTCGGGCGCTTCTTCTCGCTGAATTGTTGGACGATGGATCCTGCGACGGGGCCAGCTACCGAAAACGAGACCGGCAGGACCCGAAGTCCCAACAAGGTACACACAATCACGAGCACACTCGGGGAGCACACACAGTCTACAGGCGGTCGCTCAGGTTTGTGGACTTGAGGTAAAGTAGCAGTGCTTTAGTTGATTTCTGCGCAACTGAGGCAGATGCCCAAGGTCCTAATATCTTCTGCACACAAAATGGTCCGGGGTCAAGTCGATTCAAAACCATCCGGAGCTGGCATCGCTGTGTGTCGTAGCAAGCGCAGCTGCACAGGACGTGTTCGATGGTCTCTTCAGCTCCGCAGTAGTCGCATGTAGGAGTGTCTGCCATACCAATGCGAAAGAAGTACACCTTTGTAAATGCAACACCCAACCAAAGGCGGCATAACAGTGTCGCATCGGAGCGGGAAAGTTGTGATGGTAGCTTTAGCTTGAGCGAAGCATCCAGTTCATAAAATTGACACCTTTGGAAGCTGGTAGACGACCAGAACGTGCGTGTGAGATCTCGAGCCAGCAAGTAAAGTTGTCTTGCTGCATCATTCCTTGATAGAGGAATCGGAACTACACTGGTTTCTTCATGGGCTGAGCGGGCTGCATCATCGGCTAATTGATTTCCGGTAATACCGATATGTCCAGGCAGCCATTGATGCCCTCGTGCCCTCGTGCTAGAGGAGCACGTCTCACAAGATCGAGCCCTGTTTCGACGAACTGTCTCCCCCCCTCCCAGCGCCGCCTTCCGTGCAGAAGAACCGTGCAGTTCCGGGGATAACGTCGCTTCCTCCGCCGAACCACTTTGCAGTTCCGGGTACGGCTGCGTCTCCTCAGCCGAGCCACTGTGCCGTTCCGGGGAACTGGTCTCGCAGAAGAGTCCCAAAACGCAATTTAAGGCCGTGCCGGCCCCATGTTAGAGGGATTTTGCCCCAGTCGACGTTGTCGTGCTGGCCGGCTCTGTACAAACGACAACCTGCTACAGTAAACACTACTTTTGTTGCTGTTTTCAAAACGGATTGCCTCCCTGTTTTGCCTTCGGGCTAAGGCTTCAGCGAAGTCCGCTCGACGGCTCGCCGCTCTTCGCCACCGCTACCATCGCGACAGAGCAAAATTCATAACAATGTCCTGACCGGATGGTCTTTGGCAAGCATGATTGTGGCATAAGTAGAAGCGCATCGGGGCAGTCCTAGGCAGATACGCAGCGCCTGACCCTGCAAACTCTCCAATGAATGAGTATTCGATTTGCAAGTGTTAGTCAGTACCGGCAAGCTGTAGCGCAATAGACCCAGAAATAGGGCCCTGTACAGCTGTGCGAAAATATTAGTAAATGTTAGCGGCTAATGACAGAGGTCTATGTGAGTCAAAGGCCGCTTCAAATCACAGCTTTTGCACAAACGAAGTATAAAAAAATTCGCAGCATATCCACGGAGTGAATGATGGAGAGTGGGGCAAAGCATTCGTCCGTCCGTTCGTTCTTGCTTCCGTCCGTCCATGCGTCCGTCTGTGTGACCGTCCATGCGTCCATCCGCCCGTCCGTGCGTGCGTCTGTTCGTGCGTCCGTCCCTGCGTTCGTCCATGCATCCGCCCCTGCGTCCGTTCATGCGTCCATCCATGCATCTGTCTGTGCGTCCTTTCGTCCATCTATTCAACACTCAAAGTACCACCATCTCGCATCTTTTCATCATATATTCCCCATATAGAAGCACCGCCATCCAGCGGACATTCCAAGGACTAAATGAGAGGTGGCGCACGCACATTTTCTTACGGCTTGCGCTTCGGGTCTACTTCCCAACTTTAACCACCTCGAGTTCATGGTATATACTAGTTCACTGTATTCATGGCACTGCGTCTCAACGCTCGCCAAACCTTTCTAAAACTAAGGAGGTTACACCCAGCGAGTATAACGTAGCAACCCTTTCTTGTCAGATAGTGCTCAATGTACATGCCAATGGCTGCTAATGGGGATCGCAGCGTGCGTGTTAACTAAAAGCCCAATGCTTCTGTCTCTCATTCCCCATGCAGCCATTGGCATTTACATTGAGCACTATTTTTTATTGTTCAACAGCGCACAGAAGATATCTCTCACCGGCACCACCTGGGATGTCAAAATGTTATACTTGTTACACACTACACGGCTACGAGGGACGAATGGGTGCCGTTATAAAGAGCTTCGCCCATAAAAGAGAGAGCCTGTGTTACAGCGTTAATAACTGGTAGAAAATGTTAGTAATATTACACCGTATTTCGCGAGACTCGAGGCACAGAACTAACAACGCTGACAACGAAGAACAGAGGTGATGGCCATGAACTTCAAACTATACTTACACCCGTAAGAAACGCAGGAGATGTATTTCATCGCATATGCACAAAGATGCAATAAAAAGAAAGATCATCAACAGTATTGCGATCTGCTGGCCTCCATCGTAACTATTCTCCTGAAAAAGTGTCCGTCAGCTATAACCGATCACCTTGTTACACAGCGGTAATGTTGCTTGCCATCTGGGAAAAGCTCTTAAACGTTAGATAAGTTGTACTTAACGTATTTTATTGCACCACCCATTATGGAAGTGCCCGTGCTGTGAAGGCGCTTTCCTGGTTTGCCCTTGCCGGAGCCGACGCCACTGCCGCGGTCACCGGGCCGCTTTTAGATCGACTCAATCACGGCTCAACCTTGGCATTTCTGAATGTGGGACAGTCGTCCTAACGCGGGCGTTCCAATACCCGGGGACAGCTGTAAACAACGGGCACGTCACCACGCGCTTTGAACCATCGCATCAGCAGGAAAAGAAGAGAAAGAGTACAACGTAAAAGCTGTCCGTGTACTAGAGTCTCGTTCGTTCTCGTCATCCCTTTTTCGCGCTACAGAACGGCCCCGCACGGGCAGTGGGGCGACCGTTGCGGCTGGCCGCGCCTTGACCTCGATGAGCCATATAACTGCCCGGCCAGTAGACCGCCGCTGAAGTCTGGCGTGCCACCTCATTTTCCGATTATTTGTTGCTTTCTTTTTTTCTTCCTCTTCGCTGGCTGTGAAATTCGTGACGTGCAAATTCCGTCTATCATTTTCTCTCTTCGTACAGTGCGCGAACGCTTTCTGGGAAACCGCCGTCGGGCAAAGCACGTACTCTTCTGGACTAAGTTCACTAGCCAGTGTGACCCGACTTGGGGCCCGTAATCAGCGTCCCCTACCTGTTTGAACGTGTCTACTCTTTCAGAGGGAGTCAAACGTAACCTGGTGGTGGTGTATGCTCTGATGGTGGTGGTGGTCTGGTCACGGTGCGGCGACGACCACACAAGGCGCATGCCTTGTGGGAGAATTTCAATTTAGATCAAGTTCCTTGCGCATGCGGCCCACATGCCACGCTCGGGGATAGGCCTAAAACCGGATAGTTCTTATGAAAGACTACGAAAGAGCATGTGGAAAAATGTGCAATTCCATACCCGTCAGAGTGTGTATTACATGAACGAGAGCCGCGTACAGGAGTTTTTTATGCTCGAATAATTTGTAACAGAGGACACTAGCCGATCGGAATCTTGGAATGCCGTAGAAAAAAACTGATTTCACGTTACCGCGTTTTTTTCTTTTTTGGAAAATTCTGACTTGCTTTTATTTTGCACTTATCACATGCTCTAAGTTCTTTCGGTTTAAAATGTACGTTTTTCGTTCTTGTTGTTCACAAGTGAAACATTACGAGGGGTAAAGAAGTAGGAGGAAAGGAAGGACAGGGAAGCCACCTATAGGCAGCTTTGTTTTTCTGCTTTCCTCCATTTGTGATTTTATACATTGTGAAAGTGACGATGTGGTTGTGCTTGATTTGATTCATCAGCCAATGTATTGTGCCAGTGACAAGCGGCGCGAAATTACCAATATAAAACATCACAAACATGTGCCGTAATTAGCAGTAGGCCCCTGTGCTAGGATTTCTCACATGAGAATATGTCAGCCGTTTGTAATGTGGAACATGTAATTTGTGAAGAAAAGCATACCAGTTAACACCGGAGGGTTCATGCAAACTAAAAGAATTCGCCGTTAGACGCACGGTCGTTTGGGGCATTGCATATTACAAACTTCATTACATATAGAATCGCATGCCCGATTCTATATGTAATGCAGTCTCATTAGCTGATAGAAGTAAAGTACATGGGCCCTTCACTTCTTGTGTACAGCTGTTTCCAGAGGGTGTAAATTAAAGTTTGCAGCTTTTTTTTTGCCGTCTTGTTGAAAAAATTTGAAATCCTACTCTTTGCCAGGAGAATGATTTGCAGCATCACGAATCGGTTTGGCTCAAAGAAGGGTGTACTATACACAATACCGCATATATATGCTGCAATTTTTTTTTAGCGGTGAAGCTTCTTAAGCCGCGGGTCATTCGTCCGCGATGTATATAGTAGTAGTCGTCGTTGTACGTAGCCACCTCTCGTATAGTCCCTGGGATGTCTGCTGGTTAGCGGTTCTTCACTAAACCTCATAATAATATTTCACTAAACCTTCATTTTTAAAAGCACCTTTATTAAAAGGCGCACAGTAATGTTGACTAATTGCATTGATACGGCGCCCTCATCCAGCATACTTGATGTCTTAGCATTAACGTTCGGAAGTAGCGCTCACTAAACTGGCGCGTAGTGAACGAAGCTTGTGCAATGTATATCTGCCCTGTGGTAGAAGTGGATGATTTAAAATGTTGCCATCAGTCGTTTACACTCTAAGCCAAAACGGAGGAACAGGGGTATAGGGGTTGCTCCTTTCAGGGAGCAATTGCATTGCCACTCCCATTACTCTCCTAAAAGGAGTAACTGCAAAGGGAGGAACCGTTGCTCTCCTTTCAGTTCCTCCTTCGGGGGATGAACAGTTACTCCCTCCAGTTCCTCCCTGCAGACCAACAGTTACTCCCACCAGTTGCTCCCTGCCGACCAACCATTACTCCCACCAGTTGCTCTTCTAAGAGCAACAGTTACTCTTTACCGTTCCTCCCACGTGTTCGCAGTTACTCTCTGAAAACCAACTGCACATGCTTCCAGTTACTCCTTGGGGAAATGAGTATTTATCTCGAGTATGCTTGTCACACGCTTAACGCATGGCGAGAGCTCCTTGGAAGAGCACTGCTTGGGTGCTTCTAACACAAAAAGTGGACAATATTGAAAGGAAAATAAATGCTTTATTGTTCTTTTATGAGGCGACGTGTGACCACACGTAAAAGTAGACTTCGCCACACCACAGCCAGCACTAAACAAACACCATAATACATCAAAGGTTTTCTGCGTCATCCGTGGAAAAACAATCTTGAATTTCTAGCATAGGGCAGTCTGTGTCATCATTGGTGAGAGAAGGGCAACTTCTCCAATTCTGAAGAACTCAAGTTTCGCAGCTGGTGTTTCCATCAGGCTAGCGCAGCAGAACGTCACCGCAGGCATATGTGAAGCATCTCATTGCTGCAAGAAAAAAAATAGAAGTGTGAGGTTAAACATGCCAGAATCAATTCATAACAATGAGTCACACACACTGCAGCAGCGCTTACATTCTAGGATGTCTACTGCAAAACTAAATGTGAAAAAAAGGAAGGTTCGGCCAAACGTTACTTGGCAAGCCATATAAATGCTGATGTGGTAGACGCTCTTCACATGATGTCTCAGACAGCAATATTCTGGAAGAAAATGTGCAGCACCTCAACAAGGCATATTTGTAGTAGCTAAAGATACCCTTAGGTTCAGTTAACTTGTTTCTTATACACAGCTGAGTGACATTTCTATGAGCCCATTCACCAATGGGCATTCTAAATGAGGTCATGTGTGGGGCAAATAACACGTACTGTCCGCTCATGTTAAAATACTTATTTAGCTCGTGCACATAGTTGCTCTCGATTATACTGTTCTATCATACGCTGCTGCGTCTTGAATTGTGCAATACCTGTAGGCACAAGCCAAGCATGCAAAGCCTGCTTGAAAGCAACCATTTGCAGAGGCTACATGATAATCTTCAGTATATTTCTTTGTACCTGACACAAACGGCTGGACAAAACTATAGACAAATAAATGTAGACTGTGCTACCTTCAATAAATGCTTTTAATTTAGAAAACTAGGGTGCATTTGTTCACTCGGTTGACGAGTCACAGCCACGAGATATGTAAACGAAGCAATATATCTTAAGGCATGCACAGATATTCTGATTCTTTGTTTGACAGTGTCACAGATAGCTTGCCAATACATATATATTTGAGAGCAACAAGATGTGAAGCTTTTATTAGTTCAACGTCTTGTTGGTTCACAGCCAAACAGGTTACTGCTTGTTAGACAAATTGGAATAAGCACACCATGGTTTAAAAAAAAAGGCATTATTATAAGTTAGCTCCCGGTGTGAATGTCTGCCTATTTATTTTGTACTGCCTTCTACATGTGCCACAAAGACATTTGTTGAGGATGTGCTACCAGTCAAGCCAAGATCGCATACTTGGTCGATGTGATGGAAATACAAACATTAGAAACACTGCCACCTCTAGTAAGAGCATAACACTTCAGTATCTTGGACTAGTAAAGAGGTGCACAAGAAAGTTAAGCCCACTCTTGCGGAACTTTGAACGCGAATATTTCAGAGTGGGGGAGGTCAACATGCTGTGGCACCTTTAAACCCACGAAACATCTGCAGAAAACAGGGTAAAGGCAAGTCAAGAAACACTGTTATGAAGGCCTGCGCATGGACAGCTTTGTGAATCTAGGCCCAAGTGTTATGCTTTGTGCAAGCCAAAATCCATGTAAATAGGGAAAGCATACTTTTAGGAGTACCAGCGTAAAGAAATCTTGGCAGTTGGCTTTTTAGTACAAACAGCAATCCCTGCAATGAAAACATAAACATTTTATCTTAACGGTAACAGTGTGAGCACACACACGGGCCAGCGGAGCCATGTCGAATTGTCAGTGCCAGTGTAACCATGTGGCATAATGAACTATTCTCTGGCCAACACATGCACAGTTTGCCCCTAAAAAGCGATGCTTTCATATACGTAGTACAAAAAGTCTGCACTTACCAAAATTCACTTGCTTTCTGTACTTTAGCATCGTTGGGAGCATCTTTATCTGCTGTATAACCAAATTTGTGTCATATCCCTGAAAAAAAAGTAAAAGACATGCATCAAATATTGTTTCATTTGGTAGCAGTGAAGTCAGGTTAAGAACAGCCAAGTGGGAATCAGCCTAATTATGTGCATGCGGCAAATCCCAAACGGCATTATTGAGGTTGTCGAAATTTTCGTCGATTGGTATTAACGTCGATATGCGACTTCAACGGCATGCAAAGTTTTCACAGCGCATAAAGATTTCATGATGCAGAATAATGACAGCGCTAACGAGAACATACAGCATTTATGATTGTCTTTTACAATATTCAGTTTTGCTAAGGTTTTGCATCACTAAAGAAATCTGAAAGATTTGGGTCATTCCTCCTCCAATTGTTCTGTCAATATGTAAACTGCTCGCTTGATGGTGCGCTTATAAAATAGTACGTTCAGCGCAGAGGTGAAGCAAGTGACGCAGTGATGTGGGCAGATTTTTTTTTTTTAGGCGTGTGGGGAGGCGGGGGGGGGGTCCGCTTATCTGAATAGGCCGGGCAAGCGAATATGGTCGTCAATTTGGGCTCCATACGCCCGGCCTAAAAAAGTTCTGTGCGCAACCGCCTGGCTATGCCAGTGAAGTGATGCGACAATGATTTGTTCACTTACTGATTCACATACACTTTGCATCTCTAAAAAATGCGGCCCAAGGCTCCAACACTCAGCCGTTAACATTACATAAAGCCAATGGTAGAAAAGTGCCAGTATGAATGCAGCTACAACCCCGCCCCAATGTTTTTTCAAGCGAGGTAGTGTTGCGGAAATGAACTTTTAACTGCAAAAGTACACTGGCACTGCAGTGGTGACAGGGGAAGCAAGAGGGTATGCAGGCGGTAATAGATGTAATTTAGTCCGATACGGCTAGCAATGGATACGGTGAATAAGATCAAATCATTTCTCTTTCAATAGCGCAACCACTCAACAATGTATTGTAAGAGCATTACATGTTGCTGGAAATGCCACTCACCTGCACGCTGATGCATGCACAGTCCTTTGTCCGACGAGCGAACAGGCTTGCAGATAGCTGAAGACGTGTTTACGATGTGTTTGTTCCACCCAGCAGCACAACTCTTCGCGCTCATCCACAACTACTCATCAACTCATCCACAACTACTTCGCGCTCCATAAAGATAAATATACGCTAACCTTCATCACGAATAAGTAGAAACGCAAATCTGCGACACACACACACGATCAAAACATAGCTCACAAGCCCGCACGTCCATGTGCTCGCCAACCACAGACCATATGAAAATGAGTAAGTAGTGCGAACGCGAACCTAGTTGCGCCGAAAAAAAAAAAAAAAACGTCGAGCAGTGGCAGCACAGGCGTCAGCGCAATAATTTCAGTGTGTTCTCCTAATACAATTATAAAAAAAACTGAGGTACACTAAAACTCATAAATAAATATAAAAAGTTGAGTGTAATTTTTATTTAGTGCTAGTCAACATAAACACTGAATAAAAATTACTTTGTAACTTACATCGTTTGCTACACTAGCGCCACACTTGTCGTGCGGGCGCAGATGGCGCAGATTTGTCATTCTGCCCTCAAACTACACGGTGAAGCGTGCTACTAAGTGTATGGCTGATGAGAAGCGCGTCTGGGTCCGCTTTTTTTTTTTTTCTTCTCCGATATATCTGTGCGGGGAGGGGGGGGGGGGGCTCCTTATGCACGTGTTTCGGTGCTTGATCGACTTTGACGCCCTTACTTCGCGAACGAACGGCGTGTCTAGGCTTTTTTTATCGTTGTTTTGGACGTGTTTCGGCGTTCGGTCCGCTTTGAGGTGCCAACTCTCCATTCTGCTGCTGCGTGTGTTAGGTATTTGCCGTACTGTATTCTCAGGCCTTCTGTGTTCAGCCAGCGCTGCTATCTTATTATCTACGGATGCTAAAATAAATCACTGTTTTGGTTTGGTGAAGTTTGGCACACAGAACAAACAATAATCTGGCCCATGAATATCAATGTGGGCGGCATGCATATTTGTGTGCGGTGTCTTGCCGGGGAGTAACCGTTGCGTGACGAGAGCATTTACAGCGGTTCCTCCTTCCGTTGCTCCCTTACAAACTTGGATGAATACAGTTGCTCCCCCATTCTCGAACAAGTCGGCCATCTTGTTCCGCTTGGTCTTTTCGGAGAGTAACAGTCGGTCTGAAGGAGTAAAAACAGCCGTTGCTCCCATTTTGGCCATTTTTGGCTTAGAGTGTAGATGCTCGATTCTTCAACGTTTACACCGTAATTTCTGTCAACAGGGTCTCATCAAGTGTGAGGCCCATGGGGCGGCTTTATGCGCTCCCATAGTAGAGTATCAAGTACTCAGAAACGTTAACCACTTTTAGGGGGCAATATCCTTAAGCCGTGGGTCGTGCGTCCTTGATGAATGTAGTAGTAGGTAGCCACATCTCGTTTAGTTCTTGGAATGTCCACTGGATGGCGGTACTTGTAAATGATGATATGATAAAAAGATGCGAGATGGAGGTACTTGGAGTGTTCACTAGATGGACGGCCACACGGACGGATGGATGGATGCGCGGACGTACGTACGTACGTACGGGTGGACTCTGACATACAGATGCATGGACAGGCAGAAGGACAAATAGACGGATGCACGAACGGACGGATGGATGCACGGACGGACGGATGGGTGCACAGATGCACGGACGGACGGATGGACGGACGCAGGCACAGGCGCACGGACGGACAGATGGATGAACGGATGGTCGCATGAATGCACGGACAGACGCACGGGTGCACGGACGGACGCACGAATGGACAGACGCACGAACGGATGGACGCATGGATGGACGTAAAGACGGACGGACGAATATACGGATGTGCGGATGGACGAACGCAGGGACAGACGCACGTACGCACGGGCGATTAGATGGACGCATGTATGGATGGACACATGGACGGACGCCTGGACAGATTGAAGCAAGAACGAACGGACGGGCGAAAGCACGGACGGACTTATGAACGCTTCGCCCCACTTAAGATTAGCCATTCCGTGGATATGCTTTTATTAAATGCGAAGCATTGCTTAGCGAACTTCGGCCACTTTGAGCGTATCTATCTATCTATCTATCTATCTATCTATCTATCTATCTATCTATCTATCTATCTATCTATCTATCTATCTATCTATCTATCTATCTATCTATCTATCTATCTATCTATCTATCTATCTATCTATCTATCTATCTATCTATCTATCTATCTATCTATCTATCTATCTATCTGTCTGTCTGTCTGTCTGTCTGTCTGTCTGTCTGTCTGTCTGTCGGTCTGTCTGTCTGTCTGTCTGTCTGTCTGTCTGTCTGTCTGTCCGCCTACGACTTTTAGCTCTCCTGGCCGTTTCAATAGTGGTATCAATACCAAACTTGGTATGGCATAACATGACTGTATGAAGAACATATTTGACTAGTCATAACATGAAAATCATGACATGTATGTCATCAATGCCATGATTTACATTTCATGGTCCTGCAGCTCTTGCGCTGGTTTCATTCACATTGCGTTTTGCAAAACCGGTATGGTATGACATGATTGCATGGCAAACACGAACGACAGACCCTAAGCTGAAAATCATGACATGCATGTCATGTAACAATATAACTACGTTCCATGCTTATGATGCACTCGCGGCCGTTTCGCTAGCGTCACATGGACCAAATTTGGTATTACGGTACGTGAATGGATGGCGAAGGTATGTGACTGGTGCAAACATGATAATCATGAGATGCGTGTCATGTAACAACATGACTACATGCCATACTCATCATGCGCTGGCGGCCGTTTCGCTAGCTTCATTTATACCAAATTTTGTATTACGGGACGTGAATAGATGACGAATGTATGATGCTGGTGCAAACAGGATAAACATGAGATACGTGTCAAGTAACGACATCCCTACATGCTACGCTCATGATGCAGTCGCGGCCGTTTCGCTAGCTTCACATGTACCGAACTCAATATTACGCGACACTAATGGACCACATAGGTAAACGACACATCCAAACAAGATAATCATGACATGCGTGTCATGTAACAACATCACTACATGCGGCTCTGATGATGCGCCTGCGGCCATTGCGCTAGCTTCACATATGCGAAATTTGGTATTACATGACGCCAAAGGATAATGAAGGTATGTGACTGGTGCAAACATAATAATCATGAGATGCCTGTCATGTGACTATCATTTCATCAAGTGGCTTTAATTTCGTCGCGTCATGCCGGCGTTGCCACGCCAGGCGCCTGCCTGCCATATACTCACAGGCGCGCCGCACTGGGTGGTGGTGGTGAAAACATTTAATAACCATTAAATGGTTACAGAGAGGTGATTGGGTTGGGGCCTTATTGGCCTCCTACCCTCACAGCACTAGGTGGAACCCCTATTCCGGGGCTCCATTGGCAAGCAACGCCGCCCGCGCACGTTGAACCAGAGCCTCTTGGGCCTTCAGGTCTTGACAGCCGAGCAGGGCCGCCTCCCAGTCCTCTCTCGTGGGATTGGGGTTGGGGGGGATAGATGGATTAGACTGGCACGCCCAGACGATGTGAAAGGTGTCAGCCACCTCACCACAGAACTGGCAGGTGCCATCAAAGGATGAATTGAAATGTTTTAGCACCGCCGGGCACAGTACAGTATTGGTAAACAGTTTTAAAAGGAGGCGCTCGTCAGCGCGATGCAGTCCCTTACAAGGGTCTGGATAGCGCCGGTGCTCCTCCTTGTAGTAATTGGTAATATCTTTGAATGAAAGGGCCGAATTGTCTGATTGCGAGTAGGCTTCCAAAGACAGGGAGATAGCCCGGGAAGAGAGTGCGCGGGCGGCCTGATCGGCCTGTTCGTTACCCCTGAGTCCTTGGTGACCGGGTGCCCAAACCAGATTTCGCGGAGTTGGATTAACGTATCGGCAGCTAGGTTCCAGTATGCGCTGAGCAAGCGGTGAAGCCCACCCTAGCTGATAGTTCCGACAGGCCCCTCGTGAGTCGGTGATGATATGTTTAGAAGAGGGATAGGTGAGAGCCAGAGCGATGGCAACCTCCTCCGCGTGTGTTGCGCTGTAGGCTTTGAAAGTGAGCCCGTTTACGGTGTTTGCGTTGTGTATGACTGCGGCAGTATACCACCCCCCATGGTGCGGGCCGGCAACGTCCACGTAGCACACGTGTTCCTCTTGACCAAAGTGTCGCTGCAACGCTTCCGCGCGCGCCTGGCGGCGACCACTGTGGTTTTCTTTGGACATGTTGCGGGGAAGGGGTCGGACCCGGAGGGCGCGTCTCCAAGGTTCTGGCACTCTCACCCTTTCCTCAATATAGTAATCGTGTTTGATGTGTATTCGGTCCAAGAGGCGGCGACCGGAATGGGTCTGTGCAAGGCGCGTGTATTGGTTAACGAGGTGGGCTTCTCGAAGTTCCCGGTAGGTATTCACCACGCCTAGGGCCAGAAGTCTCTGGTTGGACGTGGTGATAGGGAGGTCGAGAGCCCGCTTAATAACTTTACGGTGGATGACCTCGAGTTGATCATCCTCGTGTTTGCGTAGGTGCAAGTAGGGAGTCGAGTAGAGTATTCGACTCGTTACGAAAGCATGGGCAAGCCGCATTGCATCCCTGCTTCGTAATCCGCCCCGCTTGTTGGAGACCCGGCGGACCATACGGCCCACCTGGTCTCCCACCGTGCGAAGTTTGGCTATTGTGGTGTCGGCCTTGCGTTGGTGGTGTATGAAGAGGCCAAGGACGCGGATCTCCTTGGCCTCACGGATCGGTCCCGAGGGAAGACTGATATGGAGCTGAGTTGTGTCCTGAGGGGAGGGACGTACGTGCACAAATTCTGACTTAGCCGGGGCACACTGGAGTCCGCAGTAGGTTGCGTAGTCGTCGACTACAGTCGCTGCTGCTTGCAGGCATGACTCCATGTGACCCAGGTTACCTTGCGTGGCCCAGATCGTGATATCATCCGCGTAAAGAGCGTGATGTATCCCTGGTAAAGAAGCATATTTGGGGGGAAGATGAAGCATGGCTATATTAAATAGGAGGGGAGAGAGGACCGCGCCTTGAGGAGTTCCCCTCGAGCCGATGACGTAAGGCCCATGTTCCTCATCTTGTATGCGTATGTAGGCTCGACGGTCTGTAAGAAACTGTCTAACATAATTGAATGTTTTATAACCACAGTTGGTCTGACTGAGGTGGTCAAGGATTACCTCATGCTTCACGTTGTCGAATGCTCCTTTAAGATCCAAGGCCAGGACTACCTTGTCATTGTGGGGGCATTCAACAGGATCTAATATGTCATGGTGGAGCCGTAGAAGTATATCCTGGGCTGACTTCTGAGGGCGGAATCCAAACATGGTGTCCGCAAAAGTGTGCTGTGTTTCTAGAAACTCGGAGAGTCTGTCGCGCACCATCGTTTCCATCAGCTTGCCGACACAAGACGTGAGGGAGATGGGGCGAAGGTTCTCCACGTCAATAGGTTTACCTGCCTTCGGGATGAAGGTCACGAGAGCTGATTTCCATTCAAGAGGGAGAGGAGTTTCTCCGTCCCAAATGCTATTGATGTATTTGAGGAGCGTGGCGTAGGCTGCGTCGGGAAGATTGGCCAACAGTTTGACCGTAACCTGGTCACGCCCTGGTGCAGTGCCACGCTTCATCTTGCGTAAGGCCGCCTGGAGGTCGTGGAGCTGGAACGGGGTGTCCAACTGCGTGTTCTTTTTGCCTGCGTAGGAGTATGCGGCCGTCCGGGGGTCCTTGGTGGTGCACAGGTATCGGTCCCTGAGCGTGTTTGCCAGCTGTGTTGTCGTTCCTGTAAAGTTGTGCATGACCTTATGTAAGTGACGTTGAGTTTCCGTGCGTGTTTGTGTTGGATCGATGAGAGCGCGAAACAGGCGCCACGTGTTGCGACCAGACATCTGGCGTGCAGCCGTGTTGCACCTGTCCACCCAGTTAGTGTCGGCTAGCTGAGCAGCATATTCCGCAGCTTGCTCCGTGAGTTCTAGGATGCGTTTCTTGAGGCGTCTGTTATGTTTCTGTTTTTTCCATCGTTTGGTGAGGCTGCGGCGGGCCTGCCAAAGATGGTGGAGGTGGTTGTCCACGTCCGTTTGAGTTTCCGTGAGCTGTATCAGCTGTTCGTGTTGTTTCAGTGTAGACGTCAGTGATTTAGACCAGGTGTCGTATCCCGACTGGAGGGGGTCTACAATAGGTAGAGTGGTGCGGAAAGTTGTCCAGTCTGGGATACGAGCTTGTGTAAGTGGGCGTTTTAAGGGACGCATGTACAAAGTTGTGTTTAATACACAATGATCACTACCGAGAGTGTCCTGTGTGTTCAGCCAGTCGGCATGGCGTATGTTGCGTGTAATTGTGAGGTCCGGGCAAGTATCTCGTTGAACTGAGTTGCCTACACGTGTTGGGCTGGCGGGATCAGTGTGGAGGGTGAGTCCAAGTGTAGAAAGAAGTTCCGCAAGCTTCCTTCCACGCGTGTCCTCTCGTGGGTAACCCCATAACCTGCTTGGGGCATTGAAGTCGCCGACGATCAGGAGGGGGTCCCGTCCTGCCACCTGCATAGCTTGTGTGAAAGTTTCGCTGAACGTGACGTTCTTAAGCTTTGGGGGACAGTAAATGTTTAAAATATGAACAGGTGGGTCAGATCGCCTTATAGGCAGCACCGACACCATTGTGTATGGGAAAGGCGGTGTTGTGGGGAGTGTGACTTCCTGGGCGGTATATTGCTTGTGAACAAGTATACATGTCTCCGGGTTGTGTTGAAATGTAGTGTAATTTGTGAGTTTGACGTCCGAGCCGGGTTCCTGAAGGGCAACCATGCAACAA
The DNA here is from genome assembly GCF_013339725.1 of Rhipicephalus microplus. NCBI lineage: Eukaryota > Metazoa > Arthropoda > Arachnida > Ixodida > Ixodidae > Rhipicephalus > Rhipicephalus microplus. The sequence goes on from NC_051169.1 coordinate 103,761,267, forward strand.
GGAACTCAAAGGTCTCAAGATAGAGGCGTAAATGAGCCCGCTTCTTGTGGTTTTTGAGACCTCTGCAGTTCCACTGTGTTAGTAACAACGGCTGAGTTGCTCTGGCTCGCGACCTAGGGTTGGAGGCCATGTTCGGAGATAGAGGGTGGGGTTGTGTTGTTAAGATTACTCAGTTCACCAGCACCCTGTGCTTACGTACTGGAGTCTTCAGAAAAGTCCGACTCATCTGGAGTCACTCTGTTAAATTTTGAGGGGCGATTAACGTCCCTAATTGGCCCTACGCGCTTGAGGACAAGTGGATTGTCTTGTATCCACTTTTGGATAATGTGAGTTACTGTTTGTGTCACCTGTGCGGTGACAGTCTCCAAATGACGCGCGATGGTGTCGTGGATAATTTTGGGGAGGTCGGCCAATTGTGTTTCTATTGCATTCACCTGGGTCTCCAGGGCCGCGACGCGACTCTCTACAGTAGTAGGAATCTCCCTGTCTGTTATATTTTCCTCTTCGTCGCTCAACGAGGGCTTAGTAGTGAGATTGGTTTTGAGCGAGTCAAGTTCGCTGGCTAGTTTTTCATTCTGAGATCGCAAAAGGGCGAGCTCATGCCTGAGTTTTTGTGTTTCGGTAGTGCTTGTGGCAGAAGAAGGTAGAGAGGAGAGAGAGGAGGGAGAGGAGGCGACCTCCACCCAACTGCCCACCTTGGGTTGGTTGCGTGCAGCGTTGCCAGATGGAGCGCCGAGAGCTGGAGATTCCGCCGCGCCAGGTGGTAGCGTTGCCGTTGCTGCTTTGCCAGGAATTGGCACTTTGCCAGTTGACCGGTGCTTTGGTTTTGTTGGGGTCGTCGATGTCCTGGACCCTGGTTGCTGAAGCCTGATGAATTTTCCAGTGCATTCGCGGGAGCTGGTGAGGTGCGGACCCCCGCAAACTATGCACGTTGGGTTGCATTCGTGGGGGGCCATCCCCTCAGGACCAGCGCCCACGTTTTGGCCACAAAGGCTGCATCTTTCGGTGACCGGGTTGGGACAGATATCCGCCCGGTGCCCCAGTGCACCACAGCGGTAGCACGCTGGCACTGTCTTCTTGTACTCCCTGACGGGAGTCAGTTCTGCGTTATAGTGGACGAAACGCGGAACCTTCCTTCCCGCGAAAGTCAACACAGCTACGTTGGAGTTCCCCAGCTTGCGCGCATAGACTAGTTCACCGCCACGCCACTGCACGCTATGTTTCAGAGACGCACTGGTTTCGAGGTTGTGCACAGAAATCACGCCGCGACACACATCACCGGTGAGCTTGAGGTGACCGCGAAGCGGCAGCGGTCCTTTGCTGGTGTTGATTTGAAAGTCCGACAGCAGTTTCTGAACCACCTCGTCATTCTGCGTGCCACAGATGATGATGTTTTGCTCCCAATTGGGAGAAATGCTGATGTCATTCATGTGCTGCCTTCCGATGAGTTGGGAAATGGCAGCGCCGAGCTCACCTTGTTGAAACGCTGCCTTGAGGGCTACTGTGATGCGTGGCTTGAGCACGATCACGTAGTCGCCAGGATTCATCCTGACCGTTGGTTTCGGCGTCCACTTGGAGACTGGTGAAGTCTTTTGTGTCCTTTTTGTCTCCTTTTTTTGTGGAGCTTTAGGAGATGGAGCGCGAGCGTCTCCAGTGGCTGAATTGTTGAGAGGAGTTTTCAGTGCAGACGCTCCTTCCGCGTTTCTTCGGCGGCGACGCCGACCCTCGACGAGTTGAAAAATGTCGGCTTGCTCCGCCGAAATGGTGGATGGGCCGTCGTCTGATGGATTTGTCGGGATATACGACCACGACAGAGTCGTAGGGTCGTAGCCACGTTGTTCAGGCAGCGCCATGTTGAGGAGTTGACCGAGCGGCGTCTCCGCATCCAGCAGCGGTGGAGCCGACGCCGTGAGGCTTAGCTCGTTCGCTACGTTGTGATGCAAATTTGCTCGAAGTGGCCGAAAATTGGACGTACCTGGGTGAGATCGGTGTCCCCAGAATCTTGATGACTTGGCAGATGCAGTCAAACAAGTTTTAGAGCAGCCACATTGAAGAGAGCACGGTTCCAGCCGAAAATCGACGGAGCCGATGAGCGTCGCGTCCGATCACTTCGCGAAGCGCCCGCGTCCCTCCGCGCCGCACTGCGTTGCTTTGACGCATGCACGTTTCAGCGCTTCCGGCATCCCTACATCATGAAAAGAGGGAGACGCAGTGTAGTCTAGGTAACGCATCGGCATAAAGTAATGTTACTCTAAGGCATCGGCGCGAAATGCAGCATTTCGCACCGGTTGCTGTCGGGCCGCGCCGACGAACGCTGGTCGCGCCTGGCGTCAGACTGTGCTCGCGATTTGCTAACGTAGCGTCACTGTGCATAGCGTGCGCGCGCGTCAAGGTGGTGGTGGTGAAAACATTTAATAACCATTAAATGGTTACAGAGAGGTGATTGGGTTGGGGCCTTATTGGCCTCCTACCCTCACAGCACTAGGTGGAACCCCTATTCCGGGGCTCCATTGGCAAGCAACGCCGCCCGCGCACGTTGAACCAGAGCCTCTTGGGCCTTCAGGTCTTGACAGCCGAGCAGGGCCGCCTCCCAGTCCTCTCTCGTGGGATTGGGGTTGGGGGGGATAGATGGATTAGACTGGCACGCCCAGACGATGTGAAAGGTGTCAGCCACCTCACCACAGAACTGGCAGGTGCCATCAAAGGATGAATTGAAATGTTTTAGCACCGCCGGGCACAGTACAGTATTGGTAAACAGTTTTAAAAGGAGGCGCTCGTCAGCGCGATGCAGTCCCTTACAAGGGTCTGGATAGCGCCGGTGCTCCTCCTTGTAGTAATTGGTAATATCTTTGAATGAAAGGGCCGAATTGTCTGATTGCGAGTAGGCTTCCAAAGACAGGGAGATAGCCCGGGAAGAGAGTGCGCGGGCGGCCTGATCGGCCTGTTCGTTACCCCTGAGTCCTTGGTGACCGGGTGCCCAAACCAGATTTCGCGGAGTTGGATTAACGTATCGGCAGCTAGGTTCCAGTATGCGCTGAGCAAGCGGTGAAGCCCACCCTAGCTGATAGTTCCGACAGGCCCCTCGTGAGTCGGTGATGATATGTTTAGAAGAGGGATAGGTGAGAGCCAGAGCGATGGCAACCTCCTCCGCGTGTGTTGCGCTGTAGGCTTTGAAAGTGAGCCCGTTTACGGTGTTTGCGTTGTGTATGACTGCGGCAGTATACCACCCCCCATGGTGCGGGCCGGCAACGTCCACGTAGCACACGTGTTCCTCTTGACCAAAGTGTCGCTGCAACGCTTCCGCGCGCGCCTGGCGGCGACCACTGTGGTTTTCTTTGGACATGTTGCGGGGAAGGGGTCGGACCCGGAGGGCGCGTCTCCAAGGTTCTGGCACTCTCACCCTTTCCTCAATATAGTAATCGTGTTTGATGTGTATTCGGTCCAAGAGGCGGCGACCGGAATGGGTCTGTGCAAGGCGCGTGTATTGGTTAACGAGGTGGGCTTCTCGAAGTTCCCGGTAGGTATTCACCACGCCTAGGGCCAGAAGTCTCTGGTTGGACGTGGTGATAGGGAGGTCGAGAGCCCGCTTGATAACTTTACGGTGGATGACCTCGAGTTGATCATCCTCGTGTTTGCGTAGGTGCAAGTAGGGAGTCGAGTAGAGTATTCTACTCGTTACGAAAGCATGGGCAAGCCGCATTGCATCCCTGCTTCGTAATCCGCCCCGCTTGTTGGAGACCCGGCGGACCATACGGCCCACCTGGTCTCCCACCGTGCGAAGTTTGGCTATTGTGGTGTCGGCCTTGCGTTGGTGGTGTATGAAGAGGCCAAGGACGCGGATCTCCTTGGCCTCACGGATCGGTCCCGAGGGAAGACTGATATGGATCTGAGTTGTGTCCTGAGGGGAGGGACGTACGTGCACAAATTCTGACTTAGCCGGGGCACACTGGAGTCCGCAGTAGGTTGCGTAGTCGTCGACTACAGTCGCTGCTGCTTGCAGGAATGACTCCATGTGACCCAGGTTACCTTGCGTGGCCCAGATCGTGATATCATCCGCGTAAAGAGCGTTATGTATCCCTGGTAAAGAAGCCAATTTGGGGGGAAGATGAAGCATGGCTATATTAAATAGGAGGGGAGAGAGGACCGCGCCTTGAGGAGTTCCCCTCGAGCCGATGACGTAAGGTCGATGTTCCTCATCTTGTATGCGTATGTAGGCTCGACGGTCTGTAAGAAACTGTCTAACATAATTGAATGTTTTATAACCACAGTTGGTCTGACTGAGGTGGTCAAGGATTACCTCATGCTTCACGTTGTCGAATGCTCCTTTAAGATCCAAGGCCAGGACTACCTTGTCATTGTGGGGGCATTCAACAGGATCTAATATGTCATGGTGGAGCTGTAGAAGTATATCCTGGGCTGACTTCTGAGGGCGGAATCCAAACATGGTGTCCGCAAAAGTGTGCTGTTTTTCTAGAAACTCGGAGAGTCTGTCGCGCACCATCGTTTCCATCAGCTTGCCGACACAAGACGTGAGGGAGATGGGGCGAAGGTTCTCCACGTCAATAGGTTTACCTGCCTTCGGGATGAAGGTCACGAGAGCTGATTTCCATTCAAGAGGGAGAGGAGTTTCTCCGTCCCAAATGCTATTGATGTATTTGAGGAGCGTGGCGTAGGCTGCGTCGGGAAGATTGGCCAACAGTTTGACCGTAACCTGGTCACGCCCTGGTGCAGTGCCACGCTTCATCTTGCGTAAGGCCGCCTGGAGGTCGTGGAGCTGGAACGGGGTGTCCAACTGCGTGTTCTTTTTGCCTGCGTAGGAGTATGCGGCCGTCCGGGGGTCCTTGGTGGTGCACAGGTATCGGTCCCTGAGCGTGTTTGCCAGCTGTGTTGTCGTTCCTGTAAAGTTGTGCATGACCTTATGTAAGTGACGTTGAGTTTCCGTGCGTGTTTGTGTTGGATCGATGAGAGCGCGAAACAGGCGCCACGTGTTGCGACCAGACATCTGGCGTGCAGCCGTGTTGCACCTGTCCACCCAGTTAGTGTCGGCTAGCTGAGCAGCATATTCCGCAGCTTGCTCCGTGAGTTCTAGGATGCGTTTCTTGAGGCGTCTGTTATGTTTCTGTTTTTTCCATCGTTTGGTGAGGCTGCGGCGGGCCTGCCAAAGATGGAGGAGGTGGTTGTCCACGTCCGTTTGAGTTTTCGTGAGCTGTATCAGCTGTTCGTGTTGTTTCAGTGTAGACGTCAGTGATTTAGACCAGGTGTCGTATCCCGACTGGAGAGGGTCTACAATAGGTAGAGTGGTGCGGAAAGTTGTCCAGTCTGGGATACGAGCTTGTGTAAGTGGGCGTTTTAAGGGACGCATGTACACAGTTGTGTTTAATACACAATGATCACTACCGAAAGTGTCCTGTGTGTTCAGCCAGTCGGCATGGCGTATGTTGCGTGTAATTGTGAGGTCCGGGCAAGTATCTCGTTGAACAGAGTTGCCTACACGTGTTGGGCTGGCGGGATCAGTGTGGAGGGTGAGTCCAAGTGTAGAAAGAAGTTCCGCAAGCTTCCTTCCACGCGTGTCCTCTCGTGGGTAACCCCATAACCTGCTTGGGGCATTGAAGTCGCCGACGATCAGGAGGGGGTCCCGTCCTGCCACCTGCATAGCTTGTGTGAAAGTTTCGCTGAACGTGACGTTCTTAAGCTTTGGGGGACAGTAAATGTTTAAAATATGAACAGGTGGGTCAGATCGCCTTATAGGCAGCACCGACACCATTGTGTATGGGAAAGGCGGTGTTGTGGGGAGTGTGACTTCCTGGGCGGTATATTGCTTGTGAACAAGTATACATGTCTCCGGGTTGTGTTGAAATGTAGTGTAATTTGTGAGTTTGACGTCCGAGCCGGGTTCCTGAAGGGCAACCACGGCAACAAGGAACTCAAAGGTCTCAAGATAGAGGCGGAAATGAGCCCGCTTCTTGTGGTTCTTGAGACCTCTGCAGTTCCACTGTGTTAGTAACAACGGCTGAGTTGCTCGCGCGCGTCAACGCTACATGGAGTATATTGGGCCCTTCATGATGCGCTCGTGGCCGTTTTGCTAGCTTCTTAAATACCAAAATTTGGTGTTACGTAACGTCGATGGATGACAAAATATATGACTGGTGCAAACATGATAATCCTGACACGCATGTCATGTAAGAGCATAACAACATACCATGCCCATAGCGGTCATTTCGCTTACCATGCCCATAGCGGTCATTTCGCTAGCTCCACATATACTAAATTTGGTGTCACGTTACGTCAATAGATGATGAAGGTAAACAACACATCCAAACATGATAATCATGACACGGAAGTTATGTACGGCATCATTTACTTCCACCTCGTAACATTAGGTTGATTTTAAAGTGACATTGCAACATTTCTCATTCCTGCTTCGCATATCATCGATTCTCAGTGTACGTGGGATCTGCCAATTTTTTTCTTTAACCATCAATTTCCCACCTTTTTTTCTCCTTACAATTGCATGCCCATTTCACTTTCCCCAGTTCGGTTTTTTTTTATTGATATGATATATAGGAAGGTGTTGGCACACCATTATGGCACCGGCTGCTCCTTAGCTGTTGAGTGAAACTTGAACCCGTATCTTGAAGTAAAACATACAAAGCAGTTTATAGAAAATAGAACACTCGGGCACAGATATGCACAGACACACTTATACGCACATATCACAATATAATGATAAGGAAATGTTCGAAATTCAACGAATGACGTCTCTGATAATGTCCCTCGTTAATATTCGGTCCACCCAGCATAAAATTGCAGAGCACACGTCTGGTCCCTATGAAGATGTATTCGCTCGTGTGTACATAATAGTCGACACATCATTCACTTCACAGCACACACATGATGGGTGTCACATGATACTGCACATAATAAGTACATGTGTTATACAAATGAAAGTTCGTTATTTCTTAGTACTTGTCAGTAATTCCGCTGTCTTGTAAAAAACGTGTTAAAGCTTTTAAAGCGTGCGACTGTAAAACTGCAGTAGGCCACGTGCCCAGAAGTTTCTTCGTGCTAAACGTTCTGCGTTCTAATGCCAACTGTACCGATTTAAGACGGCGTCTCGGCGTGTCATGATGTGGACAGTCTATGAGAAGGTGACATACGTCTTCATCTTTAAATCCACATTCGCATTCAGGAGTTTCATCTCTGCCAATTTTGTGCAAAAAATGTTTTATGTATGCGGTGCCTAGCCTCAATCGGTGAATTAGAGTTTCCATACTTCTATCTAATGCTAGCGTAATTTTGAATTCAATAAACGGATCGATGTGATATAAATCGCAGCTGTTTGTACTTTGGTCAAACCAAGCAGTTTTGCTCATTCTGAAAGTTGTAGTCTTTATAATACTACGCAATTCATTTTTCGAAATTGGTAAAGAAACAGTAACGTCGTTACGATGTGCTTGTCATGCTGCTTCATCGGCAGCTGTGTTTCCAGAAATGTTGCAATAGCCAGGCATTCACTGGAATTTGATCTCATGTTGCGCCTTCTTTGCTTTGGTGAGCTCTTTCAGCGTTTCGTATGTCATATCACTTATTACTGTCGTGTTTGTACTGGAGAGTGATCTTAATTCGGCCTGTGAGTCACTTTAAAGTACCCATTTTCTCGCGTCTGCTGCCGAGTTTATAAACTTTATAGCATACAGAATAGCGAAAATCTCAGTCGTAGTAGATTGCGTCATGCGACTTAATTTAAATTATTCTTGAATTGAGCTGTGATGTAATAAATGCCGATGCTGAAGACGTTGTAATACTTGAGCCATCTGTGAAATGATTACGTCTCCTTGATATCACATGCGTGTATCTGATAAAACACTAGTTGTTGAGCAGCTTGGATGAACATGTCTCTCTTTCTGATAATGCCATCCACTGAGAATTCAATGCTTGGTATTGCAAGCAGCCATGAAGGATAGTCCATTTCAGAGCTCCAAAGTTCATTTCTGGGTAATATATTACATTACTCTGTACATCGTTATGAGCTTTGTTTCTATCCCTTCGTAAAATCTCCAGTGCCAATGGGTGGTCCTTGTGTTGCGTCTGTAAGCGAAAAAAAAAATGTTGGCATGTTTCGATTGTCCTCATGACTGGAAAGGGTGGTTGTCGAGTCTCTGCTATGACAAGGCTGCTGGAATTTGCTCGTGGAACACCTATGCAGACGTTCCGTTCCCTAGCTAATAAGTCTTTGAAGTCGCTCCTCTGAAGTGCGGGAAAGGCTGTGTAAGACTGTTGCAGAATATGCAACTTTTTGTCGTATTAAAGCATTGTGAACAGCGAGCATGGTTGATACAGATCCGCCCCATGATGTCCCAGCAATTGTGTGGAGTATATTCATTAGCATATTCACCTCGTTTTCGAGTGTCTTTATGTGAGGTGCCTATGATAGCTGCCTATCAAGTATTACTCCGAGAAACCGATGCTGTGTAACAATCATTAGTGGTTCTCCTTCTAAATTTAAATTAAAGTTATAAAACTTCTTACGGGTGAAAGGCAATACAGCTGTCTTTGCGTGCGATATAATCATTCTTCTTTCGTTTAAAAAGTTGTTGATAATATTTATGGCGTCTTGCAATGCAATCTGAATTACTCGTATGTCCGTGGCAGATGCCCAAATGCACACATCATCTGCACATCATCTGCATACACAGTTGAAAAGAAAAGGGTGGAGTACGCTTCCTTGTGGCACTCCCTGTCTGACGTCGTGTTCCGCACTTTTTCCTTCGCTCATTTCAATGAATATTTTGCGCCCTGATAAAAATTGAGATACCCACCGCAAAGACCAGTTCGGGGTAGCAAACCATGTAATTTCTTGTGGTGAACTTCCCTGCATTTCACTACACCTTATTCTCTCTCTCTCTCTCTCTCTCTCTCTCTCTGAATATATATATATATATATATATATATATATATATATATATATATATATATATATATATACACACACATCGGGGGCTGCATTGGGAAACTTTTTTTTTTTTCGTTAGTGCCCCTGACCAGCCGCCATCGCTAACGAAATGCCTCGCAATAAAGCATACCTTACATTTAATCTTGTGAACAGTGGTAGAGTTCTCAATCTCTAGGTGAGGATCCTTACCGGACGAAAAGTGACGGGTCACTATGTAGTGGCTTCATGCACATGTGTCCGAATTACTGGAGGAGAGCCCTATAAGGGCACTTCGAACGCGTGATGCATTTATTAGCCAGTGTGAACCATTTAACTATGGGTCAACTATATTTATTGCTTACTTCGTTCTTTCCATTCCTATTTCTCTCTCTCTCATCTATATTTTAACTAGTTTCCATTCCCCCAGCGTAGGGTAGCGAACGGAACCTGCTTCTGGTTAACCCTTCTGCCATGTCCCTCTTGTATTCTTGAGATGAAACACGGTGACTGACGGATTCCGATGATCATCTGTTTCAAAACCACATACGGGTTTCTTGTTCATGGAGCGGGACTGGCAGTCGTTGTCAATTACGAAGCTAGTAGCTGACGCACCGAGCATGCGTAGATCACAGGTGTACTTCCTCTGTCCTATTCAATGTATACCTGGCGTTGACTGGACGATTAGAGAATCTAGGAGCTGGCGCGACGATGAAATTCTTCCTTCCTCAGTGCTGCACTGATTGACACTGGTCCGTCTTCGGATCGCAGAAGTCGACTAACTATCCATTGGGATCCATGACATACTGCATTATGCGGCACGTGGGCGTGGTCGTAAAAGTACCCGCATGTTCGAAAACAATTAAGCGAGGGGAAATATACACTGAACTCGTGTGCGCGATTCATTTGTCCCGACAAGGGCGTGGCTGACAATATAGGCAACTCCACTCGTGTTTTTCAATGCCGCCGAAGATATAGAAATACACTGCACATGCGCAAGCGTTGCAAGCCTCTCAACACAACCCTTACGTATACAAGTATGTAAGTAAACGTACTTCAGCCTGAGCGCATTTGGTTGACAGCAGGCCCGAAAGTGCGTTGTTTGCACGCGCATGCAATATATCGGAGAGCACGCAGTTATCTCAGAGGGCATAGTGGAAAACGCCCCGCCCGACAGCGACCTCATTACTCAGCGGGACTCGCTTGTACGAAACGATTGAACTACGGCTCTTTTGTCTACTCGGGCGTTGCGGCGCGCCTGGTATGCGCGTTGCTGTCGAGCCGTGTTGTGTTGCGAACAAGCCGGGACAAGAAGTAGATTGATTCTTTCAATGCAGACTTGTTGTCGAGCGTCGGTGTCGAAAAAGGGCGCGCCCGGACTCTCTCGTATTTTCTGCCCCTTTCGAAATCACGTTGTTTCCGGTTATCGAGCCCGTGTCGATGCAATGCATTAAGTTAAACAACTGGACTAAGCCACGCGGTTGTTTTATCTATACGAGAAAGCGATGTTGCCAAAAGGTAAAGAAAAATAAACATTTCTACGTGGATTATTTTATTCTATTACAAAATGCAATTGTATCGTAGCATAAGCTGTGCGCAGATTATTCCATCACTATACCAGTGAAAGTGGCTAGTTATGCCCAGAAGGCCAAACTAATTGCCGTCTTTTCAGGAAGCTGGTTAACCATTTTCTGAAAAGAAATGAACCACGACTTGTACAACACCACATATGACATTGAAGCGAGATATATTCTGCAGGCTACAAAAACTAAAACTAAATCAAAGCGAAGCCACGCCAAGTACTGAACTTAGAAGACATTTTTTACAGGAACTCTTCAACGCGTGACCAGCAGACTGCACTCCAAATTGTCGAAATAATTTCGAAGATGCTGGATTTGTCATTTATCAGGCGCACTTCCGTCATCATCTGGAGCTCGCTCTTTTCTGCACTTCATCAGGTTAGGGCCAACGTTTTACTGAGACGAGTGACCACGTGGTGCTCACCCATCTCAAGAGATGCATTCTCACATGTCGGTTGCTCGTTGTATCTCATATTGTTAGTAGAATAGGCCGGTGGCTTGTATTCATCTACTTCTCCTCCCGTATACATATTTTTTTTGCGCACAACTTTGATCTTGGCACTGGAAGATAGCTATGGTTTCATGCTGAGGACTGAAGACAAGGTGCACCCACTTGCTACTGTCTTCGTCGGCTCGCAAAATAATTTACTGTTTGGTCCTGCTTCTTTGTCAACATTTCACTTGAACTTTGCACAAGTTGACCTGATGAATTTCACCCCATGCAACGCGTCAATCGAAATTTCATCTGAAGTGGCGTCAATAGAAATAAACATCACACTCAAATAATGCTTGGCCATGCATATTTGTTTATTTATTTATTATTTAATATTTATCTATTCATTTAGTTATTTAATAATTTGTTTCTTCATATACTGTGAATGCCAAACGCCACAGTTACAACAGTGAGTTTAAAGGGTTTGCAGGCGCGGATTACGCAAGTGTACAACAGCTGTGTTTACGTAAAAGAACAGTAAAAATAATGATGACAACGAACGTATGTTGGACCTTGCCTTCATAAAGAAAAATGAAGCTTCGAGAATAGCGGCAAGGCTTTGGAACAAGTGTCTTCATCAAGCTTTCGATGACTGATCAGTTCTCGGCGGACGTGTTATCACTCATAAATTGAATAACAGACTGGGATGGGCTCCCTTATTATGAAAGAGAAAACAGATGTCGACCTTTTTGCACTGCACTAGTCATGGACAGAGCAGGCGAAAACACTCTTGATCACACGAACACACGCACATGTATTTATCGAGATCACGCGATCGCCACTGCTACTTATTGTACTAGTCTACAGAATACCCTCAAGGACGTTACAGAATGAGGAGGATTTCAGTTGATGGAAAGTTCTTCGCCGCTAGGGGTTCGAACACGAGATCAGCGACCTTCCTGGGCAGTTCCGTATCCCCGTGTTGCCAAGTTAGGGTGCGACCACAATATGGATTTTTTGTAGGCTCGTGCAACAAACCGATTGATTACGAGTTTTTCTTTTCACAACCATCTGTTCGCACTGCGTCGTTTTACACAACTCATTTTCAAAGCTTGGATTGTGTACGAGCTACTTTTTAAAGGTTACTTCGTGAGAATGTGCAGTCTATTGAAACCAACACATTATGAAGGCAACAAAAGCACCGGGCTCTAATTGCCGTTTTTAATTGTTGTGCAATAACTCCTCGAGACTTTCACATTATCTTCAAAGGATTCGCAAACTTCGCATGACTTTTCGCATATGCCTGAAACGTACATGTACAAAAGCTATCAGCGTCGAGATAATGACACCAATCAAATGCACGTTCCGAAAGCCGTATTCAACTCTTTGAATCGGGAGCACAATGGTGCTCCTATAGCTGCAGCTCATTATTTTCGCCCTTATTGAGTACTCAGTTAATTGAAAGAGTTATAATTATTTTGTTGGATAATATGATCAGTTCAGATTTCCGACGATCGAGTTACTATTTCCTGCTAGAAGAAAAGAAGGGGCATTTGAGGGACTCGTTTTTCTTGGTTAAACACAATAAGAACTAACAGAAAATATTGCAAAAAAAAACTTTAGGGGATGCTATTAAGAGTCATTAGGATATTGAGGTGTATGAACAAAAGTGCACGAAAACACACTCGCCGCCGGCAGGGGCCTAAACCTGTTACCTTCGAATTGCGCGTCTGCTGCTCTACCAATTTAGCTACAGCGGCTGGGATCCAACCGTCACTTCACAGCTCACGATGCTCTCAAATAATGTGTGCATGGCAGTCAGAGAGTGTTATGCAGCGCCAATCGTAGCTATGGCGGCCTCTGGGGAACACTCTTTTTTTGCTTGATGGCATCGTCTATATAACACGAGATCTCTATACGAGCCGGCAGCTGATTTTTAACTTGATAGACAGACAGGCCGGTCCCCGGTCGGAACGTCAGATTAAGTTTGTTTTTGGCCACGATGTTTTATTCCTAAACTAGATATGGCTGATCGCCGGCTTCTCAAACTATATAGTACAAGCACACAACGATACAGATAGAAAGGAAAGAACAACATCAAAAGAAAGAAATAAGTATGACCAGGTTGCTTCACCGTATATTAAATAAATGACTGCGAGTAATTGACTAAAGCCTCGGCGTGGGCAGGTAGCGGCGAATAGGGGCGAACGGTGTGAGTTCGCTTGAAATGTTTATGACCTTGGTTATAATGTTGTGCACTTTCTGCGGGCGTTCGAAAAGCGTGGAATCACAACAGCACGCCAAGGTCTCTCGGGGTCCGGCTGCTCGTTCTGGGGGCACGCAATAGGTCCGTTCGTGATTCGAAAGGAATTGAACGAGGGCAACACCTTCATCGCTTTAGGTTTTTCTGCAGCTATGGTCCACTACCCTTGTTCCGTTGCTCGAAACATATTGGCAGCATTTAAGAGGGACCCCACGAGCTGGCATATGGTACGCCAGTGTAGAGTGAGAACGGAATACGTCTTTGTTGGCATGGTAATCAAAAACCCCCGCAAGCGCAGTGCTGGAAGAATACATATCGGCTTTGTATAAGGCACAGACTGCGAACAGGCACCACATTCTGAACAAAACCTACATGGAAGAAAAAAAAAGAAGTGACGAAATATATCAGCTCTAAAGCTATTCTGATAATAAAAACATATGGTCGCGCTTGCCAAACCTCGCATTTGGTTTCGACAGAACGAGCAGACAAGTCAATTCAATTGTTCAGAGTTCGAAGGGCACAGAATGCAGCAGCGTGACGAGTTAGTTGGCTGCCGTTACTGCTGTTAGTCGCAAGATTTGCATAATCGAGCTGTAAACGTTGGCTTGATTGCTTCTTCCCGAAGACTTCCACCAGAATTCCGCGTGTATTTCGGTTAAGGCTGCGATCGAAGCGGTTCTAACTCGCAACGGCCTTGCTGTGCATAATAAAGCTCCGGAAGAGGTAGGGCGCGTCGCCACTTAAGTGTACGCGCAAATAAGAGAAAAAGGTATGCGCCGAATTCTGCATGCGAAGCTACGTGCGTGCTGTTGTTCGACTAACGCCTTGCGGCATTTGCTTTGCCACACGACAAAGTTCAACAAAAGTTTAGAAGTTACGCTTCACCACCTTGACCTTACTACTGATTCAAATCGAGCCACGAAGTAGAATGATATGTTGGGTTTAACGTTCCAAAGCCATCATATGATCATCAGAGAATGCCATACTGGAGGGCTCCGTAAATTTCGACCACCAGGGGTTCTTTAACGTGCACCCAAATCTGAGCACACGGGCCTAGAGAATTTTTGCCTCTATCGCAAAATGCAACAGCCGCAGCCGGCATTCAATCCCGTGACCTGCGGTTCGGTAGCCGAGTATCTTAGCCATTATAGACCACCGTGGCGGGAACACTCCGGAAGTTCACAATAGTCCGTTCGTCTGCTCGAAAGAAAACCAAGAACACAGTAATAAACAAAGCCACAAGTACTTTCGAAGCCGCAAGCAAGAAGGCTAGGTGAACTTGTGTACTATACCCATCATTCCCATGGCGCTTGAACAATCGCGGCGCCAGAGTTCCCTGTAGGAAGTTTTATGAAAGTCTATGCGGGAAGCCACGGCTCGTGTTCTCTTATATACATTGACTGGAAAGGTGGTGCATTTCGCTTTCGAGTAGTCTTACGTGTATGTGCAAGGGGCACTGAGAGCTTTTCTTAAAGGGCCACTCACCAATCCGCGTTTAAAGACGAGGGGATGATTTTCTCCTCTCCTTCACAGACACGATGCATCCTCCTCGCCTCTTAGTTCTGAATGTCCCTAAAACCCAAGGCTTCCTGTAGGCTCGTGCCCAAACGTACACCTGGGTGGATATCTACACATTCAATCAGAACATGCTCCGCCGTTTCCTTATCTTTCCCGCAGCATGTGCATTGTTCTTCTTCTTTACTGAATCTTGCTTTATAACTACGCGTTCTAAGGCAACCCGATCTCGCTTCAAACAGTAAAGCGCTTCCCCTTGAATTATCGTAAAATGCCTCCCTCCTTATTTCATTTTTGCCCTTTCGGTAGTTACTCAAAGCCGGTTTTTTCTCCATAGCTGCCATCCAGTAAATCCTCTCTGCCTCCCAAACTTGAGAAGGCCGATGGGAGCGCCATCTCTAGGCAGAGAAAGTCACTGCATGTTGGCGATTATCTGCTGCAATTCCTGGGTAGCGCAGCGTCACTTTCAGCCAAGCAGCGGCGCAGAGCTCAACTCTGTCAAGTGAAGGGTGAAAGTCGAGTCGAGGAGCGTTTGTGAATATGGGGGTTAGTTCTTGAGTGCACGTGAACAATATCAGTAATAAGCGCTCGAGCCTACCAGGATTTCGCACTTCTCGGCTGCACGCTGTTGTCGCCGCTTGCGCAATTGTAAACACAAAAAAATGAAGTTTGATCGGTTGATTGTGCACGATATTCATGCGAGACAAAGAAGAACGGATAGGTGGCTGCATGGCAAGGCAGCGCAGGCGACAAATAACATGTGACATTTCACGTATATAAACGAATCGAGAGCATGTATGCTGTAGACGTCATGGGAACTCGTCATATATTATAGTGCGCCAAAAAGGACGAGAAATATCAGGAAAGAACATTGCGCTTTTTTGTATTTTGTGAACTTGGTGAGTGGCCCTTTAAAGACGATAGTCTTTCTTGGGATACTTCAACGCAAAATATTGCTCTGTCTGTCTGTCTGTCTGCTTCTTTTTCGGGTATTTACTGAATGCCCGTGAAGTAAACACGATAGGAGCATATTTACCCTATACGTGCCCACAGAACCACCCTTACAATGCAGCCTGATAAGCGTGTTTAAAACAAATTGAGAATGATTTAGAGTACTGCAGGCACTCTACTGCCGGAGAGCCATGAGGTGTCTCGATTATGAAATGTTTAGAAAAACAATCACAGCATATCCATGGACTGAATGATGATGAGAGGGGCTATCCGTTCGTCAGTCTGTCAGCACTTCCGTCCGTCCGTGCGTTCGTCTGTCTATGCATTCATCCGTCCGTCCGTCCGTGAGTCCTTCCGTCCATCCGTTCGTCCATGTGCCCGTCCATCGGTGCATCTGTCTGTCTGTTCGTCCACACGTCCATCCATCCGTCCATCTGCATGATTGTCGGTACATGCGTCCATCCATCCATCTAATGAACATTCCAAGCACCACCATCTCGCATCTTTTCATCGCATAATTACCTTTTTTTTTTACTTTTCTGTCTCCCATTTTCCTTTCCCCAGTGCAGGGTGGCAAACCAGACACTTGCTTTCTGGTTAACCTCCCTGCCTTTCTTCATATCATATCTCTCTGTCTATTTTCACCATTTGAAGATACCATCATCCAACGGAAATTCCAAGGATGAAACGAGAGGTGGCCACCTACTACTACAAGTACTACTACTACTACTACTACTACTACTACTACTACTAATAATAATAATAATACTAATACTACTGATACTAATACTCCTGCTACTTCTACATACATCGCGGACGCACGACCTATGGCATAAGGAGTGTCGCCCCTAAAATGAAAGAGCTCTTTAGCGTAAGTATAACACTTTCTTTCGCTTGTTAATCAAAACTATGCGGACGCCATCTGTTTTATAACATCTGTATTGGTTTATTCTACCAAGAACTATCACCTGCCGGTGAATCCTGGAACGAGGTGGCTACGTACTACATACATTGGTCACGACCGACCCACGACTTAAAGGGGAACTAAAGTCAAATGAGAATTTATGCCAGAAGTGAAAGGTCAATGTAGGACATCTAAAACGACAGTAATAACAACAACAGTGCCCTACTTACCGATAAGGTAAGGTAAATGCACAAGAACACATGCGCCCCAGTAGGACATTCTCTAAATGATCCCAATGACATCAGACAGACCGCCTACAATTAACCACTAGTAATCAATCTACCTGCACTAAATAAAGAAGCTTCCGTGCATCAAGAGTACGCAATAAAATGCTGCTTGTTCGTTTCTGTTTGATTCATGGAAAAAAGAAACCATCGGACGTTACTATGGAGAATGACGTGAGTGGTTTAGAATCCAATTTTCGTGTAGTTACATTGGACAGGTTGTGCCATCTAGCGGGGCGCAGTTGAACTAAAAAATGTCTGCTATCTCGAGCCTATGGCGGTAAATAGGATCAATGGCCGTTGTTGCTGCTATGGCTCCCACTGCTTTCCGTCGGCTGGTACTAGCACAGTAACGCTGGGCAACGTTGTGCATGGCAACAATGACGTGAGTCGGTCCGGTCAGTCCACTTCTTGAGGCGGGTAAGCTGAAGTGTGCTAACCTGATGCGGACCACTAAAACGTGATTTTATTTCTAAACAGGCCCTTCCTTGGCACAAAAGTAACACTACAATGTTTCTGGACCGCTACTTCAACGATCAACGTCAGCATAATAATTGCCTTTAGTGTCCCTTCAGGAAGCTTCGCCGCTAAGGAAATCGCAGCATATCCACGGAGTGCATGATGGTGAGTGGGGCGAAGCATCCTTCAGTGTGTTCGCGCTTCCGTCCATTCGTTCTCGCTTCCGTCCGTCCCTGCGTCCGTCTGTGTGGCCATCGGCCATCCGTGCGTCCAATCGTTTGTGTGTCCGTCCGCGCGCCTGTTCATGTGCGTGCCTTTGCGTCCGTCTGCTCGTCCATCCCTGCGTTCATCCATCCGTTTGTCCGTCCACCCATGCGTCCATCCATCCTTCCGTCCATCTATAGTGAACACTCCATGTACCGCCATCCCACATCTTGTCATGATATATTAATCATACAAAAGTACCGCCATCCAGCGGACGTTCCAAGGACTAAACGAGAGGTGGCACAGCAGCGGACTAGAGGAGTGGCACCCACGCACTCTCTTACGGCCTGCGCTTTGTGTCTAGTTCCCATTTTTCACCGCCGCTACTTCATGGCACTGCGGCCCAACTTTCACTAAACTTTGCAAAAATCAAGGAGGTTGCGCCCAGCGAGTTTAACATCGAAATTTTTCTGGTCGCATAGCGCTCAAAGTGCGTCCTTGTGTTACTAGTTTTTTTATAAAGCATCAAGCTCAAGGCAAGTTTTATTGGATATTAAGTCGATGATACTCGTGTCTCTGAGTTATTTGATCAGAAACAACTATCTTTTCATTTATGATTAACGTGCGAGGGTTTCCTCCTCAATTCAAAAGAGTGCGCACGTGCCGCTCTTCTATTTCGGCCGTAGAGGTGGCTACGTATTACTACTACTACTACTACTACACACATCGCGGACGCACGACCCACGGCTTGAGGAGCTTCGCCCCTAATATCCGTGTATCCGCGTGTTTCGCTGCAAAGGACATCAAAAGGGGATAGTCTTCTGTCTGGCTGGAGAGAGAATAAAACATTTATTGTACGTTCTGCTTGAAAAGATCGGTAAGTGGGTTACGGTCTGGGATGCCATTGGGGAGGCGGCCACTGCGTGAGGTATGTCGCCACCTGATGGTAATGTGAAAAAACGCAAGTTTTAATAGAACGCAGAGCCACTGGTAGGTGGCAGCAGCGGGTCGTTTTAGTGAAGCGTATGAAACACCCGCTTTTTCGTTCATAGCATCGCGTTGTCAGCGCAGCGTAATAGCACAACTGTCTTTAGAAATACGTATCTATGTATTTCCTAAATGAACAGACACACCACTGAATACTTACATATTGACATTGCGCCTCAAATATGCATAATATTTGCTTTTTGATTGAAATTGTTCACAAGTATGAACGTGGCCTCCAGATAAAGATCACTCATTGCATTCACAACGAACCATTACTATCAAAGCAAATGGCTGTTTTGGTAAAGATAAAGATGGATGGACGTTGAGCAAGAGGTTAAAAAGGGTAAACAGACAATCAGACCACAATATCTGCATTTAAGTATATAAAGAAAGACTATCGTCATAAAAATGTTCTTGGACTAAGTCTAAGAACATACAAAGGAACTTAAAAATTTAGTTTATACATACCGACTCCCAATAATAATAATAATAATAATAATAATAATAATAATAATAATAATAATAATAATAATAATAATAATAGTCCTGTGCTCGTTGACTTTTGAGATGTCGCACTAACCTGCCCAAACTAGAGGATCTCTGCATATTGGTGGCACAGAACGAGTGCGTCCGATCACCTGGATGAACGCATGTCATCGCTTCGACTGAAAGGTTGCCCGTATGTGTCCATTACCCGTCAAATTTTCGAGTGACTGTTGCCACTACCATGGAAGTGCGAATAAAAAAATTGCCCGCAGCTTCCCTCGGGGGAACACTGAGGAGGATGCGGACCATATAATTGGTTAACGGGGTGTTAAAGTGCGACTTACTTGGGTCGATGGCTAAATTGGTTAACGTGGTTGTGAAATGGGGTGTTAAATTGCGACTTACTTGGGTCGATGGCTAAATTGGTTAACGTGGTTGTAGGAGGGGGTGTTAAATGAGTGAACACGTACACACGTATGCGAAAGGGCGGCGCTGGTCGAAGGGACGTCGATCATTGTGTTTGTGGATTCGTTGGAATTCATTTCACCGCGACCTTGGACGTCGACGCGCCGTACAAACCAACCGACGAGCGGCAACTGAGCGAGCGAGCGCCGACCTTGAGTATATATACAGCACGACGGCGCATGCACTGTCACCTGTTGAATGTTCTCGAAGCGCGACGCCACATGCGCGTCCACTGGAGAATCAGGAGAATTGTAGATGTCGAACGCGGTGTGTAGAGGAGGAAGGGTGCACAGATGGTGGAGGAGTGAAGCGCGCGCGGTGTGTAGAGGAGGAAGGGATGCACAGATGGTGGAAGAGTGGGCGACGGCGCGACGGCGCATGCGCGCGCGTCAGCTGTCGAATGTTCGAGAAGCGGTGCGGACGGCGCACTACAAGGCGCGAGTATAAGATGCTCCGCATCTAAAAAAACGCTACGCTTCCGCGCTACCGTTACGTCCAGTGGGAAACGTTTTACGTAACACGAGCAGGCGCGAAACGGGGAGCGCGCGCTCAGATAACCCGACTACGCACCCAGCCCCGTCATATTTCCACGCCCTCCTCTTCGGCCAAGCTTCATGCCGTCAACATCCCTCCGTTCCTCGCTGTTATCTAATGTATAATCCTAGAACCTCAAGAGCACACCTCGGATGCGTCGAGAATGCGTAGAGCCGGCGTGAGGGCACGTCTTCTGCGTACACGGAGCGGTTGCTGTTAGCGCGAACATCTACAACCGGAAACAGGGTGCATCCGGTCCTATAAAGCATCGGAGCTCTTTACAGATGAAGGCGGCAATCGTGAGCTTTCTGACGGAAGCCGAAACCGCAAAGCGTGCTCGCCCCGTAAGAGTGAGCCGAACATTGAACAACACGAGATGAAAAGAAGAGACAAGAAGTCCGCATCTGTATAAGCCATTGTCTTTTCTCTCCGCAAGTCATCCTTCGCGGGTTCCTGTAGGGGGCGTAACCTTACCGCTGCAGTCCTCGAAGAAGAAGGAAGAAAGCCTTAACATTCCTCTCCCTTTAGCGTCACACCAACATCAACCCGGGGACGGACCGCTGCGCGGCACGTCGTCATTACGGAGTGGGCAGTGTTCCATCAAACAATCTAATTTCCCCTGCCCGCAAGCTGCTACAAGCAGTGTGCGGTGCACTCTTTATTTGGGGGGGTTCACGTCCGAGAACGAGGGCATGCCCTCTTCGCGCAGGATTTCGGCATGTGGACGCCTGTAAAACCTAGCTTTTCGATGCTATTCACCCCTACGGCACGTCGAAACCTTTGCGGGGGATATCCATCTTGCGCTTCTTCCCATTGTGGTAGCGGTCGGAGAAAGTGCGAGTCGCGATGGGATGGAGCGTGCCTTCGAAGACGAAGGGGGTGGCGGAGGGCGTTTACGCGTCGCTTATGAAGTAGCCAGGACCCCGACCTGTCAGAGAACACAAAAACACACGAATGCTAACCGTAGCCCCCGCCGCCGCTGCTTGTCTAGCGCACGGCAACCAACCGCAACACTCTAGCACTGTATATACAGCTTATAAAAAGAGAAAGTGAAAAACTTTCAAATGCAACAGGCGTGCTTGCGGCGCCGAGAAGAAAGACTTTCGTTCGGCGCCTCGTTTTATAAGGTCCCGTCTGTGAGACGCACGGACGGCAAGTCGAAGCAAAGGATTCATCGGGCTGCCGTCCAGAGGAAACGTAGAGGGGGACCGCGTTTAATTCTAAAGGCGGGAGCAGGCACCTCGCTTCATCTCGCGTGTACCGCAACGCGCTGCGCGACCGCACGAGAGCTTATACGCGCGCGCGCACGAGGTACTCGAATATGCAGAGCGCACATAGGAAAGGAGGAGTAGCCGTTCGTCGGCCAAGACAAACCGCGCGCCGCCGCGCCCGTTCGATCACCGTCGATCCATCACGGCGCAGTTAATTTCTTGTTAAGGCTCCTCGGGGAACGACGATAGGGTTAATTTCTTCATCGGAATGGTGGCAGTTCGGCTCCCCTCGTACACCCTCCCTTCCGCTCAATCGGTGATCTGTCTTCATATCGAAAATTGCGCGCCGACGCCTCCACCGCTATTCGGCTAAGCACCCGGCGTGGCCGGCAATAATCTTGCCGTCCCTTCCGATTCGCCTCTGTCGTACAACATCTTACAGGGTGTCGAACTCGACACCCTTCCGCAGCAGACATGCTCCCCGTTCCGCGCATTTCCGCAATGACTCGCTCGCGGTGCATCTTTACAGGAAGACACGCGCGCGTGGGTTAGCGCTCTGAGAAGTGGCAACGGACGTCGACCCCGGATTGAAGTGTCGAAGAGTGCATTCTCTTTAGGAAGCGGTACATTGCTCTGTGCGCAGCTGACGTGCGAATCCCTGTAAACGGGTGCGTGAGCACTCCGTTTTCACACTATAGCGGAACGAGGCGCCATGAGAAGAACTCATCGCGGCTGTATCGATCAAAGTCAAGGATCGTAAACGATCGCTAAGATCCTCTAGATGGGGGCGCAGTGACCGCCGGCATGCGAGTTCGTTACAGGGCGTCGTCTACCGGGGCGATGGACGTTCGGTGTGTGTACGGAGATGTGCGTGGTTCGCGCCCGCACGGAAGTCTTGTAATCGTTCGTTGAACTGCGACGTGTGATGAACAAAAGGCGACAGCAACGACACGTGCTTTCGCTCGCACCCAGGCGCACGTTTTCACTTTTGGTCGTTGCCATTGCACGTGTCAGAGGTCGTTCCCCGGGATTTGGAACGCACCTTAGCGTAGGTTTTTTGTTGGCGAAGACGATGTAAAGTCGCCACGCATGCGTACGAAGATCGCAGTGTGGTTGCATGTGTGCATGCTTTGTGAATTTCATTGACCCCTGCAATTGGCCCGGCGTTTTATATGCATGGGGATGTATGTTTGCGCAACATTGGAACACCTTATGAAATCATGAACAACGATGATGAACGCCATAACACCAATAAATTGCTTATCCGCGTTAGCTATGTCATGAGGATACTGTGCATTGTGATTGCGCAATAATTTTAAAATAGTCCCTGCCCAAGCGCTACCTACAAATGGTTAACCGGTGAAAGTTGAAGCGTTTGGTCCCAGTGTTTAGCAGTAAGTTCCACCCGACGCTGCATTGATGCATTTCACAATTATTGGTTACATAATAAACCACAGTGTTTATTCCGCATGCCGCACATTGTGCCTCGCATGGTCACGGTCATGGAGGAGTGTAATGAGCGGTCGTTTCGCAATACGTTAACCACAGTAGTTGTTCTCAAACCACAGGCGGTCACAGTCATCGCAGCCGAAGCCAATGTGCCACTGGAGAAATTGTTGCCGAAAGTGGGCGTTCTTTCCGGCGAACGCGCTCCTTTAATCATCATACTGGCGCCGCAACGCCATGTTGTTGCAAGTGTTTTTGATCGCGAACTCGGTAGCGTGGTTTGCAGGATACACCCACCCCCGGCGCTTCGATTCCCGTTCGCCATTTAGCGCGGCTTGGAAGTATGCCGAATCATCGGTACGCAGTTTCTGCAGGCACTCGGCCTCCCGTGCCTGTTTTTGTGCCCGGAATACCCAATCGGCTGGGCGAATGCGAGCTCTCTCACGTTTCCATTGTCGGAGCTCTTATGGAGTTGTCCGTAGCATACCCATGTGGAAGGTTTCATGAGAAACTGTAGCGCGCGTTCTCACGCTACGGCTGCGACAAGGTGGGGACGTCACTCACAATGCAGCCAGTGACACGCGTGCTTGGCTATGACACTGCAAATGACGTCACTGTAACACAGCCAATGGAGACCGCTAGTGACACCGCTGCCGGATGGTTCATCATTTCTCCTATAGCCATATAGACCTACAGCTTTCGCCGAGAAAAATTCGCTAGGATGATTTGGCATGGTCACTGCAGGTCCTTGCTTGTATATTGGGACATTCACATCGGTGCAGTCCTTGACAGAAGCAAGCACAGATGGC
This sequence comes from Rhipicephalus microplus, assembly GCF_013339725.1. Classification (NCBI taxonomy): domain Eukaryota; kingdom Metazoa; phylum Arthropoda; class Arachnida; order Ixodida; family Ixodidae; genus Rhipicephalus; species Rhipicephalus microplus. The sequence goes on from NC_051169.1 coordinate 103,784,727, forward strand.
GGTTTCGCCACGTGCATCTTTACGATGAAGAAAATGCACAGCTGTATCGTCAATGAAAGCAAATAGGAATGCAGCGGTAATTGAACTTCCGAAAAGGTACGTAATTTTTCTCGCTATAGCCCGTCCAGATTGCATACTGTCCTAATTTAAATTTGTCAGAGCATCAAGAGAAGAAATGATTCAATATCTCTAACTAGCCCTTGCCTCTGGTTTTCCTTTTGTTGCCACATACGCTTCTGTTATAGGATGTAGTGTGACCGACTCCAGGGTTCGCTACCTTTCATTGGAGATGCTATAAGGCTGAGCTCATAGGCGTGTGCACGGAAAAGGGGGCGCGGCCGCATCCTCAAATTGCCTGAGAGAGGAGGGGGGTCGCAATGTCGGCCCCATGCATAGACCTAATGTGGAGGGGGCGCTACAATGAGCCTTCGCTCTCTCCCCCCCGTCCCACCTTCGTGTGCTCGCTTATGGCTGAGCTGTCACACCCATAAGGGGTTGCGCTAAAGCTGGCAGAACTCTTGATAAAACTGGGTCACATACTTTGCTTTCTCCTCGAATATCGGCTGACAAAGTGGTGTGGTTGAGCCACATACATACATACATACATACATACATACATAATACATACATACATACATACATACATACAATACATACATACATACATACATACATACATCATACATACATACACATACATACATCATACATACAACATACATACATACATACATACATACATACATACATACATACATACATACATACATACATACACGCATACATACATCCATACGTACATACATACATACATACATACATACATACATACACACGCTTTAGAGGAAGCCAGTTTCATCAAAAGTATGGTAATTGCCATTCAAGTGAACGCGACAGAGCAGGCGAAACGGCAGAATGTAGCTTAATTAGGAAATTTCGAATCTCTCACAACAATCTGACCTACCAGCGTCGCTTGCCTTCGCGCACCGCATAGCTGCACTCGTGTGAGTGCCGTGAAGGCCATCGAAACTATGCCACAGAGCCAACGTTGCGCCAAAGTTGACGAGAGTGCCCAACCGAAACTTCGGAGAAACAAATAGGCGCTCTCGGGCTCTCGCATATTGTTATGCAACGGTTCAAGCTCGTTATTCCTGCTAGCGTAGCAAAGGTCAAACTGACCTCAATGAGACGGTAACAACTATACACTGAGCGACGCCCCCAAGAGACCCGCGAACGTTTTTTTTTTTCTTTTCAGGAGTTTGGGCGTAAACACAAAAAGCAACAGTGTTTCCAAATGGTCGTACCTTCGCTTCCAAATGTGTGGCAGGTGGAGTGCACTAAATATAACAAAATAGAAACGAGAAAGAAATAAAGACTGCGATTACACTTTCCGCGCTTGCAAGAGCAGGCTACGACGAAGGGACGCGTACACGGGTAACGTGTACCTCGGCGTGGCCGACCTCTCGACACGCGTCGAACGACGTCGTTAACGCCAGCGAGGCAGCGAACGAGAAAGCGAAAAACGCTGCCGCGATTAGCCAGAAATGCAAAAAAAGATTCGGCTGGAAGGGTTGCTATAACGGCTGCCGACGAGAAGTTGGCGACAGGACGCGCCTTCTCTCCCTATAGTGCTTGGGTATGGGCACTGCCATCTCAAGCTGGGAGGACTGGGAGGTCCGGCACTCGTCTGGCGACCCGGCGTTGCAGCTTGCTGCACTGACTAGGACAGCCGATGTCATCGCGGCGAGAGGCATGACCGTGTAGACGTGGCGTGGGACCGCGTGGGTGGTCCAGGGACACCGGGGGGTCCAAACACACTTGCTAAAAAGTTTGTCTATCTGTTGGTATGGGCAAGCTGGGGCGAAATCAGGAAATTTGATCGGTAGGATTGACGAAGTCGGAACACACATGAACAACTGGACTAGGGCTGAACTAACAACTGCGCTTTATTCGGTAAGGGTGCTTTCTAAAGGCTATCCGTCACCGCTAAGAGGACGCCATGAGCACGACGCTTAGCCAGTACCAACAACAATCATAACTGCCATATTTAAACACACACACACACACACACACACACACACACACACACACACGCACGCACGCACACACACACACACACACACACACACACACACACACACACACACACACACACACACACACACACACACACAATTTTCAGCACTGCTGCTGTTGTTCATGTGGCTCTCGTCTTCGTCCGTCGTACTGTTGAGCTTTGCAGGACTGATGTTCGGTGTGTATTGGGGAAGCAGCAGTGACACCGTAGCACGTTGGGTCAGCGCTAAAAATTTAGTGATGCAGGTGACACATGAGAAAGCTGAATATTCCCGCTGCTTCGACTGGCCTCTTCTGAAACGCGTTAATGAAGTCTACTGCACAGCATGACCAAACGAAATCACGAATGGCTGCGAAACTCAGAGTTAATGGTCTCTAAACGTTTCACGCCGACTTTACGGCCATTTCCAGTCCAATGATTTCAAGACCACGCCCAACCCATGCTTGCTTTATCGGACGTGGCCCAGGGTAGGAATGAAACACGAGATATGTAATCAATTGGGTTTTGTACGAAAAACACAGTACAATAAAACAGCAATGAAAATAGACGTGGCGAAGAGAATTTAACATGCTAAAATGCCGCAAACAAGACCAAGTTGACAAAAGCTAATCATGTGTTAGAAATGTCTGGACACCTCATTATCTATACTGCGCTGGCTATGACTCCACTGTTACCAATCTCTTCCCCTGCTATTTCATATACCAATGCCACTTTAAGGCATCTCGAGTTTCGTTCGACTCGCAAATGGGTTGATGCTTCGAATCGCTTAAAAAAATGCCAGCGTTGCTTGGAAGTGGAGAACTTTTATGCGGGTCATGGTAGGAGAATATCTTTGTGTGCTGCTTGCTGTGTACAGTTTTTTTTTAGGGGCCAAGCTTCTTAAAGCGGCACCCGTTCGTCCCTGGTCGTAGTACGTAGCATGTCTTACGCTTTGACCTCCAAGGTGGTGCCGGTGCGAGATTTCTTCCGTGCGTTGTTGAACAATAAAAAATTCGCCGCGTGCGCGTTAACTAAAAGCCGAATTCTCAAGTCTTTCATTCCCCCTTAGCAGCCATTGGCATGTACACTGAGCAGTATCTGACAAGACAGGCTTGCTACGTTATACTCACTGGCCGTAACCTCGTTGAGTTTAGAAAGGTTTAGCGAGAGTTGGTTGCTGGAAATTAGAGAGCTGCTTCACCACCTCTTCGATGAAGGACACAGAATCACGTTTCAGTGGCGTCCAAGTCAGTGCGGCATATTAGGCAACGAACATGCCGATGCAGCTGCTCGATCAGCACACGAAGACGGTGAGGAAGAATCTATACCATTTTCAAGGACTGATGCTGCAATGACAATCCGAAAAATCGCTAATGCACAATTAAAATTCCTGTGGAACGCCGAGTGCTTACGGCACACGTGACTGCATAGACTGGACACGTCTCGTCGACTCCGGCCTCCGTCTGGACTCTCTCGACTCGAGACAACGGTGCTTTGCCGACTATGGCTTGGTGTCGCCTTCACCAAAGCTTTCGCCTTCCGAATCGGCATGGAAGACAGTGCTGCTTGCGGTCATTGCGGTGGCGATGAAAGTATAGAGCACGTTCTCTGCCACTGACCTCGTTACAGCGTGCAAAGATGGCAACTACCTGCTGCGTAAGCTCGCCTTGACGACAGAGCTTTGTCTGAACAATCAGTGCTTGAAAGGCGACATGATTTGTGTGCTCACAGAAAATCAGTGAAGGCCTTACTGAACTTTTTGCGTGGCAGTGGCCCAATGTATAGACTATAGCATCCCAGCCCCCCCCCCCTTTTTTTTTGCGTGCGTCTATTTCCTTCTTCGCTTTCTTTCCCATCTTTCTTCCCAATTCCCCTTCCCCTAGTGCAGGGTAGCAAACCGGATGCTCCATTTTCTGGTTAACCTCCCTGCCTTTCCCTCATTTTATTCTCTCTCTCTCTCTCTCTAGCGAGCGTTGGGCCGCAGTGCCATGAATACAGTGAACCAGTATACACCATGAGCTCGAGGTGGTTAAAGGTGGGAAGTAGACGCGAAGCGCAAGCCGCAAGAAAGTGTGCGTGTGCCACCTGTCATTTAGTCCTTGAAATATCCGCTGGATGGCGGTGCTTCTATATGCGGAATATATGATGAAAAGATGCGAGATGGTGGTACTTGGAGCGCTGACTAAAGTACACACAGACAGATGCATGGACGGATGGCTGCACGGACGGGTGAATGCGTAGACGGACACAGGGGTGGATGCATGGCCGAACGCAGGGACTGACGCACGGTTGGACGTGTGGACGCACGAACAGCTGCACTCACGGACGGGCGGATGGACGCATGGACGGTCACACACACGGATGCATGGGCGGACGAAAGCAAGAACGAATGTACGAATGAATGCTTCGCCACACTCTCTATCATTCGCCCCGTGGATATGCTGCCATTTTTTTATAAGACGCTCGCGAATTTTCGCCGCAGCAGACACATGCCCTATTCGGTACAGTTTATTCGCTTTTGAATCACAGGTGGTCGAAATTTGCCGAGCCCTCCCCTACGGCGTCTCTCATAATCATATGGTGGTTTTGGGATGTTAAACCCCACAAATCAATCAATCGCTTTTGACTCATCCTTGCCCCCGGGCTTTTCTATCTATCTATCTATCTATCTATCTATCTATCTATCTATCTATCTATCTATCTATCTATCTATCTATCTATCTATCTATCTATCTATCTATCTATCTATCTATCTATCTATCTATCTATCTATCTACTATCTATCTATATATCTATCTATCCACCTGCGACTTTTAGCTCTCCTGGCCGTTTCGATAATGGTATCGATACCAAAATGGTATGGCAAAACATAACTGTACGACGAGCATATACGTGATTATAGTCATAACATGAAAATCATTACATGTATGTCATGAATGTCGTGATTTACACTTGATGGTCTTGCTGTTTTGTGGTGGTTTTGTTCACATTACATATTGCAAAACTGGTACATGGACATGACTGCATAGCGAACATAAGTGACAAACCATAACGTGGAAATCATGACAAGCATATCATGTAAATCATGACTACCCGCCATGCTCATAGTGCACTCGCGGTCGTTTCGATAGCTTCACATATACCAAATTTGGTAACACGGGACGTGAATGGATGACGAAGGTATAGGACTTGTGGAAACATTATAATCATGAGATGAGGGTCATGTGGAAAGATGACTACATTCTACGCTCATGATACGCTCGCAGCCATTTCGCCAGCTTTACATGTACCAAATTCGGTAGTACGTGACGTGAACGGTCGACGAAGGTAAATGACACGTCCAAACATGATACTCATGACATTAAAGTCATGTACGGCTTAATTACCCTTCGCCTCGAAACGTTGTGGTTACATTAAAGTTACATAACCTTCCTCATTCGTGATTCGCATATAATTGATTCCCACTGTACGTGGGATCTGCCTTTTTTTTTCGTATCTTACGCGTGCTCTAACGGGTCAGGCTATAGAGGTATATTAGCGCTGTCGGAATTGTTGTCCTGTTTCCCCTACAGTTGACGTACATGCACCGCGCGCATTTACGAAGATTTGGCTTAGTTGCAAGGACGACAGAGCGTATAGTCGTCACAGATAATGACCCACTCGATCGCTTGTGTGTTTGATAGGAATAGCTTTATTCGTAAGGGTTTGGGACAGGCGTTATGAGCTCCATGGGTGGCGCCCCAAGTGCGCTGCTCCACTGGCTGTGGCCGATGGTGGTGGTGAAAAACATTTATTTCAGAGAAAGTTTACTAGAGAGTGCCGACGTGGCGCATTGGCGTGCTAGAGTGGCCAGACCCTATTCTGGGACGCCAGTGGAGCTTGAAGCTGCCCTGCGCGCTCCACCAAGGAGCGTTGCGCAGCCAAGGTAGAGCAGCCGAGCAGGTGCTCCTCCCAAGCCTCTTTAGTTGGGATAGGGAAAGTGGATGAGATTGACTGGGCACGTTGCTACGACAGGATATGTGTCGGCGAGGACATGACAGGTCGAGCAGGTGCCATTGATTTCCGGCAAAAAATGCCTGGCGACCACCGGACTGAAAAAGGTGTTCGTCTGCAGGCGGCGTAGCAGTCGTTCGTCCGCTTTCTCCAGACCGCGTGCGGGGTCCGGGTAGAGGCGGCGCGAAGCCCGGTAATAAGCCGAATTTTTGCGAAAGCGCGTCAGGTTGGTGTTGCCAGATTCTGTCTCGGGACATGGAGGGGCAACGGCCCGGATAAGAGAAGCGCCCAGCGGCATTTGCCGCCTCGTTGCCGGGCAGGCCCGAGTGGCCTGGGGTCCACACTATACGAATGGGATGAGGGTTAAAGCGCCAAGAGGCTGCCTGTAGTAGGATAGCCACCAGCGGGGCAATAGAACCCTGAAGGTACTGAGAACAGGCCGAGCGCGAGTCCGTCCCGATGGTGCATGAGGCAGGGTGAGAGGCGGCCAAAGCTATGGCAACCTCTTCAGCGTGCGTTACTGTGTGTGCTCGAAAGGAGAGGCCATCGACGTGTTTGCCCTCTGTAATCTAATCATGGGCGCCGTGAAGTGACACGAGGAGGAGGGACCCGAGACGTCCACGTAGAAAACACCAGGATGATCGGAGTGTCGCGTATGAAGGGCCGCGGCGCGTGCTAGTCTACGACCAGGATGGAGCTCAAGGTTCATATTACTGGGTAGAGGTTCCACCCATAGCTTTTGACGCCAGAGCTCTGGTACCGGCTGCAGAGGGTCTTGGTCAGATATCGGGTTAAGGCCAAGTCTGTGTAGAATACGGCGCCCTGAAGGCATCTGCGACAGTCGATTGATTTGGTCAACGCGATCAGCTTCGCACATCTTCGCAAAGGTGTTGTGTACCCCCAGAGCCACGAATCGGCTGTTGGAAGTTGAAATAGGTAGGTCCAGAGCGCGTTTGTATACTGAACGAAGAAGGACGTCCAGTTGGTGCTCGTGTCGACGACGCAGGCGAAGGCGAGGCGTAGAGGACGCGACTGGTCATGAACGCGTAGGCCAATCGGAGGGACTGAGACCCGTGGAGGCTGCCGCGCTTGGTAGATACTCGCTGTATCATGCGAGTATCTACCAAGCGCCCTTGTGCCCTTGGGATCCAAGGAGAATGTGAGGTGAAGGCCGAGAATTCGAGTGTTTTGAACTGACGGGACGGGTCCGGACGGAAGAAAAATTTGAGGCGGCGGTAGTGGAGAGACTTAAAGAAGAGCCGATTTAGCTGGAGAGCACTCCGGGCCGCATGAACCAGCGTAGGTGTCCACCAGAAGGGCATCCTTTTGCAGGCGTTCTTCGATTTGCGCTAAGGAGCCGGTGTTGGTCCAGATTGTGATATCGTTCGCATATAGTGCATGTTGTATTCCCTCGACCTCGATTAGAAGAGAGGGGAGGTTCATGATCGCCAGGTTGAAAATCAGAGGAGACAGGACTGCCCCTTGAGGTGTACCCCGCGTGCCTAATAAGTACGGGCCGTGTTCGGTAGAATTGAGGTGAATGAAGGCGGTGCGATGTGATTGAAAGGCGCGAATGTAGTTGAAAGTCTTCTGCCCGCAGTTTGTGGTAGACAGGTTAGTGTGTATAGTGCTGTGTTGGACGTTGTCGAACGCCCCGCGGAAATCGAGAGCGAGCACGGCTTCATCGTTACAGCACATTGTAGTCGGCTCTATGATATCGTGTTGAAGCTGGAGCAGGACGTCTTGCGCCGACAGATGCGGGCGAAAGCCAAACATCGTGTCAGCAAAGGTCCTCCTGGCCTCCAGGTAGGCGGAAAGGCGTTCGCGAACCGTGGTTTCCATGAGTTTGCCTGCGCAAGACTTAAGTGAGATGGGTCTCAGTGCCTCGATACTAACGCACTTTGCCGATTTGGGTATGAATGTCACGACCGAGGTTGTTCATTTCGTTGGAAGCGGAGAGCCGTCCCATGTCGAATTTATAAGGTGGAGTAACGAGAGGTGTGCTTGGTCGGGAAGATTTTCCAGGAGCGATACTGTGATTCAGTCGCGTCCAGGGGCCGTGCCCCGTCGCATTTTTGTGAGTGCAAATCGTAAATCGGAAAGCGTGTATGGGGCGTCGAAGGCTGCGGTCGACTGTCTGACGTGATCCGTGAGTGCAAGCTGTACCTCTATGTCAGAGCTGGCGACATGTGCATCCCATTGTTCAAAGGTATTAGAGAGCCTGTATTGACCTAAAAAGGTATCTGAATTTGGTGTTCGGTATAGACATGCTTATGAACACGCTTATGTGTTAAGAATGTCTTTGAAAGATGTCCACTCATACTACTATCCTCGAATCGCTACATGGTTCGAGGATATCAAGCGAAAGACTTAAGTCCCTGCTATAATCATCTCTCATTCGCCTTCCTGCTGAAACTGAAACATGGTTTCCCGTCATGAATGAGGCAATCCGCTATTATGAGAAAATAAAAACATAGTGTGGGGAAGCGGCAGGGGTTTGTTTCATTTCCGCATTCGCGTCCGCGCGTAGGGCGGACTCATTTCTTCCTCCTCTCATTAGAGTTCATTTCCCTTTCTCCAGTGTAGGGTAGCTCACCGTGCTAGAATCGTTGCTTTTCTATATAAATGATCTCTCCTTTTTTTCTCAGCTCTCTTACCATCCTTCCGGCTAATAACAATTCTAATTCGAAACAAAAGTAAGTCATATTGCTGCAAAACCTACGCAGTTTTTTTTTTTACTCAGCTTACAGAGCGAGAGAGTCGCGAATGACTCGAAGCTCTTCGTGATGCTTTACCTACTCTTCCTCGCCGCAAGTAGAGCGTAAAAGTCACCTGCTGTTTACTTACACCTCAGCTGAAATGTTCGGTCACGTTCCCGACCAGTCCACCAGAAGTGCGTAAGCTCACTGAAGCTTAAAATCAATACAAAAACCAAAAAAGGAAGGCGCGGCCATCACGCACTCATCCGAGGCACTCGAGGACGGTTTCAGGATAGCGTCATCCACTGGGCGCTGCATGGATCATTAGACGGCGAAGAAAGATACCGGGCACCGACGCCGCGGTCGTCCGGAACGGCGACAACACTGGAAGCCGGGCTTGTTCCGTACTTTGGAGTCGAGAATTGACGAAACGCAGAACTTTGTGTCCGCGATAACATTTAGACAAGTGGAAGGAAAATACGCAAAGGTTTTCGTTCTTGGTGCGTGTCGCTATAACGTGACCGCTTTATTAAAATTCACATACTGTCCTGACGCCCTGCCGCGGTGGTCTAGTGGCTAAGTTACTCGGCTGCTGACCCGCAGGTCGTGGGTTCGAACACCGGCTGCGGCGGCTGCATTTCCGATGGAGGCGGAAATGTTATAGGCCTGTGTGCTCAGATTTGGGTGCACGTTAAATAGCCCCAGGTGGTCGAAATTTCCGGAGCCCTCCACTACGGCGTCTCTCATAATCATATGGTGGTTTTGGGACGTTAAACCCCACATATCAATCAATTATACTGTCCTGACGTGTACGATGGCAGCCGCCGGCTTGTTCTTGGTGAAACTCTTATTTGGCCGAATTTGTGGCCGTGAAGTGGAAACCCTTACTAAATGAAGCAATGCACGCTCTACACAGATATGGGCGCACAAAGCGTCGGGCGTCGATAAAACTGACAAGCAGCCCAGCGCAGCGGCTTTTATAGAGGTATCATCGAAGATTCTAGAGTTGTCGCTACAGCGGCCGCCTAAGCTCCAGAACGAACTCTAATGTTCACGCTGAGCAACTAATACTCATCGGAAGGTCATAAGACCATCTAAAGATATCCCAGTCATTTTGGCGTGCTTTGACCAAGGCAACGGTTACATTGTAATGGGGCGGTAACTTTATAATCTGGAGAAAGGAGCACGTGTGGCAATATTGCACATGTGTTATATCGATGTGGTTGGTTTTAAACCCTCAAAGACTGTGAGCAATACTCGTCGCACATTGCGCCTCAGCGTTCGAGAAGCTTCACGTGTGTAGTAAATCATTTCGTTAAAGCCGAGCTTGCACGATCTCCAGTGATAACGCTGGAAAGTTCGGCGCGTGATAAGGGCCGTAGCCAAAAGGTGGCACGCCAGGCACGTGCCCCCCCCCCCCTCCCCCGGAATTTTTTTCGCTATGACATAGAGCCCAAAATCAAGATGGTGCCCCACCTTCCTTCAAAAAGAAAAAATGTGGCTACTAACCTGTGCGTGATGTATCAAAGACGGGGGCGTCCCGACGATGATCGCATTATCGATGACCGACGCGATGTTCGCCGCATTAAGTGTATCAGTGCAAAGCTTGCATTGCTTTCTGTAAAGTTTGACTTTCGGTTTCCTGGCCACAAGTTCGGCCAAATAAGGAGCTTCAACTCGGACACGTCGACTGCTGTTTTCGTCGACGTTACGGCCATGTGATGATATTCATAGCTGTGTTTGATGGCATCAGCTGTGATGTTAACTTGGTTTATCATCTATCTTGCAACATCAGGTATTAAGTGGTGGCTTTGATACGTACAGTCACAATATGCGTACAAAGTTATTACGTACAGTCACACACTCACGTATATGTGAGTGAAAGAGTAGTAAGTCAATGTTTCGTTCAGGTACGTACTCCTCAAGAACACGGTTAGAGCTTTAGTACCGCACAGCGAGGGCTCTGTGATGGGCCGAGGAGCTCCTGCCACGCTCTAATTGTACGGCTCTCTTCAGGATGTGCCACTCATGCGATACTGGGAACATACTCACAATACACGTTTAAGGGTATTATTATGGCATTGCAGGTTGTAGGCATCGCAGAGCCCGACTGTCTAATTTTCACTTCAAGTATTTTGTGCAGACAATTGAATCTGATCCAGTAAATGCAGTAATGTGTTCGACTCTACAGCAAGGATTTACTAGAATCTAGCCTCATATATGTATACGAAAGTTTGAACGTAAGAGGTTTCTTTGAATACGGGCTCGGATGGTATTCGCTATACTTATGACGATGCTCCAGAATATGGTGGGTGCGTGTTTCTGGTAATTAGGGCGGAATATTTTGTATCATTATACTAAATTGGATACTTATTCAACTACACGTACCCTTCTGCTTAACTTCACTTCTGCCCTTCCTCAATCTGGCCCTCTTAGAGAGCACGGTACTTCTCCAGCTACGGATTGCTGTCGCTTTTACAAAGCCTTTACTTTAGCCTTTCAAATCGGTGTAGATGACAGTGATGCGTGTAATAGCGGCTACAGGAGCGTTTTTTGCGTTCGCGATTGGCAGCCGTGACAATGGAGAACAAATATTTTTCCCTATGCCTTCATTGGATTCATGGATTGACCAATACGACAATAATTAGTCCGGTTTAACGTCCCAAAACATCAATATAAGTATGAAGAATGTAGTGTATGGCTTCGGAAATTTCTACCATGTGATGCTATTTAACCATGCACCTAAATTTAACTATACACGCTCCTTAAGCATTTTCTCTGCCATAGAAAAGGAGGGCGTCAGAGCAGGAACTCAGTGTCTTGACATGACTACATTAACTGTGCAAAACAGGACATCCCTACTGCACATTATCACTACATTCATGTATTTATACTGGCATGGCTTTCTGCAAGCAGTCAAAGAGTACCTATATGCATTTACTGCAATTAGCAACCTTTACCTCACTCATTTTGTAAGCTATATTCAGCCCTGCTATGGCATGAACGCGTCAATTGTGCCATCACTAGTGTTTTCTAAGACGAGCCCATCCGTGGCAGCTAATACTATTTGTCCTGCCGGCTTAGTCGCCTCTCGCCAGCTTGCTCCATCGCTTTTGTTTTTACGGCTTATCTTTACGACAGGCGCAAGTATACGCTGTAAAGCGATCATCACGTTGACGCACCAGTTCTCGGAAGACAGCTGGCGAAGAATGCCACTGCATGAACCACCTGTGGGTTCACAGAGCTATCCGCCGCGGTGGTGTAGCGGTCACGGTGCTTGTATGCTGGCTCTGCAAGTCGCGGGTTGGACATCCAGGCCGCGGCGTTCGCATTTCGATAGAGACGAAACGGCGTGAAAACCCGCGCTCCCAAACTCGATCAACATGCTGTGCGATGTCAGCAGCACGTTAACGAACACCAGGGAGTCAGTCCGATTTGCCGGAGCCTTCCACAACTGGCGTCTCTCATAATCATATTGTGGTTTGGGGGGACACGTTCTGAAGATTCGACTGCATCGGTCAGCAGGAAGCTTACAGATCACTCGAACCCACTCACGGAAGATACATCACTCTTATGGCTCGCTCGGACTCACACTCATCAAAGTTTTCTTCAACCGGGCTCGCTCTTATTCAGACTCACTTGGAATCACGTCTCTATTTCAGTCTCGGTGAGTTTGAGAGGAAGAAGTCTGCAGGGAATCAACTGCCACCATAGTGCTCCATAAAGAGAGCGACAAAATACAAATCAAGAAGGGCGTAAGGCAGGCGGATACAATCTACCCAATGCTGTTTACCGCGTGCTTACAGGAGGTTTTCACAGGCTTAGAATGGGAAGAGTTAGGGATAAGAGTTAATATAGAGTAGCTTAGTAACCTACGCTTTGCCGATGACATTGCATTGCTGAATAACTCAGGGGACGAATCGGAACTGATGATTATGGAGTTAGACAAGGAGAGCAGAAAGGTAGGTCTTAAATCTATTTTGCGGAAAACGAAAGTAAGGTACAACTACGGAAGAGAACAGCGCTTCGAGATAGGTAATCGTGCACTTGAAGTTGTAAAAGACTACGCCTACTTATGCCAGGTAGTAACCACAGAGCCGAACCACGAGATTGAAGTATCTAGAAGAATAAGAATGGGGCGGAGCACATTTGGCAAGCACTCTCACATCATGATAGGTAGATCGCCACTATTCTTCACAAGGAAGGCATATGACAGCTGCATCTCGCCGGTATTTAGCTACGGGGCAGAGACCTGGAGACTTACAAAGAGGGTTCAGCTGGAATTGAGGGCGACGTAGCGAGCACTGGAAATGAAAAGGGTAGGTGTAACCTTAAGAGACAAAAAGAGAGCAGAGTGGATTAGGGAACAAACGGGGGTTAAGAATATTATAGTTGAAATCAAGAAGAGGAAATGGAAATGGGCCGGGCATGTAGCACGTAGACAGGATAACCGCTGGTCATGAAGGGTAACTAACTGGATTCTCAGAGAAGGCAAGCGGGATAGGGGACCACATAAAGTTAGGTTAGCTGATGAGATTAAGAAGTTCGCGGGTATAAAATGGCAGCAAGCACAGAACCGAGTTGACTGGCGGAACATGGAAGAGGCCTTTGTCCTGCAGTGGACGTAGTCAGGATGATGATGATGATGATGATGATGATGATGATGATGATGATGATGATGAGTTTGAGTAAATCGACTCATGAGTGACTTTGCTGACCTACGCTCGATTGGCGGGGGAACGAAAGACGTACGCTGCGCCGACCGCATGAAGCATTCTGAACACGATGAAGTGTGGCACTGCCTCGGAGATCCGCCCACATTTCACCGATCGAGGATGTCAACTTAAGCCACCACCATGACGTCACACTTTTGGGATTGGTGGTGTTTTGTGGCGTCATCGCTTGTCGGAGAAGGTCAGGTGGGTTTGTTCATTTTTGACCGTAGAGGGACGCCACCAAATCAAGAGGTGTGCCATCTACGGCTTCACTGTAACATTGAGTGTATGCGAGTGTGGATGCGCGTGTGAATGCCAAGCGGTGCCAACTTTTCTCCATATGACGAATTGCTAACTATACCCACAGTAATTTCTAGTAAATGGAGGGTTTTCCCACGGACGTGTTGTGTGGTTATAGCCTTACTAGGAAGGCGATTTAAATACCACTTAAGTAAGGGTCTTGCATTCTTCGTATATTTCTGTGAAAGATAAACGGACAGGAACTATGGGATGGGCCCAGACTGCGAGCGCTAAGCAGCTGGCGCGCTCAAAAAAAAAGGGGGGGGGGAGTAACTAAGGAAGTCATATTGGAAGGCATTCTTTTGCAATATTTGTATGTGATATGGAGGCCAAGTTAGGCGGCTTCTACATCACCAACGCTGTAGCTAACAACAACACACGATACCCTCCCCCTCCCCCCATAAAGAAAGAAACTAAGAAACAAAGAAAAGCGGAAAACGTGACGCCTTAACAATGAATACGCCTGATATGTACGCAAAGCAGGCAAAAAATATGTGACGTTGACTTTCGCTTTCGCTCGTAGCGTACGTGGAGCCGTTGCCACCACACCTTTCGCCAGAGGCCTGCTCCGGAGCACTTTCTTTGCCGATGTGCGTCGTACAGAAACCTTGCTGGGCCAGAGAGAGTGCGAGTGCTTCCGAGCACGCACATGGACACTACGGCCAGCGATCGAAAAGCCGCTGTATAGTGACGCAAGGGGAGCCTTCTCTCGTTTCGACTTCGCCGTGCACCTGTCGACAAAAGTAAGACCGATGCGATTTCGTCCTTCAACTCGCCTCGCCAATACAGGTTGATATAAAAGCCCAGCGTTAAATGACATACCGGGGCCGATCAGATAGCTCTTTTTGTTGCTTCGGGCATTCTCGCTTTGCAGGACTAAACGCTTCCTCCTTGCCCGCGGTTGTACAACCTGCTGTTGTGTGTACCACCCGTTGGGCCGAGTGGTCGAGATCGTCCGTTTGAATTCGGAGCGAAACGAAATTTCAAGAACGACAGTCCGACTGGAAGCTGCCGCGGCGAACCCAAGCGGCCGCGCTAGCGAAGTGACACGCAGAAAACGATTTAGTAGGAGATCGCGCCGTGTCACGTTTCGTCATCGCGGCACTCGTCTTAACGCGGCTTATACAAGTCCTCAAAACGTCGTCGTCTCTCTCCGAAGGTTCTCGCGCGCAACGTGTCCGGCGGCTCGTGTTGTTTAAAAGGCGAAAGCGCGCCCCGTCGATTATGCCGGGTGGACCATTTCGCAAGCAACACTTTCGTTAATAGGCGTTCCATTCCGTCAGAGAACAGCGGGGAGGGAGGGAGTGTTTAGGGTTAGCGATGCCACTTGCGTGCGCTCCGACGGACGCTTCTCCGCGCGCAGCGGCGGCAGCTTCTTCCCAGTTCATCCATCAGAAAAAGGTCGCGTGCTGTCCCGGCAAGATACGAAAGTCTGAGAGAGGGTACGCAGAGGAAAGCAAAATTTAAACACCGCAACGGTTTTGAAGTCCCAATGTCAGGGCGTTATAGTGGTGGCGTCGGCGTGCGCGCGCACTCTTTCTTCCTTCTTCCTTTCAGGCGGCGCGCTGAGCTCTGTACTTGGCAAGGTTGCAATGCTAGCGCTTTTCGAAAGACGCCGATGACCGCAGCCGCAAGAGGTCTCTGAACGGAGCGAAACAACCGCTTTATTGATAAGCATCGTGCACTCTCTCAACTTTCTGCATGACGTGTGGGGAGGGAGAAGTCCCTCGCGCCACCGCAACCGCCATATAGAAGCAATCTGCAAGATCGAAAGTCTTTTCCAGATGCGAGTGCGCCTTCATCTTAGTCGGCTCCCCGCGTGCTGCCGCAACTTGCATGCTACTACTCGCAGCTTCGGCCGAGTTGCGGTGGAGTAAACCGCGGCGCTCTCAGCGGGCGAGCTTCCGAGCCGATACTCACGCGCCGACCTTGCGGGATTTCTTCCTGGTCGTCCCTCGTGATTTCGCGGTTACCGCCTCTCGCTGTAGCGGTGCTCTTCTCCTGGCAGTGGGCTTTCATTTTATTTCTGTGTAAACGTAACAACCTGTGACAAGCAGCCAGTAGTCGGCCTTTTGTTTGATAGTGATTCTTCGACCGCAGAAGTGCGATCATAGGGAATCGTCGCGGTAACAATTCGTTAGAGAATGAGAACTTACAGCTTCTTTACAGCATGCCTTCTTTTTTCTGTTTTAGACACTCCATCTTTTTCATTAAGATCCTATGACTGTAAAGATGATGTGGTTTTCGCATGCTAAAAGTACGTTCAGGCAAAAATAATTCGCTGCATCTAAAGGGAAACCAGGAGAGAATAATTTAAAAACCCTCATAATTGACTTTTTCTTCTAATTGTTGAAGGTGGGGCTGTTGCTTATAAGAGTAACCTATAGTCCGTATCGATTTGTCATAGCCACTTATAAATAAGGAAAGTTAAACGTAACTCAACACGTTCATCTCCGAACTGGTGCTGTCGAAACTAACCATTCAGGCGCACCGCACACGCGATAATTCTGTTATGTCAGACCACGACTTCCCGTGACATGCATGTTCGACATATACTCATGTCATTCCATACCAGTGTTGACATCTATCCGAATAAAATGGCCGTGAGTGTGCCAATACCGTGCCTTGCGAATCATGTCATATATGACATGAATACCATGATTTTCGTCTCCAGATTTGTTATTTGTGTGCGTAATAAACTCATGCCATGCCATACCAATTTTGAAAGGAATCTTATGAACGAAACTTTGCACACCAAGCACCGAGACCTTGACATTTAAATGATGCCGTATATGACAGGCACATCATAGTTTTCGTGATACGAAAAGTCGTTTATGTTCATCGTCAAGTCGTGTCACACCACGCCAATATTGGTGTATAGCTGAACCTCGTTATAACGATCACTGACATAGAAAATGATTAGTTAGAGCAAAATGATTACGAGGCATGGTTGGTCACGCTTCACTTCAGTAACAATTATTCTTTTTACGAAACTGAAAGTGGAGAGCCGCCAGGACAGTGGCTTAAAGAAGAAATATCTGGAAATATTTGGAAAAAAAAAATATCAGGAAAAGAAATAATACATATTTGAGTGGTTGCGACATCATAGAAACCGAAGCTTGAAACATCACAAAGAGATGATTAAGGATTACCTCGCGTATCGTAATGAAGGTTTGAAGCATGAAAAATCGCGCCATATCCACGGAATGAACGATGATAAGTGGGTGAAGCTTGAGAGAGGGAGATCATAGGTAAACCGAAACTCTCCCGTGAATGTTGGCCAATTACATCATTAGAAATGCATAATACTGTGCGTACATTATACAAATAAACTTTTATTTTCAGTTATTTGCAGCCGCTCGCAAACGCAGCTGTGCAATGCCAACACACACGCCTACAAATGCGCTGACAGGCGATGACCATGCTGGCCCACCGTGAAAGTTTGCCCATTACATCACTAGAAAGACATAAATAAAACTGTGAATATATTATAGAAATCAACTTTTATATTGTTCTTGTTATTGTTCTTGTTTGCAAAGGTGCTTCATCGTCAGTGAAGTGGTGGTCGGTGATCGGGCTTAGTGGGATGTTTGCAAGGACGATCGTAGTGGGCAGTTTGCAAAGGTTGTTACGAACCGATCTCAGAGGAAGAACAGGCCCACGGATTTAGGAGCTTCACCCCTAAAACTGTACGTTGCTGTATTTAGGCTTTTCGAGTGAGCTAGATCACCTATTTATCAAAGCCGATTGTAACTTCTGCTGTTACAACAAATACCGCATATAGTGAATAAATTCAAGGTCTACTACTACATTGTTTAAAAGAGATTCGACTGTACCAACCAATTGTACATCCAGTAAACTAAACGGCCACACAAGCCAAATAGCCTTGAGCGATAGCTAGCTAGCTAGCTAGTGTTATGCCAGCGAGTCCTCGTCAAACGACCGTGCCTCTGAAAAAGGCAATCTGGGTCAAGGCCAGCCCGCAGTCTGCCTGGCGCGATCACCTCGACGGCGTGAACACGCGCGGCGCTCCTCTGGCCCACGTGCAGTGAGTCAGTTGCGCACGTGACAGCGAGCCGGCGTTCTCGTGCCTGGTGGTCTGACACATGGCGCGGCGACCCCCATTGGCGGAATCTGCCCGGACGACCAGCGGCGCTTCTGATTGGACATTTTGGTTGGACCCGGTGTAAATAAAAGAAGCCCTGCGGCGCGTCGCGATCGGCGGTCCTATGTGAGAGGCGTCCCCGTGTCGGAGTGCCGACATGTGTGTGAGTCAGCGGTCTTAGGCGAAAGACTGACCTATGTGTTAGAGAGAAGAGCTCGGCTCTTCGAGTCTCTGTCGGCCCCAGTGCCGAAATTGTAACGCCTCTGTAAATATGCTGTACATAAACCTTGTTTAACTCACCGTCGTCTCGTCCGCTCGTCTTATCAGCTCTGCGCAGAAGCAGTCGCGAGCTGATAAACATACGCTACCAAACGGCTGGTGACCTTCCCGGCGGAGTTGAAAGCAGTGGCGCCTCCGGGGCCGTGTTGGCGTCGCCGTCTTTCGCAACAGTGGTGGCTTCGGCGGGATCGGTCCGTCGTTCGCAACAGTGGTGGCTTCGGCGGGATCGGTCCGTCGTTCGCAACAGTGGTTGGCAGCTGCGGGATCGGCCGGCGTCAGCGACATCGATGCGGTGAGTGCCTGATGTTTTCCCCTCAGTTCACCAGACTACTCTAGCTCAGGTTGTAGTAGTTTAGAGAAGGGCTGTGTGAAGCATTGAAGTGAGCTTTGATAGTTTCAAGCCAAGTCGAAGCGCTTTGAAACCAAAGTTAATGCGGAGGGGGTAAACACGGGAGTGTGAAAAATTGCTTGCGCGTCTTGCTAGTAGGCTTATAGTGGGTACGGCAAGTAGATTCTTAACAGGGGCAAACAGCAAGAGGCTAGTGTGAACGATGGAGAACCTTAAAGTGAAGGAACTCATCGAAATTTGTGAGGAACTCGGCATTACTTTGGGCCGTGCGAAACGAAAGCAAGCGATCCTTGAGATCATGAAGAATGAGGGAGTGTCGGCTGAGGAAGTCGATGAGGCCTGGGTGGATATCAAAGCACGCCGTGAGGAGGCTGAAAGGCGAGAAGTAGAAGCTCGCGAACGTGAGGAGGCTGAAAGGCGCGAAGCTCGCGAACGTGAAGAAAGGCGCGAAGCTCGCGAACGTGAAGAAAGGCGAGAAGCTCGCGAACGTGAAGAGGCTGAAAGGCGCGAACGTCGCGAGCGCGAGGAGGCCGAGAGACAGGAGCGCCTCGAGATGAAACGAATAGAATTGGCAATCCTACAGTGTTCGCAGGCGCCTAGCGCAGCTTCTCCGACGATTCAGGTCAGCGGTATTAGAATTCGGGACCAACTGCCACCGTTCGTAGTAGGCGAGGACATGCCGAAGTATCTCGTCAAGTTTGAACACGTCTGTGAGCGAAACGCTTTGGAGCGGTGTCTTTGGGCGCGGAACCTGTTAGCTCTTCTTCCCGGCGAAGTGTCCGACGCGATAACTTGCTTGTCTAGGGAAGCGTTTGAGAGCTATGACGAGGTTAAGGAAGTGCTCTTGAGACGTTATAAGTTGTCACCTGAGGCTTTCAGGCAAAGGTTCCGGTATGCTAAAAAGGGGAATGAGTCACACGTTGACTTCGCGTTTCGTCTTAAAGCCGATTTGATTGAATGGCTCAAGGGCGAAGGTGTTTATGACGACCGCGATAAAGTGGTGGAATGCGTTGCATTGGAGCAATTCTACCGCTGCATCGAGGAGGATGTCAAACTTTGGCTGCAGGACAGACTTGGGGACGTACAGTTAAACAAGGCAGCTGAGTTAGCTGAGGAGTATTATACTCGCCGAAAGTTGCATAGCAGGGCAGCGCGCGTTGAAAAGGATGAAAGGAAAGAGGGCTTTTCAAGGAAACCTGATCAACGGAAACCCGCTCCGCACCGTAATTTCAAGAAGGACCCGTCTCTTACGGAGGACAGTGTAGGGGAAGGGCAAACAGAAGCGGAGAAATCGAGTGAGGTTTCTACCACACAGGCATTAGAACCGGAAAACAAACGGAAGCCGCTAATCTGCTACAACTGTAAAAAGGAAGGGCACATCGCGAGAAACTGTCAGGAAAAGTTTGCCTTCGCAACGATCCGAGAATCAGAAAAAAACATGCGGTTGTTGGAGCCGTATCTCCAAGAAATTAGGGTCAATGAGAAAACGTGCCGAGCACTTAGAGACTCAGCGGCAACCATGGACGTTGTCCATCCTTCATTGGTGTCTCCGGATGACTTCACAGGAGAATGCGCGTGGATCAGGCAAGTCGCCGAGGAGCAGAGTGTTCGCTTACCAATCGCCACCGTTGTCATTGAAGGCCCGTTCGGTAAGCTTTGCACCGAAGCGGCTGTGTCTGCCGCGCTGAATGGTCGTTTTCTTATCTTTTCTCCAACAACTCGGAGCAGCTTCTCAAAGAGCAGGGCAAATCGTTCTTCCCCAACTTAGCGTGCATGGCTCCCACGCGATCGCAAGCGCGAAAGCTTTCGCGGAAGCTTGACTTGGTTCCATGCGGTGAACTCTCAAGTGACCTTGTCGTCGGGTCGACGGAACCCCAGAAAGGAAATTTTCCGCATGAGTCATGTGAGCAGTCACGCGAGCGGCCCGTCGCGGGAGCGGCCGGCGCGGTATGCGCTGGGGGAGACGACGTGGCGCCATTGAGTCAGAGCGAGAGGGTTGCAACGCTCTCGCCTGTAGCGGAAAGTTGGAGCGAGCTGCCGAGAGTTGATCGAGAGACGCTCATTCGAGGGCAGAGTGAGGATCTCTCGATTGAAGCGCTAGTGGAAAGCCAAATTGAAGCGCTCGTGGAAAGCCAGAAAAACGCGGCAAAAGTGCTGTCGAAGGAGCACTACGAGAAATCGGGGAAGAAGCGCGCTTTTGAAGTTGATAATCAGGTAATGCGGCTGCAGCCACCCAAAAGGAACAAGCTTGAGGTTGATTGGGAAGGGCCCGCCACAGTATTATCGAAGCCTTGCGATACAACTTATGAGGTGCAAGTAGGAAGGCGGCAGAACAAAATTTACAACTTGATGAAACCCAATGTTCAACATCAAGCGGTCGTAAATCAGCTGTTGAAGGCTTCAGAGGAAGAGGGAGCAGAAAATTTGAGTTCTAGTGAGGTGATCGAAGGGGATCGAAAGTAATTTGGGAGCAGATAAACCTAGAGCCTAGCTTAAGTGAAGGAGGACCTGAGAAAGAGGACCTGAGAAAGATTGGTTCCGAGTTTGAAGACGTGTTTTCGGACCGCCCCGGAAACATGAGGGTGATCGAACACGATATCGAGCTAAGCGGTGAGGAGTCAATCAGTAGCAAGCCGTATCGTTGTTCCCCTGTGCAACGTCGCAAGTGTGAGCCGCTCTTGGTGCCGCATAGGTATCGTCGCCTAAAAGTGGCCGGTTACTGAGGTGGAGCATGTTGCTCCACAGCGCAACTTTGACGTTCGCTAAAGAAAAAAAAAAGGAAAGGTAAACGTTAATGCAGGTGCATTGAGCAGTGCGTTTAGTTAGTACCTTCTCAACCTTTCGGTTTCTGGCAGGCGATTCGGGGCAAAATTTTTACCTCATCACGACCTGGGCTGAGCGCTCTCGTTCAGAGTGATCTCAAGGGGCCAACTTTGTGGTATTCTAATTCGTTACGTTGTTGTACGTGGGAAAAAAAATTGAGTTGTCATTTTAAGAGTCTTTTGTCCCACATGTGCCTCTTGATGTAGAGGGAACAAAATTCCGATAAACACGTAGATAGGTATATATTGTATTATACTTTGTCTGGTGTTCTGTCGGGTGACCGAAGGCACTTGCGTGTGTCGTGTGTTGTCTGTTGTCGAACCGTTCTTAGCAAGTTGCAGAACCATCGACAAGTGCTGAAACCGAAGATGGTCAGAAGAGACGAGTGAAGCTGGTCGACAAGTTGTGGCGACAAGCCAGTGGAGCTGGGATCCGTCGTCAAAATTGGGATGTGTTCCCGGAACAGTTTGGAGCTGTATTCTCCACATGGCCCTGGAGGCGAACCTGGAGGGACCTGGCGAACGAGCGCACCTGACATCCGAGCCCCGTGGAAGCAGCTCGTCTTTCCGGTGCATTGTCTGGCGGCGGGGGTGCTGTTATGCCAGCGAGTCCTCGTCAAACGACCGTGCCTCTGAAAAAGGCAATCTGGGTCAAGGCCAGCCCGCAGTCTGCCTGGCGCGATCACCTCGACGGCGTGAACACGCGCGGCGCTCCTCTGGCCCACGTGCAGTGAGTCAGTTGCGCACGTGACAGCGAGCCGGCGTTCTCGTGCCTGGTGGTCTGACGCATGGCGCGGCGACCCCCATTGGCGGAATCTGCCCGGACGACCAGCGGCGCTTCTGATTGGACATTTTGGTTGGACCCGGTGTAAATAAAAGAAGCCCTGCGGCGCGTCGCGATCGGCGGTCCTATGTGAGAGGCGTCCCCGTGTCGGAGTGCCGACATGTGTGTGAGTCAGCGGTCTTAGGCGAAAGACTGACCTATGTGTTAGAGAGAAGAGCTCGGCTCTTCGAGTCTCTGTCGGCCCCAGTGCCGAAATTGTAACGCCTCTGTAAATATGCTGTACATAAACCTTGTTTAACTCACCGTCGTCTCGTCCGCTCGTCTTATCAGCTCTGCGCAGAAGCAGTCGCGAGCTGATAAACATACGCTACCAAACGGCTGGTGACCTTCCCGGCGGAGTTGAAAGCAGTGGCGCCTCCGGGGCCGTGTTGGCGTCGCCGTCTTTCGCAACAGTGGTGGCTTCGGCGGGATCGGTCCGTCGTTCGCAACAGTGGTGGCTTCGGCGGGATCGGTCCGTCGTTCGCAACAGTGGTGGCTTCGGCGGGATCGGTCCGTCGTTCGCAACACTAGCTAGCTAGCTAGCTAGCTAGCTAGATAGATAGATAGATAGATAGATAGATAGATAGATAGATAGATAGATAGATAGATAGACTCCCCACTTTAGCGTTATGTTGTCGTTATAATTATGTAGGACCGATGTTATGAGCGAATAGCTTTGTGATCCGTGACACCTGTACATATGGGGACCGCTTCCCAGTTAATCCTGCCTTTGGGCGATTATAAATTCCTCCACACACGTTCAAGATAATGATAATCTGGTGGCATTTTCGCTCGTTTTTTTTCCCTGCTAGATTCCTTATGAACACCAGGGAACACGTCCCCAGTAGGAGACACCCCTCGCAGACAATACTTGGAGAGCGCTAGTGGTGAAAAAGAGAACAGCACAAATATTATTATTATTATTATTATTATTATTATTATTATTATTATTATTATTATTATTATTATTATTATTATTATTATTATTAAAAGCAAACTGAGAGAATTATATTCCGTATTTTCTGGCTCATGGCCCCCGTAATCAGGGGTTCAGGCAGTTCTTGCGATCACGGGAATGTCAGGACCAACAGTTCTCTGCACGCCAGCCAGCCCGAACCGCCAGCGTAATGCGAAGCGAACGCGTCATAACTCGTAGGGCAATATAGGGGCTGCCACACGTCTTCGCCCATATCGTGGTCTCACGCTAAAAAACTCTGATTGGTCAAGACAAGTTCCGTGTCTCCTAAACCTCACGCATGGCTTGAAGGCCCCAAATCAAGTAAACAATCGATTGGTTCACTTTCGCGGCGAGAACGTACAGTGCAAGATGCGGATCTGTTGCTCTTGCATGCAACCGAGGCGCCTCCCCGCGCAGACTTACAAGAGACACGAGTGCAATGCAAACAAAGGGAGGAAGCATGCGTGGGACTCGGAAGAACGTCCAACCAAATTCGGCCGCTCGAGAATTGAAGCTCAGTCACGCGCACCTGGGAGACACAGTGGTTCAGTTGTGGCGACACCGCGTCATCCGTTACGCGCGAGGCTGAGAACAATGAAGGGTGAAAGTCTCTCTCTCTTTTTTTTTTCTTCCCGCGAAGGTTAGTTCGTGACTGGAAATCATCGGCGCGCATCCTTCGTCTTCATCGGGACCGACCAAAGGGATGATGACCCCGTCTCGGCGGCACTGCCTTTGCAGGCACGCGAGGCAGAAACCGCGAGTCTCGGGCACGTATTGCGCCAGCGAACCACGCCGCTCCCAGCGTCTGAACAGCGAGAGCGAATGCAAATGAACGTTGAGCATGGCCCACAGCGCGTGTCTGGCAGAGCGGCGGTCATTCGGTGATGTCGTTTTTGAGAAAGGAAGTAGGAAAATGAGGTGGAGGGTTGCACGGAAACCCCTTTCGTTTCATTGTGTCACGAGTGCTCCATCAAAGGAAAGGAGTGCGTCTCTTTGTTTGCTCAGTGCACGAAGACCATCCTATAGCGACCATAACAAGATTGAACACTAGTCTGCGGCGCATTCTTCTGGCCGCTTACGTAATGGCTTCTGAACCTTTTTTCTTCTTCTTCCTCGCTGCCAGTCAGACTTTGGTAATTGGGGAGGGTCGAGAAAAGACACGTGTCAGTTTGGTTCGAGGCGTAAGGAACAATTTGTTTGCCGTGTTTAGGCGCGTGGCGGACGCAGAGCCGAAAGGAAAGCGAAAGTTTTATTGGCATTTCGAGTGACCATAGGTACGCGTCCTAAACGAAATTCAAATGTCACTCTTTGAAGTCTTGTAGGAATCGATCAGGTTCTTTCCAGTGGAGTTCAGTGCATGTTAAGAGCGGCGTAGCCAGGATTTCATTATTAAGAAGGGCAGAGGGTTCAACTACCCCTTACATATGTGCGTGGGCGCTTTTGTGTGTTTGCCCGCATACATACATATGTAAAGTTCAACAATTGTGGGGTGAAACATGTGCACTTTCCAATGCTGCTGCTGAATGCACTGGCAGTATACATGACCGGGACAGAGGTTAAACTATACATAAAGACGTGACACTGGGAAGCCCTGTAAAAACGAAACGACTTCCACCCGCTATACAAAAAGTTTCTCTCAAGTTTTTTTTTTTAAACGAAGCACATGAATGTCGCAGTTAGTCGCATACCCAAATAACCGGGAGAGAAGGGGAAACCCAAATAGTCGAAGGCCGCATACTTGTTCTGACTTATGAAGATGGGCCTGCGGGTGATGTAAGAATATTCACTTGTACTGCAGATGTCAAGTGAGCTTCTAGGGTTAGTTTTTGTGGGTATTAAGCTAAGGTGACAGACTCGATCATCAATCATTCGATGTCAAAGGGCGACCTATGGATAATGCCAATGGCTTCTCTAAAGTGTAGAGTACATCTCCGGGAATGTTCCGTGCTCCTATACTTCTTATCGCTGTTCTCTTCACTTGTCCAGCGCAGGGTGGCCAGCACAGCTCAGCCTGGTTAATCTTCATGCCTTTCTCGTGTGATGTCTGTATACAAGTATCTGTCTATTTCGCTCTGATATGTGGAGCAACAGAATGATGCAAGGCCAGTGATATTCGTTCTTGCAATCGCAAAAACAAGTCCAAATAGAGCTTCATTTCATGTGCACAACACTGGAACACCCTAACTAGTGCAAACCTCTCCTTTCCATTACCGGTTTTCCAAATAAAATACTTTTGAAATATGAAATTTGTTTTGTTATGTCTTTCTATATTTCTTGGTGCTTTGTTTTGAACACTGGTATGCATTCCTAAAAATTATTTGTGTTTATTCTTAGGAACCGTTTCTTACGGCGTATCTCACAATTATAACGTAGTTTTGGGACGTAGAGCCCCGGTAATCTGTACCATTATCGCTTTTATTTACCTTGTTTGGGCTAATTTTCCATTCCCACTCCTGCTACAGTGATAATAGTGTGGTACCTTGTGTGTCACTTAATTCAATAATTTGCTGCAAGGCTTTGAGTTATGGCTGATTGGCTGTTACTGGGAGGTAGTCTCTGTAATGTTTACAGTGTTGCGACGCCCGTCTTTTGCATAGATGGTTTGTGTGACAGTAAATGTGCAAAAAACAAAACAGGGGGGGGGGGGGGGCACTATCTTGAAGTTCCCGGACTTCAAGGTTTCCTTGACATCACGGGATTTCCAGTTCCGAGATTCCGCGTTGTTTAGGGTTGTAAAGTGGCCACTCCTTCCGTTGTTTACATCTCCTTTTTGGCATTTTACACATATCTTTACATATAAATATAGCGTTGATTTGGGAACAGATTATTGATAAGCAGTGATTGTCTTGAACTTGAAAGCAATGAGTGAATCTGTCTATACAGAGATGATGTTCACGCTTAGTCCACACAAGCATGTCTAAAATGTCGAAATATGCAATTCCACGGCTTTTCACGTACCGGCGTACAAAGGGACTGCGGCTACTCGGAGCAGAAAAGGCACAAAGCAACTGATTTGATTGATTGACATGTGGGGTTTAACTTCCCAAAACCACCATATGATTATGAGAAATGCCGTAGTGGAGGGCTCCGGAAACTTCGACCACCTGGGGTTTTTTAACTTGCACCCAAATCTGAGCACACGGACCTACAACATTTCCGCCTCCATGGGAAATGCAGCCGCCACCGCCGGGATTCGATCCCGCGACCTACATGTGGGTCAGCAGCCGAGTACTTTAGCCACTAGACCACCGTGGTGGGGCGCAAATCAACTGAGGGTACTGGCAGAAAGTCAAAGCTTCCAAGAATCTGCAAACTGCATTAACATCAAGGTCATTAAATGAGACCTACGTTTCCAGGTGAAGTGACCGAAACTCGTGTCTTTGTGCTATATAAAACTCCCGTCGTTAAAGATACTGAAAAACAGCATAGCGAAACAGATCTCGTCGTGGCCCTCTCATCATAACCACATACATGACAAGCACGACAAAACTTTCGTGTTACGACCTGTTTTATGCTTTCGTCATACGCTCAAGTCATGCCAAGCCAATTTTGGCATGTCATCACCACAAAAAAAAAAAATGGCACCCAGAAGTACTGGTACGATGACGTTGTTCTAGTTAGGAAGTTCACGTTTCGAACTCAACGGAGGACATTCTTTTTTTTTCTTATTTCACCTGGGCTGACAGAGGCATCAGAGCTAAATGCTACACAGATAACCGCATCTTAAGCTCATATATTCATCCACAGTAGAAAAAGAAAAGATAAAAAAAAAACCTTCTGGTAAAGAACCCTTCACTGTATTGAGCCGGACTCCGAGGAACGCAGCGTTCCGCATATTCCAGGTCTCTGTAGATGCGATGCACGGGCACCACGCCTAGAAAAATGCCTCGAAAGTGAGAAACGGGAGCATTAAACGAATGGCGACCGGTAACGCCGGGCTTCCTAGAATAGCGCACGAAGTCCGGACGCCCTTACTTCGGCTGGCCGTGGCTGCTCTACCGGAGCCGACAGTCAGGCCTGAGGAAGGATAAATGTGGCAGGTCATAAATCTCTCAGGTGCACCTGTTTGCTTAACCCTTTGGGCAGCTTCAGGCATGCGCAAAGGGTACCGATGCCTTCCGCGTAGTTAGCCCACGCTGACCGCACCTTGATAAAAGACAACCGCAGTGGAGGGGCGGGGAAGGTGTTTTGCACACAGAAAATACTGGCGTACTGCCATTTGCAAGTCTGCCGCTAAATTACACCACCCCGATCTGTTTGGGGCGGTCCTCATTGGTCCGGGGAAACCTGCATAGCTCGCGTGCGAGCTCAGCTACTATCTGTAGCGCGAACACCTACGCGGCGACGGGATTCTTCGAGAGAGCAGATAGGTTAACGAACCAAGTCACGAGTTCACGTACCTGCAGGCTTTCCTTTACAGTGCGAGGTGCCACATGGCTGCGCGTGGTGTGGACTTGCCCAGGTGCACCCAGCGAATGCCGTTTTGTACCGCTGGAACGTTGGCCGCCACTCAAGTTGCATTCACAGAAGCTGAACAGTAGTTAACTGAACCCTGCGAGGACTCCGACGGGATATATATGAAGGCTAAGGGTTCAGCGGCAGCTTTTCCGCGCAGAATATTCCCCGTCGTGTACTGTGAAAACGCGTTGGTCCTGGCGAAAGGAGCCAGCAGCCTTTCATATGAACTTGAGCCCTTAAGGTAGATGCCATTGGCCTACGACTAGCTATAGTGCATGACTACACTCTTGATGTGTAGCCTTACCTTTGTTAGATATTCTAAGTAAAACGTTTTTGCAATAATTACCCACCTAGCAAATAAACTATACAGATTAAAATGAAATTTCAGTATACAGTATAACAGAAGCTTTCATAAATATCATGAGTTTGAAAACGGAAAACCGGGTAGTTCGTTTCATTGTCATTATAACCACCGATTGCGTAACAGCATTTCACGGTGATAAGATCAGAACACAGGTCACGCGCGGCGCCATAGTTGCCTGCCGCCGCCGGCGTTTGTAACCAGTGTCGAACTAATTAAGAAACACCAATGACACAATGGGATTCGAGCCCGAGTCTGCTGCAGGCCAGCGCAGTATTGTACCACTAAGCCATGCCAGTGCTTGGAACTCGCTTTTAAAACGGCCTTATACAGGCTTGATGTCAGTAAAGGAATCGGGAATCGCGTTAATATTAGTGATAAAGTATTTCAGAACATCGAATGAACAGCCAGGCGTCACACAATACGACTGGCGTAACGAGTGGGTCGTCCATTGCTGCAACCCATTAGAAAACTCTTTTCTGATCGCCTATTAACTGTGGCGCATAACCACTTCAGGCATATTTCTTCATCGTTGCCGACTACTATGTATAAAAAAAATGCACAAAATTCCTCACAAGTGCATAGCGGATTCCATGCTTCTTCAAAGAATAATGGAAGATAGCGTAGTGCATGCTGGCCTACTGTACAAAATTTGTGATTATTTATGGCGTAGTGAATACCCAGCAGTGTGTTTGTAGCATCCGAAAGAGTTTAGAAAAGGCCCTGAAAGGCTAGCTTTCGCTATGACTGTGGTGCGCGTTTCACGAAGGCCTGGCTTTTCTTAAAAGCGAATGAACAAGCAGGTGCAGTAATAAACGCATAAGAAACAGACCGAAGCTCGAAAGCCACGAGCATTACTCCTAGTGGAAAAATGGGGCATGACATTCGCCTTCACTGAGGTCTCACCCTAACCGAAAAGAATGAATCTCAGTGGCCCAAAGACAAAACACAACGAGCGAGTAGTGATATGGTGTGATTCACTGCACGTGGAGTTTGCGAACACGTCATGGGGTTGGTCCAGTATTCGGCATTTAGGTACAAGTTTGGTAGAAAGGTGGTCCGCCCCGGTGCTGTAACAGTTACACACTCTTAAAAAAGTTAGTGAAGAGCTAGCAACCACGAGCAAAATGTTAGTAACAGCAGCTGCTACTAACCTTCTTGAGCCATTACTAACCTTTTACGACAATTTTACTGCCCACGTTAGCAAACGCTTGAAGGTTGCAATGGTTAGTACCCCTTGTGCTGTGTTAGTAGCTTTTCGTGATGCGCGTATTTAATGAACTTGTTAAACAAACTTTAGAGGTTGTTACAACGAGCGTCTCACAATCTATTTAGTAGCACGGGGATGTGCTCAAGTTCATTGAGGCAATATATGTAAACGTACTACACAGTCTTACGTCTTGTATATTAGCCCATGTTGAGGCGGTATTATGCTAAATAGACATACCTAATTGATTTTCATAATATGCTTGACTAAAAGTCGTACACTACGTTACCTCGCTCACCTGAAAACTGTATGTTGTACAAATAAAGTCGCCTAACTTACATTATATATCCTACCGCATAGCCGCCCACCGGCACCAACTGCATTTCCCAAGTTCAGTCTATAAATACTCCTGGAACCGCTTAGCAACACTATTTTTTGTTTGGACTTGTGTATATGTGTGCTGTTTATGCTACCGAATAGGACCATTATAAAGCGAGTGATTCGTAAATGATCACGTCTAGTACATTTTTTTGTTGTTAGCAACCGTTACTAGTAACCATTACTAACTGCGTTAGCAACAGGAGAGGGGTAGTAACGGTTACTAACCTCCCCGTCACTAACCTCAATTACTAACCGGTTAGTAACATATCTGACAAGCAGTTAGTAAACCGATGTTAGTAAATACTACAACCCTTTTTTTTAAGTGGGCGGTGCTGGGCTGCTGATCCAAAGGTCGTGGGTTCGCTCTCGACTGCAGCGGTCACAGTTTAATAGAGGCGAAATGATACAGGCTCGTTTACTGGGTGATGCCATAGCAAGTAATGAACAAAAGATTGTCAAATTTTCCGAAGCCCACCACTATGCGGTGTCCCTCATAACCATATCGAGGTTTTAGTACGCTAAAGCCCCAGATATACTTAGCGGCGCAGAAACTGACAGGAAAACATAGAACTCAAAGCAACATATAAGGCTTTGGTACCCAGATAAAAACAACAACAAAAACAGGTGATTGTTAACACATCAAAGTTTCGATCTCATTCGTTTGCGGTCATGGTGTATCTGGTGAGCTTGACACGAAGCGTCAGCCTGCCAAAAGCCAACCAGTAATCCCTCAATCCACTGAGCGTCTTTGTGTGAACTGTTCAGATACGATTCGACTGGAACAGTGGTCCACAGAAATAACGAAAGCATACACGCACTTTCGGGAGCCTTTTCCGCGGTCCTTCTGAACAGACTAACCATTCTAAGCTATACCCAGATAAGAATTTTTGCAAGCTGTCCGAAAGCGCTTGCAAGGGCTAGATGAGGTGTTCTATAGCTTTCTTTATTTGAACCTGTGCACAATAAAAAAAGGAGCACCAGTGACTCTGACATCCATGCAGCAATTATAGAACAAGCCACTCTGTATAGAAAGTAGCCAAGGGACAGCTATTTACAACACAGGGCTACATCATTCCGCACTAGAGATGCGAAGTACCAAAAAAAAAGGAGGTGGGGGGAACCAGCCCGGAAAAAGGCTGTTTTTTTTTTTTTTGTTTTTTCCGGCGCAGTTGGAGAGATGGCCAAATTTTCAGGGGGTAAAACGTACAGAAATAAAGCTTCGGCAACACCGAGTGCTATAAAGCCGTGTGCAAGCAGATTCTGCTATAGTTGGGCCAATATCCAGCGTGTAGATGCACTTCATGGTCAGGGAGACTGTTGGCGGGAAACGGGGACTCGCTGTCTGTGAGCACTGGGACAGCAGCGGCGCTGTTCCCAATGTGACATCTTAAAATGAATAAGGAAGCTACAGAGGAAGCCAGTGATACCAACGCTGATTAAAAGTTTTTACCATGTTGATCAGTGTTTCCTTAGTCAAAGCCACATTTCTGGGTTCTTTATTGTATCTGCCTTAAGGATTCCAAGACGCCGCACCGATTCACAAAAAGGTTAAAGAGTTCACGGTGACGCTACTGGCCTGCCTTCAATCTGTTAAATGACATATTCGTTCGTGGAGAGGAAATTATTTCATTTCTGCTATGTACACAATGCAAGTTATTGCTTTTGATGCTTGACAATAATATATTGCCAAATGAAAAAGAAAAGTTGTTCTTTTTTCAATTTTTCCAAACTTTCGGAACAAAACGTGAAAACAGTTTTTTTCCCGATTTCTCGAAATTTCCGGAAATTTTTCAGCTCTATATTACGGACAAGCACATATAGCAGCTTACCACGCATCGCCTCTAATAGTACCACCGAATAGTGAGTGACCCATCAAATATTGCACGAAGTTGTTTCTACTTTTGAACGGGCTAACGAGGCACCAAAGAGATGAAAGCATATACCGTGATGTTTATACTGTGGAGTGTCAACGTATTGCTATGTGCTTAATCTGCTTATATTGGCAGCTAATTTCTCAGTGAAAGCCGAAAAAACATGAAAAAAGCTTCATTCATGACATCTACTTTACTTCACATCTTCGCTTTCTTTCTTTCTTTCTTTCTTTCTTTCTTTCTTTCTTTCTTTCTTTCTTTCTTTCTTTCTTTCTTTCTTTCTTTCTTTCTTTCTTTCTTTCTTTCTTTCTTTCTTTCTTTCTTTCTTTCTTTCTTTCTTTCTTTCTTTCTTTTCCCCGTTTCAGCACACGGGATCTGCATCCTCCGGGCGGCATGCGCAGCTTCCGTAAGTGCACACCGAAACTCTCTGTGTTTGCGCCTGTTGACGTCGGGCGCGAGATCCTTCTGCTTACGCGCATACTGTTCTTCCTGCGCACGACTAGCCTACGGGAAAATACACGCGCTTCACCGTAGGTCTCACCGCGAGCGCCGCGCGGCGCGTAGACGTCCGCGGGCGCTGATTTTGCTCCCTCTCCTCCGTTCACCGTTCGCCGAATTCTTCGCGCGTATATTTTATTTTAATACTCACACATATATTCCTTCTTCCAGTCTCCCGCATTCACCAAACGAAACTAGGTACGGAAAAGTCAACAGGGGAAAATAACTATGGTAAGCTTCTCTAACGAGAACTGACTCTACGGTGCTAACTATAAGCATTCATTAGAGTGACGTTGAGTCATAGAGTACACGTGCGTTAGTTTGTGACGTTGTTATAAGAGCGCATTCCCAGAATTCATGCTGTTCTAATGCGCTAAAAACAACGTGGGCTTGGTAGAAAGTGATGTTTATGCAGAGTTGACGTTTTGAAGACCATTTTGTCTCGAATAATAAAATGTTTAGTTGGGTGAGTTTTCTTGTGAATTTAGAAGCGCCAAAGGAAGACGGCTGACAGAAAAAAACAAATGCAGCTCCAGTACAGTGTTAACGGGCCGTCTGTTGCATTAACATTTTCTCTTTGTTTTTCTGAATGTTTATAACTCCCGATTATATTTGTGTATGGTGGTTTATTTGTTCTGCTTTAAAGAACAACACGTATTATCGCTAAGCTTAGTAAAGAGAATGTATTCCTTTTTTAAAAGCGATACCGTTAAAGAGCTCGTTTCACAGAAATTCCGATGTCATCGTCCTACAACCGTGTTCTTGGTTGTGAGCGGAAAATCATCACCTTGTGTTTGTCCGGAAAATTTACAAAGATGCAACTAAAATTAAAAATAAAAGTTTTTGCTTCGAAGTCACAATCGAACTCACGATGTCTGCGTGGCAAGAGGGCGTTCTACCAATCGGCCACGTTTTAAACTAGTTTTGAAAAAAAAAAAGCACGTCATGAATGTCCTGTATAGTGAGCGGAGTCTCCTTAATGCATGTAATACTGCGCGGCATAATTCTAGAATCGCACCAGCCCCGCCGCGGTGGTCTAGTGGCTAAGGTACTCGGCTGCTGACCCGCAAGTCGCGGGATCGAATCCCGGCTGCGGCAGCTGCATTTCCGATGGAGGCGAAAATGTTGTAGGCCCTTGTGCTCAGATTTGGGTGCACCTTAAAAAAACCCAAGTGGTCGAAATTTCCGGAGCCCTTCACTACGGCGTCTCTCATAATCATATGGTGGTTTTGGGACGTTTAAACTCCACATATCATATCATAGAATCGCATCAGGCGTCAGAACACGGGAAATGTGCAATGAGGGGGTGTTTTAGAGCTCTACACCCTTTGCAAAGGGTGCAGCTACGCACGTGCCCGTGACACAT
Source organism: Rhipicephalus microplus (assembly GCF_013339725.1). Classification (NCBI taxonomy): domain Eukaryota; kingdom Metazoa; phylum Arthropoda; class Arachnida; order Ixodida; family Ixodidae; genus Rhipicephalus; species Rhipicephalus microplus. The sequence goes on from NC_051169.1 coordinate 103,817,968, forward strand.
TAAGAACAAGTAGTGGCTGCTTCAGCAATAAGCAAAAAAAAAAGGAAGAATTATAACGTATTGTGGGCATACAGCAACTGTGTATGGCAGTATACATTCTAGAATTGTTTGGAACGGTCAATCTTACGCGCGCAAACGTTACTTTCCTTGCGTCATGGTTGAAGACCATGCGCACAGAGCGCGACAATCCTACACTCGGCGACAACGTTTCTTGGCACTGAAGGGAAAGCTACGGTGGTGGAGTTTCCGCACATGTAGAACCACACAAAGTAGTCCGTTTTGGTGCGCTACTGGTAACAATGTGGAAAGTGACGGGGGCGCACGATCAGCGTTTCATGTGCACGTAAAAAGGCGGGACGTTCTGACGCGTTCAAAAACGCGAAGTCACAACGGACAAATTAAAAGAAATGCGAATATCTTACAGGTGTCAGATTTGCAACCCGAAGGCGGATATCTGCTGACATTTAAAGATATTACAAACTATTACAGGGATCAGCATCGTCAATACTCACCTTCTGCAAACGGGCTGGGAAAGGTTAATGCACATATTTTGCTGAGAGTTTCCACTAGCACTTTATTTTTCCCGGAAATCACGCAAGATATCGATTCCTCCTTCGCTGGCAAGTGCCAATACTGTGGGCTGACACCTACCACATCGTTTGGGCTAGCCAGCTAAATTCAGCTCTTCCTCCAACCCTAATCCAACCAGAAAGGAGGGGGAGGCGACTCAGCTGGGTTTCTCGGACCGTCAAGCCCAAAGGGCCCTGGTCCAGAGTACTAGGCTAGCGAGTGTCACGAATGGCGTCCCGAAATAAGGACTCCACCTACTATGCAGCCTGCAAAGGACTGCACCTGTCCTCTTTTTTTTTTTTTTGCAATAGATGTTTTCGCTCAGCACTGTCTCAAATAGCTCCACGTAGAAAATAAAGGAGGTACATTTCTATTTCACGTTGAAAATATGGGCGCTACTTTGGAACTACCTTCACTTGTGGTATAGGATGCACGTGATTTGGCTCCGTAGCTTTCCCTTCAGTACCAAGAAAAGTTATCGCCAAAAATACCATGTTCTATACTCTTCCAGGCGACAATCAAGCGTCCTCCAAGTGTCTTGTTCTTCTTTCTTGCCATTTTTTTTCTGTCCGTAAGCTGACCAGGAGAGCACAGTTTACTTCCAACGCATAAAACGTCTCATTTGGAAGGTTCCTCACAGTGATGAAATCGCGGGACGACCGAGGATTGTCAGGACATCAGCACGGGGTGCGGAAGCAACGAGTTCCTCTTAACAACATTGTCCTTAGAAGAACGACGTGGCGTTCTTGCTACGGACGTCAAAACAGTGGAGCTAGTATATACCCTCCCACCGTTGTTCCCCCGCGGTACTCCCTCGCTTTTTTTTTTTGTCTAACACGCTTCCTAAAGCGTGTGTGTACGCGGCAGGAAGGCGCTCGAGAAGGAAGCTCTGTTTTTTCTCGCAGTTTTACCCGGGTGCACATTTCTGGGAGACTGGCCACCACATTTCTTCTTTTCTTTGCTTTTTTGTTTTCTGTCGTTCATCTATCGCTTTGTTTCTTCTCCTTTAGCACGAGGAGTCCACAGAAATGCGAATTATAGGCGCTGAAGTAGCGAAAACAAAAGTTGTAGCTGACTGACCTGAAGAAGTTTGAAATAGCTTGGTAGCGTAAGACAGGCTGGATAATGATAAAAAAAACACATGAAAAATCGAGAAAAAAGTTGGCGAGAGATTTGTTTCAGTTAATTTGAGGAGCGGGCTAAAGGGGTGGTGTAGAGCCGTAAGCTCAATTTCCGGTTGCCGCGTATACGTCTGCTTTCAGTGTTTTGTGTTTGACCGGTCTTCTGTTTAGAAAGCGCGAGCTAAAAAAGATCCGGGCCTGACAGCACCAACACTTTTTTTTTCTCATCTTATGGCAGAGTCGAAGTGCAGGCTGGCGTGGCCTCTTTTCGGGTAACCGCTCGATATTTGACACCTTTTCGGCATAGCGAAACGGCGTCGCAACCTCAATTTATTCGGGGTGAAACAAAAGAAGAGAATAAAAACGAAGAAACAAAGTCATAAAGTAAGAAAAAATGTCTTGATACTACTTGAGAGGTAACTGTAGGGTTTACGCGAGGTAGTTTCGCTTCTGAAACATATGCTAAGATATTTGATTCCCAGTCTTCTCAATAGACATACACAGGTTATTGAAGCGCGCAGAAATCTTTGTCCCTGAAATCTTTCAAAAAAATCTCGAAGCTTATCTTTTATCCCGTCCTCAAGAATGATAACTTGTATATGTATGTTTCGTTACTTGTGGTATTTTTGACTCTTTGATGGTACTGTGCAAGTATGTATTTTGTTCACTCGGTAGGAAACAGTGTTTGCATGTATTAATAATATTGTAGGATATTCTATTATAATGTAGCATATTCTATCTCTTTGTTCATACTGAGTGGGGGCATTCGTGTGTTGCGGTCCGCCAGGCAGCGCACATCTTCCTTTTGCCCTTGCATCCGAGACATAAGCTTGTCTTAAATATAGAGACGATTGATTGATTGATTGATTGACTGATAGTTAATACATGCTTCACCTCTTCTTCTCTAATTGTCTCTCAATTTTCAGCAAATACATTCCCAAAATAGTCCTAATCTTATTTCGTCAACACATCACTTTTGTACTTTTCGAAGACTATAGGCAATGGTGTGAACGCCTTTGACTATTGCATGGTGCAACCTAAGGTCCCTAAATTTCTCTTTTTAGTACTCCATTCAGTAGCAACATATTTTAAACCTCCTTGAGTAGCAACAACCACTAACGCGCCACCACCGAATCTCATCCAGTAACGCTCGTCTTCGGTAGCCATGTTCTCACTAAAACTTCGCAGCCCCTTTTGGAACAGCGGGGGATTAGCGAATGGAGAAATACTCGTCGCATTTGCATATTGTCCACTGAAAGGTGCAGTGACCAATGCACTTGAACGTACGTGGCTTTTCGAACCCTCTAATTAAGGAAGAACATGGCGGCAGACGCCGGCCGCGCCAAAGAAGGTTGGGAGAGGAGGCACTTGTCGCCACTTAGGTAAAAGTGAAAAATCTAGGGACTTAGGCGCATCCATCACGTACGTGTCAGTGCCATTTATTGCTCCAATTTCCTTCTCTACGTCCTCCTTTCTTTGATCTTTGTACTCCCGATTCGCATTCCTCCAACTTTGAGTAGCCTATCTCACATGCGCCTGATTACCCTCTCTGCTTTCTCAAGTCCGTTTTCTCCCTCCTCCGCCGTAAGATGTAAGCGCGCGCATCAGTGTCTTTGTGAGAGCTCGTCAGCGGGTGCACATGCGTATACATGCATGCTTGCATACCTGCGCTCGATGGGCTCTTGCGATGAGCAGCTAGCAATAACTAACATAAAGAGAGTGTACACGCACCGTCGATTAATGGCTACGTATACGCTTCATACGTTTTTGCGCATTGCAAACAAGAAATAAGGAAATGAGAATATAAATGCAAAGCATTTCTTAGCGAACTTCGGCAACTTTGAGCGTATCTATCTATCTATCTATCTATCTATCTATCTATCTATCTATCTATCTATCTATCTATCTATCTATCTATCTATCTATCTCTATCTATCTATCTATCTATCTATCTATCTATCTATCTATCTATCTATCTATCTATCTATCTATCTATCTATCTATCTATCTATCTATCTATCTCTATCTATCTATCTATCTATCTATCTATCTATCTATCTATCTATCTATCTATCTATCTATCTATCTATCTATCTATCTATCTATCTATCTATCTATCTATCTATCTATCTATCTATCTATCTATCTATCTGTCTGTCTGTCTGTCTGTCTGTATGTCTGTCTGTCTGTCTGTCTGTCTGTCTGCTTGCATGATGATTATCATGCAAGCATGATAATCATCAGGTGCGTGTCATGAACCATGACTACATGCATGTCACTCTCATGATGCACTAGCTCATGATGTTCCACTAGCTTCACTTATACCAAATTTGGTATTACGGGACGTGAATGGATGACGAAGGTATGAGACTGTTGCAAACATGATAAACATGAAATGCGTGTCATGTAACTACATGACTAAGTGCTACGCTCTTGATGCTCTCACGTCCGTTCTAGCTAGCTTCACATGTACCAAATTCGGTGTTACGTGACGCAAACGGACAACATAGGTAAATGACGCATCCAAACATGATAGTCACGACATGCGTGTCATATAAAGACATGACTACATGCCACACTCATGATGTGCTCGCGGCAGTTTTGCTAAATTCACTTATGCCAAGTTTGGTATTACGTGACGTGTATAGATAACGGCGGTAGGTGACTGGTGCAAAAGTGATAATTACACGATGCGTTTCATGTGAGCACATGGCTACATGCCACAGTCAGCGCACCAATACATTTCGACGTGACCCGGGGCGCATGTGCTCCGGCGTTCGTTTCGTCGCGTCACGCCGGCGTTGCCACGCCAGGCGCAGGTCCTGCCTTATACTCGCAGGCGCGCGCCGCACTGCGTTATTTTGACGCATGCGCGTTTGCGTACGTGTGACGTCCCTCCGTCACGAAAAGAGGCAGACGCAGTGCTGTCTGGGTAATGCATTGACCTGAAATTTAGCATGTCGCATTTCGCGCTATTTGCCGTCGGGCCACGCCGACGGACGCTAGTCGCGTCGGTCGCGCCTGGCGTCAGACTAAAGTGCTCAAGTTTTGCTAACATAGCGTCACTCTGCCCAGCGTGCGCGCGCGTCAGTGTTACGTAGGAGTATATTAGGCCCTTCATTATGCGCTCGTGGCCATTTTGCAAGTTCCACATATACTAAGTTTGGTGTTACGTGACGTCAATGGATGACGAAGGTATATGAATGGTGCGAGCATAATAATCCTGACACGCGTGTCACGTAAGAACATGACAACATACCTCGCTCATAGTGTACTCGTGGCCATTGTGCTAGCTCCGCATATACTAAGTTTGGTATCACATGACATCAACAGATGACGAAGGTAAACGACACATCCAAACAAGATAATCATAACACGGGAGTCATTTACGGCATAATTTACCTCCACCTGGTGACGTTGTGCTGGCTTTAAAGTGACATATCAACCTTTCTCATTCGTGCTTCGCATATCATCGATGCCCAATGTAGATGGGATCTGCCAATTTTTTTTTTCTGCTGGGGAATAACTGAGACACTCCACGTAAGTCTACAGAGACTTGTGAATATACTGCTAATAGGTACACGCCGAAGTCATCCCGTGGTCTTGGAGTTTCACTGTTGACGTACGGCCTATATGAGCTCAAGCCCGGCCTGGTCAGTAGCCCTTTAGTGATGATCAACTACCAGTATTTAGAATTAGGCGCTCGTTAAAGGACCGCAAGCGGACAAAGCTCTATGGGCGCCCCCCCCCCCCCCCCTCCCATGACCACCGCTACAGTTACTCTGTACAACAACATCAAATAATGGACGAGGCACCTGAAACCCCTGATTTGAGTTAATCAAAGTGTATATTCTGGCGTGATTTTCAGTGAAAGTAATGTAGGATACTGGAATATGTCTTGATGTTGTAGGCCCGTGTACTCAGATTTGGGTGCACGTTAAAGAACCCCAGGTGGTCTAAATTTCCGGAGCCCTCCACTACGGCGTCTCTCATAATCATATAGTGGTTTTGGGACGTTAAACCCCACATATCAATCAATCAATCAATCAATGGAATATGTCTTGAAAGACGTTTAGAAGGTAGTCGAAGAAGATGCTGTTCTTGAGTGGAATTTAGTGTGGCTTCCTGCCGAATCAATGCTCTTATTTCCGCTTAACGTTTGGGTTGGTGGAGGCGTAGGGTACCTTTATTTAACAACGTCGGCAACTTTCCTGTGCACAAAGATAATATATTCACATCAGCCCATTTAACGAGGTAAGCTGTTCCTAACTTAACAGCACATTTTTATACTAGTGTGATAAAACTTATAATGTGACGCGGTGGCCATGACACCGACGGTCTCTCGTGAAAATGTTCAAGTAATCTGCGCGACTGTACGCGGATGTTATCACGTCATCTGGCGTAGAACCTCGATGAGGTTGATGCTGCGTGCATTTAGATTCAAGGCCGTTTGTGTAGGCTAGCTGGCAGCGCACACGTTCACTGGAACGAGGTCAGATTGCACGCTTTCAATCTCTCTTTTGGACAACGCATCCCGCTATTTAAGCTTGGAATATATAGTCTATAGGGTGCAGTACCAGACAGAGACTAGCGCGCAGTACCGGGCAAGTGCCCGTTGACCTTGTAAGATGTGCCCACAAAAATGAGATCTTTCGTCATTGGTACTCCGAGCTTTCCAGAGCGTGTGCTTATCTATTTTTTTTTTTAATGCGAATGATGCTCCTCTACAAAACGTCTCACGAGGTATCACAAATTTTCACGATGTATCACTAGTTTCTCTCTCTGCAATTTGAAACCTATATAAAATTTCCTGCTTATAAATTTGCCAAACTAATTGTGTCAGTCTTATAAATTTGCCAAAATAATTGTGTCAGTGTTAAAATTAACATCTGGGATTTACCTTACCAAAACCACGAGGTGATTATGAGAGATGCCGTTGCGTTGAAAGCTCCGGAAATTTGGATCACATGGGGCTCCTTAACGTGCCCTTAAATCTAAATACATGGGCCTCAATGATTCTCGGCTCCGTCGGAAATGCAGCTTACGAAGCCAGGATTTGCTCCCGCGACCTTTGAATTAGCAGTTGAACGCCATAACCACTGGACCACAACGGCGGAGCAATTGTATCACTCTCAAACTAGATTAGAATCTCGAAACTGCAGTAGTTGTGTTTAGAAATATTATTTGACGATTTCGACCAATTCATGCTCAACTATGGGAGAGCTGTGAGCCATCCCTATATGTTTCATGGTGCAAATTTCAGGCACATTGCATCTGTATTTGGTTACAAATGTGTGCGTTTTATCTACCTGCCAGGCCCCCACTTCAGATGCAAGCAAGTGCCTTTCTTCCTGTGCTTCTTTTTGTAGGTGAACCAGACGCGATAAAGCAGTCGCACCTTCCTTCACACGGAACACAACCTCCGAAAAGTTTTTGCTGTGCACTTTTACAAGGCGTTTATTCTGTAAAGCTAAGAAACATAAAAAAATCTCAGCATATCCACAGAGTGAATGATGATGAGTGGGGCGAAGCGCTGGAGGGTTTACTCGCTAAACCAAGAACCATCCGCGAACATCGCCCACTACATCACCAAAAACGTGACAAACAATGTACATATTGGTACAAGAAATTTTATTATTTGTAAGTGGTAGCTATACATCGCTTCCGTTGCCCCTTCATTGTAAAGGCTTTATGGTCGGTGAAGTGGTGGATCGCTGATGGGGGCGTAGTGGAATGTTGGCGAAGACGAATTAGTGGGCAGTTTGCAAAGGTGCATGGAACCATAGGCGGTCTCGTGCAAAACAAGGCATCGGAACCGTGAAACAATCTATGGTTCTTTAACGTGCCCGTGGATACAAGTACACCACTATCTTGCATTTCATATGGCTACTTCTCAACAGTATTTTGCTTTATGGTCGATCGGTGATGGGGCGTAGTGGGATGTTTTCAAGGACGAAGTGGTGGGCAGTTGGCAAAGGTAACCTATGGGCGGTAACCTACATACCTACAAGGAATGGGCAGATCCACGCCTTTAGTAGCTTCGCCTTTAAAATGTAATTAGTGGCAGTAGGTGCTTTCATGTACTGTGCAAAGAGGTTTAATTGAGAAGCCTGAACACTTTGAAATATATTTTTGATAGAGCATGTTGATAGACATTGCGATGCTGCACTCAACAAAAGGAAACACCAACATTGAACTTGCTCAAGGGGGCGTAGAACCGCGCACACAACGTAGACCCCCTCTCTTTCTCTCTCTCTCTCCTCGCGAAGACTTATAAATCGCTCGGCTAAACTATATTCAATTATTTATAATCCAACATTTTGAAAAACGATAAAAGTCGGCGCTCAGCTGTGAAGGCACGTTCCACGTGCGTTAGGTAAACGCGAAACTTAGTCTGCTCTTCTAACTGTGATTGCATTCGCTGCAGTAGTTTGTGAATGAGACGGAGTTGGCGCCAGCAACGGGTTCAGCACGCCTCATCAATTGGCTTGTCGCATGCATACGCCAGCCGAGTATGAAGGATCGAGTCAGGAACGTTGGTCGTTTATAAACAAGAATCGCTCGAGCACTGGAATAAGACGGAAGCTTATTTATCTGTGTAGAGCACTTCACAGTGCCCGACTGATAAGGGAAAGTGAACGACTCTTTCTACCACTGCAAATTAACGTACCGTACGCTTGGCGAGAATTTAATTGCCCTCCGACACATTAGCAATTACTGTTATCGCAGCGCCGCTATAGTTGTATGGCTCCCCTCTCCCCCCATACCCTCCTTTCACTGAAAATCATTCAATCATCACTCTCAGAGCACTTCTTGACATGTGGCGGAAATTCCGAATCGGCCGCTTTAATAAACGTCGCACGCCGATGAATCATGCACCCGTTTCGTCTCTTTTTGTTATTATTAATCAAAACACTTATCAACAGTGACATCAGCCCAACGTAAGCGTCGGTATAGGTTTTTATTTTACCTGCAGCCATTTAAGAATGATTATAAGCGAGTGTAGGTAGTAAGAGAGATTTGATGGATCTGAACGCTTCAAGCAGTAGCTAAAGCACTAACTATATAGAGTGTGCTGCCAGGAGCAACTTGTGTCTGGCCACTCTGTTTAGCTCGAGAGTGCCCACAGAAATAAAGCACATAAGACCTAATGCTAGCTAGAAGCCACAAATGCGAAACCGTATTGAAGCAAAGCTCGTAAATCTCGGGACACTAATATGCCGCCCCTGACGTGATGTCATACGACCTCCTACGTCCCTCCTTTACAGGTCAATTTTTATCTTGACTGTTAAATTCCCTTCTTGATTGTGACTTTCTGAATCGACTATAAACTGTGACTTTCTATCTGGACTGTAAACAACCTCTTTCGGCATTAAACGTACTTTCTATTCTTGTTTAACGATTCCTGTGCCAGCTCTGTTTAGTGTAGCAATTTCAACAATTTTGTTTTTCACTTTGCCTGATAATTTTCCCCTCCCGACCCCGCCCCCTCCGCAATTTGCTCCCCGGCCCCCACAATGTCAGCTTCAACGAACTTGGCCCTTCGTCTCAAGAGGTTGCCGAACATTGGCAGCAAGGTAAGAATAAACATAAAACTCCCATAAATAGAAAGGCCTATCAGGAATCATCTCCTAATGCTCAAGATTGGGCGAATTGGTATAGCATACTTTCCATTAGGTAGCGCAATGACCATATGGCACAAAATTCTATAGCTCATTGACTCACCACCCTGTCTACGATCCTATGCCTCTCTTTCTTTCCTTGGAATATTTGTAGACACGCAATATCTGATAACGTTTCGCTGGAATTGCCGGCTCGTTCTTGCGCATTCAAACTTTTCTTTTATTTATTGCTGATCAAAGCTATACGTCTTATTGCTCGACAAAGGGTCACTTTCACCGCACTTAAACTTGGATGATGCATCCAATGTAATTCCAATACTCTAGCTATCAGTGTAGAGCACACAATCCTCTCATTTGACTCTGTAAGATATAAGAAATCCCTAGTATTTGCAGGACCTCCAAATGGTGTGAGAGACATCAAAAACTCGACTAACAGAGATCATCTATATGTGTGGACTGACCGCAGCAAGCGCGGAGAGGAACGATCCACAAGTTTGTCGCACTGGGCAAGCATGGCCGTGTAAACGCGTCGCTAATCAAACGTAAATCAAGCTCGCACATACACAAATCTCCTCTGTGACGCAACGTTATGCGCAGACATAGTTCCTTCGCATATACATCAATATAAAAACGTACACACATCGCCGACGTGTTTACGACATGTCACGTTGACAGTGTCCGCTCGGCGGAGATATATTCATAGATTCTCGAACTCTCGCAGTCCGGGCTTTCTGTTTCGTCCTCGCTTTCCAAGTATGGTCGGGAACAAACTATTGGTCGCAGAAAGCCCCCTCCCCACAGGTAGACAAGGAGGAGCATCAATAACCTTTTTCATCGTCGAGCACTCGCTTGTCGATAGCCCATGGTCAGGCGGTAGCAGCGGTAGAACAGAAATGTTAACAGAAACAGCGGCAACATCTTCTCCTTGGTCGGCGCGCCGCCAAAGTCACGTGCATCAACTAGACCCCGCGGGGGTGAGTGATGTCGCCAAATGAAGCATGCGACATTCTGCAGGTGGCGTTCATGATAAATGAGAGCTCACGGTCGAACTACCACGCCAGTCAGTCGAACTGAATCGTTGTGACCTAATGGCCAGAAAATATTAAAAGTAATTTCTGGTCAGTCATATTTTAAATATCCTACACTTACGAAAGTCATTTCGCTCCTTAGGAGGCTTCCTAATCGGCCATCAGCGGTACAAAACGCGCGCACGTACCAGTCTCTAACGATGTCTTGTGCACTGTGAGTGGAGAGACATTCTGCATCGTCGCATTGCTCGCTTCCGCCCCATCAACATGGCGAGAATTTCAATTTACGATACACGCGAAAGTTGCATCTCAACAGGCGAAATGGTTCAGGTGGATGCAACCGTGCAACCGTGTCACGTAAAAGGTCGGTCAGTTGTTGAACGTGCTGTGGAAAAGGGAAATCATTTGGTATTCAAATTTGACCCACAGCGTAAAGATGATATGTAAGTGAATTATAAGAAGCCCATAACGATATATATATATATATATATATATATATATATATATATATATATATATGTGGATGCAACTGATTCACTCCGACGAAGGCAGGCCCACCTGCCGAAACGTTAGTAAAACTAGTGTTTTTTCGCACGTTTGTCGACCTCTTTTTATACTGTATATATATATATATATATATATATATATATATATATATATATATATATATATATATATATATATATATATATGTGTGTGTGTGTGTGTGTGTGTGTGTGTGTTTGTGTGTGTGTATGTATGTGTGTGTGTGTGTGTGTGTGTGTGTGTGTGGTGTGTGTGTGTGTGTGTATCACGACCTTAATGTGGCGTTTCAATTGGTTACAAAAGATACATCCACAGAAAAGAGCCCCGAAGTGATTTTCTTAAGGTACCAGCGTAATCTCGAACATGGTGGCTTGAGACACGAATCGTTCCATCATCAATCATCAGTGTGTGTTGCAAGAACTGGCAACACAAGACGCTGGAAAGTTAGGAGTGAAGTGCTCTGGCTTATCTTAGTGTCACTTTGTGATACACACTATAGCTTAATTATTGAGTCATCTTGTTCTATGCATTCAATTTGGAAGTAGCGGCTAATACTGCTCCAGGTGGCCAATCCTTCTCTGGTGAGGAAGTGCATTACCGGCTGTGATCTCTGGCGCCGCCCCACCTGAGGCCTATTTATGCAATTCCATCATGAGGTTCTATTCAGAATCATCAGCTTTTATGCAAAATTCACATTGCGACGTCTGCAGTAGTGAGATTCAGATTGGTTTTCGCCAGGAGTAATCACCCATCACATTGGAAAGTGCAACGCGCTCTGGCACAGGCACGACACGAGACAAACAACCAACGCAAACCTTGTTTTTTTTTTTCTAATACTATTCCGATAACTGAACGCCTTACTTTCTTCGGTGACGAATCGCTCAACTTTCCGTCGTTCTACCATTCCTTTGAGTCTCTATAGATGCAAGGACGCTACCAGATGGTGTTCAAGGAATTTCAAGATCTACCGCACGTTGGTAGGGGAAGCTTCGGCGGCGCAGAACACTTAAGTTATTTAAAACAGTACACTCCTGCTTTATACTGAATGGCAATCTGCCAGAAATTTTCAAGAGGAAGGCATATAACAGCTGCATCTTACCAGTACTGACCTAGAAAGAAGAAATCTAGAGGCTTGCAAAGAAAGTACAGCTTAAATTGAGGAAAATGCAGCGAGCGATGGAAAAGAAATGATTGGTGTTAACCTTTAGAAACAAGAAGACAGCAAAGCGGAGCAGGGAACAAACGGGGCTTAAGAATATCATAGTTGAAATCAAGAAAAAGAAATGGACATGGGCAGGACATGTAGCACGTAGGCAGGATAACCGCTGTTCAATAAGAGAGTGGATTCCCAGAGAAGGTGAACGCACGAAGGGGAAGCAGAAAGTTAGGTGAGCCGATGAGAGTGAAAAAGTTCTCAGTGTTAACGTGGCAGCAGACAGCACAAGACCGTGTTGATTGGAGGATCATGGGAGAGGCCTTTGCCCTGCAGTAGGCGTAGTCAGGCTGCTGCTGCTGCTGCTGCTGATGATGATGATGATGATACTGCTTTTGCACCCTGAACACAATATATGTTTACTCGGGAAGTAAAACAGCGCAAAAATATAGACTCTTCCTCTGTACTTGTCTGTTCCTCTGTCGTTGTCTATATTTTTTCGCTGTTTTTACTTACCAAGTAGAACCACCAACTAGCCCAACTTTCGCTATTGTGTTTACTCTTGCGGTTCTACTTTACGCAAGGTATGCGTCAGCTAACGTAATGAAAATCTGAAGCACCGCCCCGTAGGTCTTGCGTATGTGACCTAGCCGTGCAAGCAGCCCTCACGGGTTAAGCACGCAGAGCAGCCTTAGCCAGTAAAAATCTCGTTTCCCAGGGAACGTCCTTGCGCAGTGTGGCATGTCGTTCGTGCAGTCCGCCGGGTCCAACTGACTCACTCGAAAGAGTCGCGTCGCTCGGTCCACTTATCGCGTATCTCGACGCAGCTTCACATAGATCCCGTTGGCGACCCTGCAGCCTTGAACTGACGGCGCGCGCATCCGCCCACCACGCACGGCAGCAGCCTTCGCATGCCACCGCCATTGCAGTCACGCTTAGTGATCGGCGAAGAGAACACCAGGGGACAGGCGTCTTCGCTCAGGCGGCCGCTGACCACGGGCGGTCGAGAGATGATAAAAAAAGGGCAGAACTGGGCGGCCTTGCAAGGTTGCCGGGCACGCGACGCTGGCCAACGTTGTCGCCCGCTCTCGATCGCGCCTGCATCGCGCGAGTTCGTTTTGGCGGGGTGTACAAGCGAAAGAGTCCCTCGGCCTGTTTTTTTTTTTTTATTTGCTTGGTGACGAAGAGTGGTGCAGACTCGCAGAGTCGCTTTGAATCCTGAGAAAACGTGTACTAAACGGAATTCGCAAGGAAATGTAACATGATATCACAGTGCTTGTGAGTTTTAAATCTGTGGAGAATGTAATGAACACGAGGGTAGCTTAACTATTCCTAGTCTTAAGATCGTTGAGAGCTGAATGGGACGGGCTCACGAAGTTGTGTATGCGGATGCAGGAAGTGGTGGAGCAGAAACATGTCTGCAAAACAAGGAAGCTCGAATGAAGATGGGGCCTTTACGTGCCTTATTGCGGTGGAATAAAACTTGTCAACCACTGTAGCTTCCCTTATTGTTCAAAGGACAACGTGGTTTCATCTCTATAGTTTTCTTCTCTGTATTACTACTACTACTACTAATCCTGAACGCGGGCATTTTACACACTAGCTGAAGTTGTTCGTGAACACATATATAAAAGTCCAGCGTTCACAGCCTCGAGAAATACGTTCCCTTAACTTGATGAACATAAGCATCGGCACGAATGTGCACACCCCTTTGTTTTAACACCCCGATAATTGAAATCTCTTACACCGGTAACGCATAAATATGGGCGAGATTGACAAAGATTATCAACTACTCACATGACAGGCATTTTCACTGCACGAAATTATATACCGAGGCACGTCCACATTGGAATGAGCAACCGAGGCTAAAGATAGAATCACCGCGAATACATAACATTGCTTAGTGTTTCTGACACCACGCCACCACTGTATCTGTCGATAATTGAGAAATAGACATTAATTAGGGTTGGTTAGGTAAATGCAGGGAAGGGTATCTAAATGCCAAAATACTGACAATCGCCAGTGCACACGGCTTCGTGCACTGGAGCGGGGCCATGTGGCGCCGAAAGCATGGCTCTTTTTGTGACGGCAAGCGCTGCCGGAGCACACCGTACTACTGTGGCGCCACATGTCCGCTGCCCCTTAAGTAATTAAACGAGAAGCTAAGATACAAGGCCTACGAGATAGGTAGTTGTAGTTGCCGTGTTGATTGTAAAATGTATAAAAACTTTTAGTATAAAATGCATAAAGAAGTAGAGCAGTATTCGTCATTAAGCATTTTTTTTTGTGTGTGTAACATTGCGACTACTTACATTTCCGACTCATGCTGGTGTGGGGTGGTCGTGGAATTCAACTGAATATGTTAACGTTATCGTTCCGGACCTACCCGTTCATTTCGGTGCAAAAACTCAGATTCATACGCATAAAATGAACAGCGAAGTGCAAATTTTATTGCTTCTGCAGTTAAAACAATGAGCAAGCAGAGCATGTGGGTCCCTGTTCTGCAATGAGAATATTGCAAGCGCATATGGCAGCAGGAGCAGCATGATTATTATTAATAATGCATAGAAATGTATTACATGTGTTTTAATCTTGCAGATACATTTATTTCAATCATGCGATATCACAATTTTACTCAATACCTGCAGAAGACCAGTTCAAACTAGGCGTGTTGGACACACCGTTCGATGGTGGCGCCCTACTGGTGAAGCCATCGCAAAAGGGACTACCGCTCTACCATTGATTCACCGCAAAGACGGTACACGGCCCCGTTCTAGTACACCATACACACGCTGAAAGTCACGGCACAAAAAAAAAATTCCTAAAGTAGCAATGCGAACGCTGCTGCTCAGACAGCATGCAAAATCGTCAACGTACTTCACTAAGTACACCGTATAGTTACGAACCTAGCAAGTTTTCTTGATACCAAACGTAAAGGAGTGACAAGAATGCTCGCCAACAACGTGACAGATCGCCATCCGGTGGATGACTTCTGTCCGCATTTACTGCTGCTCTGACGTCACTGTTTTCACATCTTTTTCCCCTGCCTTCTCTTTTGTTTAATTCATTCGACCCGTCCAAGAAGTCCGTGGCTTCTTCGTTTGTTCACAACGTTGCTGGTATCCATCTTAGAGCCCCGTACAGCCCCCCCCCCCCCCCCCCCCCCCCCCCTGCATTTTTTTCTGTCGAGAAGTGCTTATCCGAGCTTGATATTCTAACCACGATGGTCCTCAGAATGCCACTGGCTCAACCTTGACGATAAAAAACCGGACCGCATTAAGCGGGGAGTTCATTTACACGGACAAGCACACTCCTTTTTCTTAGCTTACGCCTCAGCTTTTAGTCTGCAGTGAGTCCGCGAAGAAGCATGAGCAAAATCGACGAACGCAGAAACGAACACGGTAAAACAGCTAAGCTGCCTTCGCAAGAATTACCGCACTTTTCCAGCGAAATCTTACGCGGCTAACTACCTTAGCTACGACGCGTTTTATTATTACAAAAAAACTTGTGTGAGGGTTAGGATTCAAGAAAGGCACATTTTTTTTAACACTTCGGGAGCAGTTCAACTTGTCGATACGTACTTGGTGGTTGATTCTAAACAAGAGAGCAAAGCCGACGTGTTATTCATAGATACTTTCGAGCTATATTCTTGCACGCAATCACAAAGGTATATATATGATATATCTCGTGGTTCGCGCATACACATCGCATCTGTGCTGAAAAAGGGACATACCCTATGAGCCCTTATAAACAATAATTGAACGACACTGCTAAGTGGTATTTATAAAATCATAGATACGTGTTCGAACATTACTTTTAGACGCTTTTGAAAAAATACTCGAGACTATACAGTTACTGAAACGTGGTATATGCGATCTAATAAGCTTAGTTTGGCATGCAAGTAATGCATCAAAAACGCAGAACCCTTCCAACACATTGCACGTGGAAGTCACCGAAGTTATGGTGGAACTATCGGTAGCGTCGGTGGTAGCGACTTCAATGCCGATAACTGTGCTGGCACGGCATTTATGTCGTGAAACATACGGGCACGGCGGTTGACGCAAAGGGTTGCCGCCGTGTTTGTACTGTTATAGAGTGTCCTAATAGTACACCATAGAGAACTACGGTGCTAGTGTCCATGAGAGCTGCAACGCATGGCCCTTCAGCCAGCAATGGAATTATGGGTAGTACACGGATTGGTCTAAGCTTCGTCTTTTCGGTTCGGTGTGACTCCGTGTGATCTACAACCGGTTTGTCGCAAGACCATGTTCAGCATGTGTTCAAGTGTCTACTGCCCCGACCATTAGGCTCACCAATTGAAGTCGGCTCAAGATTGTTCACGATAATCCAATTTTTGTTCACCCGAAAAAAAAAAAACCAAGACACAACAATGAATGAAGCCACGAGCGTGACCGAAGCCGGAAGCATGGCAAATCCGTGTGCTAGCCCCTATTCTCGTGGTGGATGAACGATCACAGCACCAGAGTTTCCTACAGGGGAAAGTAAGAAACTCTATGAGCATTGTGACACTTTGAAGGAGGCATCGTTGGGGGCGACGTGGGTGAGAGGCTCCTGTGCTTCATACATAAACCGATATAAGTACGCCGTCACCAGAAATCGTCGTTTGACACGCCGTTTTGTCGGCGGACGAGGTTCGCCAGAACTCAGCCACATGCAGCTTCGCTAACAAAACAAAAACGATGATGATGGTATGTGAGGTTTAACGTCCCAAAACCACCACATGATTGCGAGAGACGCCGTAGCGGAGGGCTCCAGAAAGTTCGACCACCTGGGGTTTCTTAACGTGCACCCAAATCTGAGCACACGGGCCTATACAACATTTCCGCCTCCTTCAAAATTGCACCCGCCGCACCCGGGATTCCATCCCGTGACCTGCGGGCCAGCAGCCGAGTACCTTATCCACTAGACCACCGCGGCGGGGCAAAGGAAAACAAAAAAAAACCGAATTTGAGACGATTCATAGTACAAAGGTGAAACTTGAACCTACACAGACGTTGCGCAATGTATATAATACTACCTAACTTAGTACTGAAGCAGACACAACGTGAAGCGCACCGTACAAAGCACGTTGCATGAAGGACAGCCCGATGTTTTCAAACATGCTTTGATGTGCATCAGTGCCACATTAAAGCATACAAAATAAATGGAGTAAAGTTTCCCAGAAACAGTGGTTAATGACTTTCCAATGAGCGCTGTTTTTCAGAAAAGGTAGTGTTGTGGACTGCCTGGCAGTGAAACAGCATTCAGAGCGCTTATCGCCAGGTGGTCGATATTTCAAAGGCTCTAGGCTCTTCAACACATTATGCCACCGGCTTCATGATCAGTTTTTCAAAACCAGAATAGTGGAAACCCATTCACTTAGCTTCATTCAACTGTGTGATCAACTAGGAAAGAGAGAACGAAAGAGGGGCCCGGGAGACATAGCGAGAGAGTTGCGCATGCTTCCGAGATTTTCCTCAGATCTGCATGCTTGCTAGATGACGAGCTCCAGTTGTTAATTTTTTTATTTCATTAGCTGACCGATGTAAATTTTGAAAATTTGGTTGTCGCTATGTGGCGGCGAAATGTTTTTATGTTCTAATTTTCTCTGAAATGAACAGAGTTATTAAATTCGCGTGAATTACTGAACATACCATGAGTGAATTCGTCTGTACTCGTGTAATTTAACTACGGCTGGCAGCTCATATATAGGGCTGTTATCGGTGGCTAGGTACTTATCTTTTTAACATCAATGTTGGGATCATATGGGCATTGCAGCACTGTAGTTGTTTCGAGATATTTCGTCACACGATGATAAACCCTTACAGGTGGCCTTTGTATATATCTTCAGGCTTTCAGAATCGTGGTTTTTAAGCATACATGATAGCAGTGTATGTGCAGTCGGCTCATGCGAGCATAAACATGAAGCCGTATACTGCCTGCGAGATTATATACGATAATGTTAGAGAACACTGCGTACAGTTCACGAGGACGGCTTGACGGCCTAGTTGGTATTGTACATTAGGTTCAAGCACACACAAACGGGGACAAAGAAGTGCCTTGTTTCTTTCTTCACTTTGAGTCCATCTACGCGCTGTTACCTGGTAAAGTGGTTTTTTTGTCCTTGGACTGTGCGGTGTGCATCTTCTGGGTATTTGTCCCCTTAGAATTATTCAGCTGACGAGAGATTTGGGCATGCCGCGCATCGGCTGCTCAGTTTCTCTAGTTATGCTCTCTATTCACGTCTTCTACACATTTTCCCACCGTACCAACCAGAACCATCTTTCATCAAACTTGACACCTGTAATTTTTCTAGGCAGCCGGTAAATACATTATTAGCCGCGAGCGTTTGCTTAGGTCTTTAAAAAGGCCGCAGCAAGGTTATCAAAGGATCTACAAACGAAACATCAGGCAATGTGCCTAAATTCCCCTGGCAACAAAATGTGAAGTGCCAAGCCGGACAGGACGCAAGCAGGCAAGCAAGGGGCAACGCCATCGACCAAGGACGACGCTGTGTGACACGTGTCAGGAAAACTGATTTTAAGGCCTTTCCTGGCTGCGACGCTATTTTCGTCGCGGTCTAGAAATGACCAAGACGTGCGCGCGACTGTCAGGCTGGGAGAAAATTCAGTGGTCCGTGAATACCGATGCTAGCCTTGTGTATTTTAGCCGGACGAGACTGAGCTTATACAGAACGAACACGGCTCCAGCGAGATATGACGAATGAAGACCTAGGTTATATTTATTTAGAAGTGCACACGTATACGTGCTACGGGTTCACGTCGCAACAGTACTATAAGGCGAGAACCTCATGCCTCATCGAACGCCAAAAGTCAGTCAGGTGTCATCGGCGTCCACAGTAATGGTGCGAGAATCTTCATGTGAAGGCATCATATGTTCACGTAATCACACACCTTCGTTTGATGAAAGGCAAAAGTGATGACTCAGCAGTAGCGAGTCATCGTTATTCAACGTTTCATAACTCGTTTCGCGGAACACTTTTGCGTTTCCACGTGACCTGACCACTGAATGTTATTTCAATGTGGTGATCAATTCCAGTGGTAAAACATCAGTTACAGTAACAGGTCGCTCACCAAAGCCGCTTTCGTTGGCCCTTATCTACAGAGAGCGCATCTCGTTGAGTGACTATGACAGTATGATTCGCATAGCATAGCATAGTTTTGATTTGGCTGACAACTTTGGTTACTCTACGTTATCTGATTCATCTCAACCACGTGACGTAATCTGACGCTCCTTAACGACCTGGCTTGCAACTTTCATTTTCTACTACATTCGCTTCTTCCGGTTATATTTATTATTATTCGTCGCTTGCACAGCGTTCAGCTGTTCGTCTCTCGTATTCCAGTCCTTTCCCCTCTTAACTATTCAGATGTGAACCGTGTGCTTTCACGGGTGCCTGCACGCACAGCACAATCCACTCCTCCGCGAACGCGAGTTGCACATAGTGCGGCGCATACGAATGGGTGCGGTTAGCTCGACCGGCGTGTATACGAAGAGAAGACCGCACGACCATCTCCTCATTGCATTCCGTATGCAGCATCTGCAGTTCGGAGAACGTTAACCCGGACAACCGGCCAAGGCATTTCAGCGAGAGCTACAGCTGCATGCCCGCGCGTGTAACGCCAGTTACTTCCTTTGCGGGGACTTTCCCGTCTCTGCGGGACATTTCTCTCCGTGGCGTGCAACGGTAGTGCTCCTTGGCGAGTGCATAAAATTGGAGGAGGAAGTGGAGGCAGTGTCACGTAAGCGTTATTTATTTATTTATTTATTTATTTATTTATTTATTTATTTATTTATTTATTTATCCATTTATTTATTTATTTATTTATTTATTTATTTATTTATTTATTTATTTATTTATTTATTAACAGCCAAGCACTTCTTGCTCGAGCCTGCCACGTCTGTGATCCACACGAACGGGTTTGTGTCACAGAACAATGGAGCAAACGGGTATGTGTCACAGAAATCCATGCCGCCTACCAGAAAACTATAATTGTCATATGTGCGTAAGCGGCAGGGAAACCAGCCAAATCCCCCTATACACGACTTTCGCTAGAAAGGGAGAAGGCGACACCCAGAGCAGCAAACGACGAGCGTTACCATAGTCACACTACTGTCACGTAAAACATTGGGGTTATAAAAGGTGGTGCCTACACCGTCACCTCAAAGCTTAACGAAGAGCGTTTAATAAATGACAGTGACACAACATATCTAAAATACATCAAACAATTGAACAGCAAGTTCGCTTCACAGTGCGACGGCCTCATGGAATGTGAGGCCCATGGGATGGCTTAGTGCTCACCCATAGTCGAGTACCAAGTATACTCTAAATCGTAAACACTTTTTCTAAACACGACCGTGCTACTCGGGGCCCACTGAAAGGCCATATGCTCTCCCTTAGTAGAGAACAAAGTACTCTAAATCGTTTAGCACTTTATCTAAACACACAAAGGATGCTTTGTCTTCTGTAATTGGCCACTCTCTGTACGGATGCTGTTGAATCCTCATCCTCCGTCGGCTCACGAGGCAGTTAAAGCCGTTTTGTGTTTTTTGAGGACTATATACGGGCCTATAGAACGGCTTTAACTTTTGTGCAGTGCCACCGCTGCATACGCGTCAGCCCATTGACAGACATTGTTTTTAAAGACAATAGTCTTTCTTGGAACCTTCGACAAAAATTTTGGATCTGTCTATCTGTTTGTACATTTGCTGTTTTTCCGCCCTGCCGATACCTCAACCGGCACCAAACGGCCAACCCCATCCGCAGTGACCACCAATATTGCTCAAGGTTTAGCGTTCATAGTTGTGCGATTGCCAATTAAAAAGCAATTATTGCACATATCTGAGGTGCCGCAAGAATGCATCGATATTTTCTATGTCTGCCTTTATACTAGAAGATGCACACACAAGTAACTCTAAAGACTGTAGCGTTTATCGCGCTGCGCTGACAGTGCAACGCGATGCCCCAGATGGTGTTTCCCACACTTTGCTACGACGAAATTGTGGTGGCACCTGCCCGTCGCTTTGCATTCTGCACCTTATCACCTCCGAGACTGGCACGACTCGTTCCCCGCGGTCGCGCACGACTTCGTTTTCGAAGATAACTACCAGATGGCGCTCGTGTCTAACGTGCCTAGATGCGGTTGTTCGCTTCCGCTACACGCGCGAGGCACCCTAACGTAGCGCCTTCAGAATAACATTCACCAATTTTCTTGCGCAGAAGATCAAATAAACGTTTTGTTCACTCTCTCCAGACGCAAGACTATCGTCTTTCGACGACATTTACAGTGTAACATGTAGATTCGGGCCAATTTTTTTGTCTCTCTTCTCTTTACTCTCTCTTTCATCTTTATTCTCTCCTTTCCCATTCCTGCAGCATATAGGTAGCCAACGGCATCTGTGCCTTGTTAATGTCCCAACCTTCGCTCTTGTTCATGTCCTTCCTTTCTATCGACGCAGGAACAGCAAGAACACACATGGGTGACTTAAACGCTTGGCATTAAGGAAAAGCTTATATTGGAAGCGTGGATCCGATGAATGCAAAGAATAAATACCGGGGTACCAGCAAGAATCGAACCCCACCAAATTTTGCGGAGGCAATCAAGTATAATATACCATAGAGGCAAGCCAGGTTTCTTATATACTTTTCAAACAGACCCTAATGTTTGTGTTACGTCAATTGTGGTTGTAGTATTGGCTGTTCAATTTCATAAACATTACGTGTGTACTCCTGTGATACAGCCATCATGCTTGGTTAATGTAAATTGTAGTTTGGGGGGAGGAGTGATTTTAAATGAAAAGAAGGGAAAAGTGAGCCCCGTAACCGTCTGTCAAGTGGAAGACATCTCAACAGTAGCTCACGAGGGATGGAGGTAGAGAAGGGATTAAACGGATAGAACTAAAAGGTAGAGAGATAGAGAAAGAGGAAAAAGCGAGCGAGGCGCAGGGACAGCGAACGACGGAAGTAAGGAGAAGACAGGAAAGATGGACACGGTGGCAGGAGTTCCGAGGACGGTGGTGATGGTGGTGGAAAACACTTATTCAGAGAGTTGCACTACAAATGCACTTGAGTGGTCTCCTTATTCCAGAAGTCCACTGCGGGTCATCGCTGTTCGGGCGCGGGCCAGCAGGGAGCGCTGAGCGTCACGGGTGGAGCAGCCGAGCAGGAACTCCTCCCAAGCCTGTCTTGTTTCCGAGGACGGGGCACCATTGGCGAGAGCTCTTGTCGGCGACGGGTGATGGCGTAGGGCTAATTCAGTCGGCCAGAGCTATACGCTGTCGTCGGAGATCGCGAGGGCACAACCGGTCGGCACGGAATCCAGCGAGCGAGAGAAGTTTGGTGCCATCCACTGAAGTTGATTTGCGTAGCAGTGTTCAGGGATACAATACTCGCGCGCACCAGCGAAAACACCAGCGCTTAAAAAGAGCTTATAACACTTCTGGCGTTGCTAATACCCATGTTGCTGTTGGCATCGTTACGTTACTGCAAAAAGCGGCAATATAAAACATACGCGGCAGTTTAATGAGTGTGTGAGCGCGTGGATTCGTGCACATATTTAGTGCCACTTCATAACGTTTCGCTCAATAAAAATCATATTCACATTAAGTCCGCATGCTTCGCATAACAACGATTCCTGAAGAACATGGGATAGCGTGAACTTTTTATAGGTATGACATATGTGCATTTACGATGCAGGCGTCATGTCGGGTGAGCGTCAATTATACATTCGAGCGCCATCCACTTCACTTGGTCTACGCTGCACAATCCAGGGCTATGTCATTCTCGCAAGCACAAGAGCTGTATTTCATATAACTGCTTCTGGTGTTGGTCTCACCAATGTTGCTGTTGGCGTCGTTACACAACTGTAAACAACTGGTTATAGGAAACATATGCGACTCCTTAACATTTGTCTGTGTGTACAACATTCGCAGATACGTTTAGCGTTATTTCGTCAATTTTTCGCTTAACAAAAATTTACAGCACAACCCTCTTCCCTTCGCATGTTTCGCAGAACATCCAGAACATCATACAATGTCTGCCAAGTTTATTTATTTATTTATTTATTTATTTATTTATTTATTTATTTATTTATTTTTTTATTTAAGAAACGCCTCGAATGTTGGGTCCGGCGTCGAGTGCGAAAGGCTTTGCAACAATCAGCAAGTATAGAACACGCCGTAGCTGCCACGTCATTGCTGAATAGGTTGAGTTATGTGAAGACAGCTCTCTGGCGATAATGGCGGCTGAGTATCGATCATTGATTTGTAGGGTTTAACGTCCCAAAACCACCTATATGATTATGAGAGATGCCAAAGTAGAGGGCTCCGGAAATTTCGACCACCTGGGGTTCTTCAACGTGTCCCCAAATTTGAGCACACTGGCCTACAACATTTCTACCACCATCGGAAATGCAGCCGCTGCAGCTGGGATTCGATCCCGGCAACCTGCGGGTCAGCAGCCGAGTACCTAATCCACTGCCGGCTGGGTATACTGTTAACGTAGCATTGCAAGAAATCAGGGGAGCGGAGGCAGGCCGCTGTTAGCAGCGCACCGCTTTCGCACGCGAAACTATTTTTCGCACTCGTCCTTTATGAGGGAGGAGTGGGGAAGCTTCGCCCCGCCGCCTCCCCCAATCTAAGGAATAACGCTGCACACCCCACTGCATGCGCGGACATGCCACCGCATAACATTCGGGCACGCGCAGCAAATCGAGCTATCCACTCTGCGCGGGTGTAACACGCTAATCGGCTCATTGGAAGCACATAAAAATCATCAGACAGGTCAGTCCTGTAGCGGATGCGCCCATGATGCGAGCTGCATCATAAGCGCGATCCGTTCAACGAATATGTGTGCGTCGTCGCCACCTGTGTGTTGCGACACGTTCTTATACGTATACGCGACGTCCGTTAATCAAAGGTTTTCTAGAACGAACAGCGTTTTCGGTATATTCGCCTTGGTATGCACAGTCTGACGGCCCTCGCGAATAATAAGCTCGTTAATATTAGCCATGTCGAAACGGGTGGCAAGCTGCTTCTACAAATCCTTCCTTCTCTTTCCCTTCGCAGGACGTCGGCGTCTCGATGCGAGTAGTGGCATGTATACACCAGCTCTATGATTCCAGGTTGAATGCAAGCATGTTGCTGTTCAGTACTTTCCGTGGCATAGCTCAAGAGAAATGAACGATATAAAGAAGTATGAGAAATACAGAAAAACGAGATCAATATTAATCAGCCACGATACGGTGGGACGTGGGAAAGAAGCAGGGCAGGAACGTGTTCGTTATTCGGGCGATTACTTCCTGCTATATAGTACGGCACATTTTCCCCGCAAAACATAAAAAATATTATGCTTTATTTGCACCAATCACTGACACGCTCCCCGCTTTTAGCCGTTCTGCGCTAATATATGGTTCTGTCATTTTATTCTAATTCGTGCGAGATTTGTGTATTTAATTTTCATTTCTTATTCATATCCGGGAAATTAAATATTCGCACTTGGCTTTACGTGAAAGTATTTATTTATTTATTTATTTATTTATTTATTTATTTATTTATTTATTTATTTATTTATTTATTTATTTATTTATTTATCTATCTTCGTCTTCGTAGTCGAGTGATTGGTTCATTCTATGAGCATGAAATAATGCTGTTTCATAGCAATGCCAAGCTAGACGTAGCATCAGTATGAAGCAATGTTAGTAACATCGAATTGTCGAGGCACTTTCTGTCGTATGCGTTGACAGCTGCGTTGGGGGCCACAGAAGCAACACAAACTAAGGAGCATACATGTTGTCTAATGCAAAAATGATTTGCGAACAATCTCAAACTTTGTAAGGCGAGTGAACGAACGAATGTACGAATGAATTATTAGGTTAATAAATAACAACTTATATCTGGCAATGAGAAAGCTGCGGCTAGAAGAAGAATAAATGCGGGAGCCGACGTCCGTTAATGAGCACGTTTATGAGCAATAATAAAGACGTTCTTTTTTTCTTCTTTCTCTGTCTCTTCCCTTTCAAATCGTGTAGAGCTTAAGTAATCAACTTAGCAGATATATGCTTACCATTGAGTACTGCTTCCGTTGTTTCACCTTACTTCTAGTGGCCCTGCATTTCCATGGGAATTTGTTTTATTTTATTTGTAGCTGTTTTTGTTGTTTCTTCCTATCGCACACTTTCGGTGCAGTCTCTGCGGGTATAGCCGCACCGCGAACTCAGGAAAAAAAAAAGCCTCATGGAACGCTTCTGACACTTCGCGCCATCTAGAGAGAGAAGCAGTAAACACGTTCGAGGCTCCATTTTGAAAAACAGATATCGGCTGTTGGAAGCGCACGTCCTGTCATCCTTCTTGGTTCGTGTCTTTTCAGCGCTACGGCTTATTTGAATCTAACAAACCGACTTGCCCAAAAGTCGACAATCTCTGTTCTAAATCGCGCAGCTCACCTCGCTGAGAGTGAAAGAACGACCGTTGAGGCTCGCGATCAAACTTTCGTGGGCACTTCCGAGCTCCGCCTTTTGTAATTCAAGTCCATGACGCCTCAAGGAGTACTTTAATCGATGAATTGAGAAACTATATTACTCACTGTCACCGGGTGAAATACCCACGTTTACCTGTTTGTTTGCTTTTTTTTTTTCTTCTGCAAAGTAAAAACATAAGTTTAAGTTATCTGTAAGATTGAGAGAGAAAGAAAACTCCCAGGATGCCTTATATATGTTTTAGATGACTCGAAGTCGAACGTGAGATGCATCATTTATTTTTCCCTTTCAGTCGACTGTATTGATCCCCTCGACCCCCAAAAAGATATCTGCACGTAACGTCATTTCGCACTGCCTCTGTGATCGGAGGCCACGAAAGCTTTTCGGGCCTCCAGGATCGGTTCATATCAATGACTAATCGATGAGGTCACGTGGTGATGTCATCATGTGACGTCACAGTAACGTCTAAGTAACGTCGCCTAGCGTAAAGTTTGGCGATCTGTGATGTCAGAATAATGTGATAGGTTGACTTCACCACGCTATGGTGAGTATTTGCGTCGTTAGCGTTGACGCCGACACCCAGCCGTCACTTTTCACGTTTGAGAAATATTCTGTGTTTACTCCATCGTAACGCCATGATGACTGTAACACGAAGGGAAACTTTTTATTGCGTCCAACACGAAGGAAATAATTTGGGTATACGACTGTAACGCGAGTGTCGACTTTAAAAAAAGCTCACGTTACATTCGAGCTAACATGGCAAGGCTCTCGCCTTAAAAGAAGAAATTGAACGTGCTCAATAAAGCGAAGTGAGCCAAGCTTCACAAATCAATTCTTTCTCACTGGGCATTACTAAGTAAAAAAAAATATTTAGCTATTTTCTCTTGGAAGCATACTTACTTTGTCTAGTTTGTGCATCTTATTAGACAACGATATTCAAGTGGCGTACATATTGTGCTTTTTTTAGACAATAGAGAAGTGTAAATAAAAATGCTATGACAGTCAGGCCCCTGTTGTCTTTGACAACAAGCTATACGGCAACGCGAAAAAAATAACAACTCGTCCACTCCTGAAGTTACGTTGTAATAAGTAATTAACAAAAATGGTTAATTCACTTCTAAATTAGAAGCTTGAGGGTCATTGTTTGTCGCAAAGTTTTGTGGGAGGGACAATTCTTGGCATGCGCACGTTTTAAAAGAAATCGCAAAAAAAGGTAACGTAGTTTGAAATGAAAATCGACGCCGTGATGTAGGCGCTAGCGATATATATATATATATATATATATATATATATATATATATATATATATATATATATATATATATATATATATATATATATATATATATATATATAAGGGAAAGAAGTGTATATCTAAGGGCTCGTTTTTCCGTGTTTTAACACAATAATAATGAGATATAACAGACAGTAATGCCAAGGAATGTACGGGGGAAGTTATTAAAATCAATGGAATGTAAATAAGAGGAAAGAAAAGTGGATGAAAAAATTACCAACTGTGAGCAGGAATCGAACCTACGACCTTCGAATTACGCGTTCGATGCTCTATATATATATATATTGTAATGATATTAAATAGTGGGGCTCAGGCAAGGGGCAGGCAGGGTTACGGAAGCGGAGGAAGAGGAAGCAGAATAAGAACAGCCGGCCTGCAGCAAAGGCGTTGTCTCTTATTTCTCGTCGTTACAATGGCGCAGTCGACGAAGAAAACGGCTTACGTCTCGGTTTCGTCATCCACAACGCCCGCCGACGTGCAGCCGCGGTAAGCGTCGCTTGAGGACGGCGTCAAGCCCTCCTCGGCAGCTGTTTACTGACACCACCGTTCAGGGACGGCGTCAAGGCCTCCTCGGCGGCTCCAGCACCCGTTACCGGTACCAGATCACGATAAGGAACGCCGTCACGCTTCTTCGCTGATGGAACCCGCAAGGCGTCCGTCGCGGCCAGCATCCATCCCAGCACCGACGGATGGCGTCCAGGCCTCCGTTGTGGTTCCGGGAAACTTGTCCTGGGACGCGACACGTCGCGGCAACCATGCGCACGGGCCTCTCTCACCTAGGGATGGCGTACATGCCTCCTCCATACCTGGCAACCTGTCGGCGCTTCAAGCACCCACCGTGTACGGCGTCGAGGCCTACCCGGCGGCGCAAGACCGCTTCATCTACGCCGCAGTACCAGGTCACAACTCATCACATGGGTTCCGCTTGCCTGGGAACGTCGTTGACGCTTCCAGCGCCCTGGAACCCATGTCCACGATTCCTACCACAGCTGGATTTCCAAGGGACGCCGTCCACGCGTCCTTGGTCAGCAATTGTACCACCTCGAGTACCGCAGTCACTGTATCCTCCGCAGAGGCGGGCCTTGGCTCTTCGTGCGGATCACACGACAGCGCAGCGGAGCTGCAGCATACCATCGCGCAACTCCGCGTCACGACCAACGCCCTCATAGCGTCGAGCTCCCAGCTATGTCCTGCCATCTTGCCAACATTGTGCGCACTCAATGCCATGTTGGCTGCGGCCGCCTCACAAAACTTCGAGGTAAGCTCGCCCGAGAACCGTCGCAATCTCGGGCGTTCTCTCACGGAGGTATCAGAGCAAGTGAACTGCTTGGCGTGGGCACATTTCGGAGTTTTGCCCGCAGTCCCGCCATCGCCGATTTCCTTCGAGCTACCGGAGTTTCGCGGCTTCCAGGACGATGCCAAGGAATGGGTGGCAACCGTCAACGCTGTCGGAGATCACGCAGCGTGGACGGACCAAAAGAAGTGGGGCATGGCCATAGACCGCCTTCGGAATGCTGCCGCGGCTTGGCATCGATACGAAGGCGTGCGGCAGACGTCCTGGGTGGACTGGAGTGACAAGCTCATAGCTGCTTTTGGACGGAGTCACCATCACCTCTCCACGACCACCCAGTCTTACGCGACCGCTACCGAGAATAGATCCCAGAAGGAGACCACCCTCGCGGCTTCAGCTGTATTTTGCAGCTTCCCGACAGCCAATTTAACCACCTACCCTGGGACGAACAACCCTACAGTGCTGACCCTCACTTCGAAGCGACATCTCCTGATATCACGTCAGTCTGTGGCCGAGTGTGCGGACGTCTGCCACACGCTAAGCGCCGCTTCCTTCAAAGTCACTGTCAGCAAAGACCTACCAGAGAAGGTAATACTTCCGGTTAGTGACAGGTCATCTGACAATGAAGGCTCTACTGCACGTGAAACTATAGGAATAAGCAGCTTGAGCATGAGTCCGACAAAGGCAGTGCTGCAAGAGCACGCGTTGCCTCTCAAGCTGCAACCTGAACTCGGCTCTCAGATGACTACAAAGACACCCCGACGCCCCTTGCCACACCGCAAGCAACGCAGGCGTCGACGCTCAGTGCAGCAGGTGACGGTGCAGCGTGGACTATTTCCAGCATTTGTAACACGACTGCGACAGGATGCTCAAACCGACGAGATTAAACCAACGCGGCCACTTTGCAGGAGTCTGTATCTCCTGCTAGCGGCATCTTGTCCAAGTCAACAGCGTTGGCCCCATCGTGGACGACGCCTGCACCGACCATCACGTCACAGCCAGTGTCGTCCTCCGGAATCTCCTTCAACAAACTTCCATGTGAAATATCAGCTTGGCCGAGCCCGGCCACCCCGGAATAGTCAATGCCGCCCACCGGAGACATTGTCGGTAGCCCACGAGGCTCGCAGTCGGGGCCGAGTGTAATGATATTAAATAGTGGGGCTCAGGCAAGGGGCAGGCAGGGTTACGGAAGCGGAGGAAGAGGAAGCAGAATAAGAACAGCCGGCCTGCAGCAAAGGCGTTGTCTCTTATTTCTCGTCGTTACAATATATATATATATTGCCACGTTCCATTTCACAAGTTTTTGATATCGTTCCGAAACACCACACGATTCTCGGCGCAAACCGCGCCTGCAGGTTTCGAGAAGGTTCCGGACTGTAGTAGATCATTTCGATAAGATCACGCCCACTGTGCGAACGGTACAGATTGTTCTGGAACCTACGCCACCGCCAGCGATAACGCTAGAACATTCGACGGCAAGGGTATAAATGCCGACGCGCTTCGCCGCTTGTCAGTTGTTGATAGAAGGCCGACGCTGCGTTCGCCGCTATCAGTCCGAGACTGCTATCTGTGTAAGACTGCTGCTGTAATTAGACTTTCCCTTTACCGGGCACAGGTACGCCCAAATAAACAGTTAAATCCCACCACGAAGTTTTCTGTCTTTGGCCACGTCACGATCCCGTGACATCTGGCGGAGGTGCTGCTTCGTTCATGTACCGGACGCCCCCGTCAAGCCGTGAACCCAGCCCCCTTCGCGGAGAAGACACCGACGCCAACCAAGAGCAGCGAACGAGCCGCCGACAGCAAGGTCTCCCACCGGAGTACGGCCTGCTACAAGACAAGGCGCGGAAGACCAAGACCATGACCTCGACTGCAGCGACAATGACAACCGGAGCGTCCCAGCCCGCGATCGTCATTCATCAACCCAGGGAACCACCAACGTTCCATGGCTCATCGTTTGAAGACCCGGAAACCTGGCTAGAAACATACGACCGTGTGGCCGCCCTCAACCACTGGGACAACGAAGAAAAGCTCCGTCGTGTGTACTTTTACCTGGAAGACACCGCAAGGACCTGGCTAGAGAATCGGGAGTCCACGCTCCGAACGTGGGATGTCTTCTGCGGCGCATTTCTTCAAACGTTCGCAAGCGTCACTCGCAAAGAGAGGGCCGCTGCTCTACTCGAGACCCGGGTTCAGCTCCCAAATGAAAAGGTTGGAATTTTCACAGAGGAGATGACCCGCCTATTCCGTCACGCTGACCCAGACATGCCCGAGGAAAAGAAAGTTCGTTTCCTCATGCGAGGGGTCAAACAGGAGCTCTGCTCCTGCAATACGAAGATTGCTTTTCGTCGTCATCGAAAATTCGGCAGACCCCAATCACGAAACATCGAATCATAACCGAAGAAAATGCCAGACCACTCCGTCAGAGTCCCTACAGGGTTTCGACGCGAGAACGTGAGGCAATGAAGAGACAAGTTGATGAAATGCTGCGAGATGACATTATCCAGCCGTCCAAGAGTCCGTGGGCATCCCCCGTGGTGTTAGTGAAGAAAAAGGATGGGACCCTACGTTTCTGCGTCGATTATCGCCGCCTGAACAAAATCACAAGAAAGGACGTGTATCCTCTCCCACGAATAGACGACGCCCTTGATCGGCTCCATAACGCCAAGTACTTCTCGTCAATGGACCTCAAGACTGGCTATTGGCAAATCGAAGTCGACGAAAGAGACCGAGAGAAGACGGCGTTTATAACACCGGACGGAATCTTCGAGTTTAAGGTGATGCCCTTCGGCCTTTGCTCAGCGCCTGCAACTTTTCAACGCGTTATGGATACAGTACTGGCAGGATTGAAGTGGCAGACTTGCCTTGTGTACTTGGACGACGTCGTCGTGTTTTCCTCGAGTTTCGACGAGCATCTTCGGCGCCTTGAAGCTGTACTGCAAACCATCAAGACGTCCGGACTCACACTGAAGCCAGAAAAGTGCATATTTGCGTATGAGGAGCTCTTGTTTCTGGGGCACGTTATTAGCAAGTCTGGAGTTCGTCCCGATCCACGGAAAACAGCCGCTATCGCCGACTTCCCGCCGCCCACTGACAAGAAAGCCGTGCGCCGATTTCTGGGCCTGTGTGCCTATTATAGGCGGTTCGTGAAAAACTTCGCTCGCATCGCCGATCCTCTCACTAGCCTTACAAGGCCGACGTGGAGTTTAAGTGGGAAACGCCGCAGGAACACGCTTTCCAGGAGCTTAAACATCGCCTCCAGACGCCTCTGTTACTTGCCCATTTCGACGAATTCGCCGAGACAGAAATACATACTGACGCAAGCAGCGTAGGTCTTGGCGCCGTTCTTGTGCAGAGGGCTGACGGACTTAAAAGGGTTATTAGTTACGCCAGCCGATCGCTATCCAAAGCAGAAGCAAATTATTCCACAACAGAAAAGGAGTGCCTCGCCATCATCTGGGCTACGTCGAAATTTCGCCCCTACCTCTACGGCAGGCCCTTCAAAGTTGTGAGCGACCACCACGCCTTGTGTTGGCTAGCCACCTTGAAGGACCCTTCAGGTCGCCTCGCACGATGGAGCCTGAGACTTCAAGAATATGATATTACTGTTACTGTCATTTACAAGTCCGGCAAAAAACACTCCGACGCTGACTGTCTCTCTCGTGCGCCTGTCGACCAACCGCTACCCGACGACTCGGATGACGACTACTTCTTGGGAACAATAACTACCGACGACTTCGCTGAACGACAGCGAGCCGACCCGGATCTTAAAGCCTTAATAGAATACCTCGAAGGCAGGACCGCCGAAGTCCCGAAGGTATTCAAGCGCGCACTTGCGTCGTTTTTTCTACAAAACGGTCTTCTACAAAAGAAAAACTTTTCACCGCTTCGAGCTAAGTACCTCCTTGTGGTGCCTTCAGCTCTGCGATCAGAACTCCTGCAGGCCCTGCGCGACGATCCGACGGCAGGGCACCTCGGTGTTTCTCGCACGCTCGCGAGGATACAAGAAAGGTACTACTGGCCACGTCTTACCACCGACGTCACTCGTTATGTGAGGACATGGCGGGACTGTCAGCGACGCAAGACACCGCCGACAAGGCCAGCGGGACTTCTGCAGCCAATTGATACACCTTGCCGACCTTTCCAGCAGATTGGTATGGACCTACTGGGGCCGTTCCCGACGTCGGCTTTCGGAAACAAGTGGATCGTGGTAGCTACCGACTACCTCACCCGCTACGCCGAGACAAAAGCCCTGCCAAAAGGCAGTGCATCCGAGGTAGCTAAGTTCTTCGTCGAAAATATCGTCCTACGTCACGGCGCCCCGGAGGTCCTTATCACCGACAGAGGAACGGCATTCACTGCCGACTTAACTTAAGCGATCTTGGCATACAGCCAAACAAACCACCGCCGGACGACAGCGTACCACCCACAGACCAACGGCCTCACCGAGCGGCTTAACAAGACGATCGCCGACATGCTGTCAAAGTACGTCGATGTCGAACACAAGACGTGGGACACCATTCTTCCGTATGTGACCTTCGCATACAACACGGCGGTGCAGGAGACGACGCAGATATCTCCATACAAACTGGTCTACGGAAGAAGCCCGGCAACGACGCTCGATGCCATGTTACCCAACGTCACCGACGAAGAAAACCTCGATGTGAGCGAGTACCTTCAACGCGCCGAAGAAGCCCGACAACTTGCGCGTCTTCGTATCAAGAATCAACAGACGACCGACAGCCACCGTTACAACCTTCGACGACGCTTCGTGGAATACCAGCCCGGTGAACGTGTTTGGGTGTGGACGCCGATACGCCGACGTGGATTAAGTGAAAAGCTTCTGCGACGGTACTTCGGACCGTACAAGGTGGTTCGACGTCTCGGCCCACTTGATTACTAGGTTGTCCCCGACGGCATCACGAACTCTCAACGACGCCGATCGCGACCTGAAGTCGTTCATGTCGCGCGCCTCAAGCCTTTTCATGCACGTTAACAAACTGAAACAGTGTTTTCTGTACTATTGTTGTATTGTAATTTATTCATTGTATTTTCTTGCATTATTATTGTACCTTCATCTTTAGTTAAAGCATCGGGACGATGCCTTTTTTCAGAGGGGGGCAATGCCACGTTCCATTTCACAAGTTTTTGTTATCGTTCCGAAACACCACACGATTCTCGGCGCAAACCGCGCCTGCAGGTTTCGAGAAGGTTCCGGACTGTAGTAGATCATTTCGATAAGATCACGCCCACTGTGCGAACGGTACAGATTGTTCTGGAACCTACGCCACCGCCAGCGATAACGCTAGAACATTCGACGGCAAGGGTATAAATGCTGACGCGCTTCACCGCTCGTCAGTTGTTGATCGAAGGCCGACGCTGCGTTCGCCGCTATCAGTCCGAGACTGCTATCTGTGTAAGACTGCTGCTGTAATTAGACTTTCCCTTTACCGGGCACAGGTTCGCCCAAATAAACAGTTAAATCCCAACACGAAGTTTTCTGTCTTTGGCCACGTCACGACCCCGTGACAATATATATATATATATATATAACCTTGCCCGATGTTAACGCGTGCTTGCAAGTGGAGCGCACCATGAAGTAACTGTAGTTTCTGTTGCTGTTACACGACCCGAACTCCTGTTGGAGCACGTCACGTGGGTTCACCGCGAGTCTGCACAATCTCGTTCCCCGACGCCATCACGTGATTGCTGAGAGAGTGTGAGGAGAGGCCCCAGCCTAGCACGTGAACGCGCTAGCACGTGAGAGCGTTCTGGCAGTGCTTGGACCACCTGTTGCGCATGCGCAGTAAAGGTGGTCCCTCCGCACACCACCGCATTGAACTCCGTCATTTGCTGCTTGGCATGTTAAACGGCAAGTTGGCCCGGACATCCTATAGTGGACCGCTTCATTACGTGTGGTGGGTAGTTTTTTTTATTATTATTTCACTGTGTAGTCTAGAACTAGGTGGCTGCTACTTTCGCAATACTTCTCGCAGACAAACGAATGACTTCTTTGTAGTTCGAGTTTAATAATTACTAAGATGATTTTTCCTTCCCAAAACCCTGATATCATTGCAAGGGATGTCGTAGTGGAGGGCTCCGGGAATTCCGAAAGCAATAGAACACGCAACCGATCGAAGGCAGGCTTAGTTTTTCCAACATCTCGTGGTAGAACCACCGCAAGGAGCCCGACGTAATTTCGTTTATGGAAGACATGAATTGGCTGCCGTTCTTTGTGAGCAAGAGAGAGAGAGGGAGAAAGGAAGGCCGGGAGAATAAATAGATATTGGCGTTCGGTTTGTTACCCAGCACTGGGGGTGGGGAAATGGGGGCAAGAAATAGGGTGTAGAGAGATAGAGAGAAAGAAACAAAAACGTACGTGCAGTCACGAGAATACAAACACGCTCACAGGAAGGGCGTTCTGGCTACAACCTTTCCGAAAGGCCAGTCAATCGCAAAAAGCATAGTTACGCTTTCAGGGCCTTTTTCTGTGATGTTGCATCCTGTCGATATTGTGAAATTATTTCCTCCGACAGAGGTTGGATACCTAATTTGCTGAGTTCTTGCGAAATCATAGTCGTTGACTACTATACTCTAGGCAGTCACAAAAAATATGTCGGGTGGTTTCTTCGTTGCCACTGTGGTCAAGGCTGCGGTGTCGGCCATCCCTGCACGCAAAGCATACGCGTTGGTAAACGCAACGCCCAACCACAGCCTACATAAAAGGGTCTCGTCTGCACAGCGAAGCCTCGACGGAACTTCAAGACTTAACGTAGGATCAAGCGAGTACCGTCGGGCATGCTTGAAGTGAGGCTGATTTCGTTGTTACGTGGTTTGTTTGCGAGCCAGCCACTGGAGCCTTCGTGCAGCATTTGTCCTAGAAAGTGGTAGTAGCAGTTCATGGTCTTCTGTGTGAGGTGAGCAGGCAGCTTGATCAGCTCGTTGATTGCCGTGGATTCCGCAGTGACTGCAGCGACTGAAATTTAATATTGTGCCCTTTCTCAGTCAGGCGGTGTATAACCTCTGCTATCTTTAGTACCAGCTGCTCGTGCGGTCCATGGCGTAAGGCTGATAGTACAGACTGCAGTGTTGCCTTCAAGTCGCAGAAAATAGTTCACTTCCGTGTAGGTTGATCAATGACTAATTGTAGCCCGGTACGAAGGGCTGCTAATCCTGCTGCCGTGGGCGTTGTTGCGTGGGATGTCTTGAATTTAATCGTCGTAACCAACCTTGGTATCATGACTGCTCGTTGAGCTGTTCGCCCAAACCAATCCGTCAGTGCATATATGTATGGAGTCTTCGTATTTTTCATACAAGAGAAGTAGTGTGAGCTGCTTCAGAGCTGGTGACGACAAATCGGCTTTTTTTCTGGACGCCAGGTATGGTAATATTAATAATTGGTTGAGCGAGGGACCATGGAGGAGTCACAGGTCTAGCTGCAGGAGAGAACGAAGTTGGGATCTATACTCACCATATGCGGTCACTGTTTGGCAGTAAGATGTACGGGGTAGGTCTGCTGGTAGGTCTGCTGGTAGAGAGGCTAGGTGATGGCTGGAGTTCAAGCAAGGTGTCGTGTATGTGTCCTCAGCACTTCAACGCCAATATGAGTCTTGATGAGGTGGTCCCTTGCGATCAAAATATTCAATTAGATTAGGAGTGTCGGCCAATACTAGCGGCCAAGTAAGCAAGTTATGGCAGTATTCAAGTCGCTGTGAGCTTTTTGATGGCACATGGCACTGTCTTGGGAATTATGTTTTGTTGTAAAACTGCTAATAAGAAGGGTTAATGCTGTATTGAATTCGTGCCTCGACAAGCTTATCAGAAAGCGCTAGAGATTTTAGGATGCATTTAATATCCTGTTTAATGATACCAATTAAGGATACGATGAAACTAACGATTTTGTCGCGAAACATTGTTTTCTTGTTCTTGTTATCTATGGAAGTTCTTCTTATTGCATTGTAGGCTGCGCTATCCGTGACTAAAGCAGAGTTATTTGTCCACTCGACGGAAACAAAATACAAACAAGTATTTGTGGTTCCTTTCCACTACGCAAAAATGATCGTGGTGGCATTTGCCAGCGTTTTTTTTTCTCGGAAATTCGGTGGCTACTGCAGTCCTACCAAACAAGCTATAAGCACAAATTCTGTTCATAACGTGGAAATACCGAGCTCGCAATGATAACGCAAGGAAGCAATAAGACACAGATGACGGCATTGTTGGGTGGGAACCTCATGAGGTCACTGATGTATTCGCCCAAGACGCCCCCCCCCCCCCAAAAAAAAAACACTTGATGGCTAAATGCGTTTTCTTTTTATTCATTCGGCATATTGATCACACCGCGTGCCGCTATGATGGCTTGATTCGGGTGGGGTTATTCCTCCTTGTCTTTCCCCTTTCATTCCTCCTCCTCCTACTGCAGCTAACATAGCTTAGCCTCGTTCCGAGATTGGAGGGATTGCAATATTTCATCACCACATCAGGTTTAGCATTGCTTCCGTGATCAGGCAGCCGATCTTGGAGGCAATGGGGATAGTAGTTGCTGACAAATAGCCACATACATGTCAACACTTACACTAACAAGCTTGCTCGCCTCGAAGTGCTTGCAATTAACGGTGATTTGCCCTTCCCGACACTTTACAGACGCAGCCGTAAGGCAGTGGATTAAGTACACGCCGCACAGACACGTACCACGCTTACATTGATGAGCGGAGCAGATTCTATCTATGAGAAGCTTGCGCTTGCGTTGCTTAATCGTGCAGCCAAAGACGACAGAATACCACTGGGAGGAGTATCTTTCGTACACCGTTGCTACTCGCTAAAACCACTGATTAACCACGCAAAGAAGCGCAACAAATCCACGAAAATCCACATTAATCCGTCGATGGCATCAGTCGCAGAGAAGTGGCACCTGGCATCGAGAGTATAGAAAAGCATTCGCAAGCTACGTTCGAGAGTAAAACAATTTGGTATTTAAATATGCCACTTTTGCAAATACACATCTTGTTGGAACTCGGTGCTCTTACATGCGGTTCATTTCGTCTTCTATACGTTCGTGGTACTGTATATTTGCGCCGTTGCACCACTTCTTGTATTTGCCCAGCTTATCAGTACTGAACGCCGCAAAGAAATGGGAAAACTATTTCGTCATGTCATCAACAGCCTCTCTTCACGGACCCTAACCTCACTTAACTTGACGCACCGCGAGCCTTTGTCTCAGCGTTGTTGAATGAGTCACAATACACGGAGTAAGCTCCGCTTATAGCGCACGCGCGACTGTCGGCGCCTTCTTAGAGTTTGCCGTCGGCCGGCACGATGCGGCCTCAGCGGCCAACACATCGAATCAAAATTGGCCTTCACACACTTTTCGAAATGTGTTGCTTTTCGGCCGAGCGCGTCCAACAGTCGACGGGGCGTGCACACGACGATGCAGTGCAAACACGCCGGCGACTTGCGACTGGAGCACAGCGTGCCCGCCAAAGCAAATCGGCCGGCCACGCGCGCGCGCCCGGTCGCACGTTTTGCGGCTTAGCGCGAGCACAAAGGGCGCCCCGCCGGTGAGTGAAAAGGCTACGGAAGCAGCCGAGGCGTTGCAGTTGGCGCCCGCGGCGTGAAAGCGCCGTTGCAGGTTCGTGCACGTGTGCATGCGCTTGCGTCCTTGCAAACAGTTCTCCCCGCGGCACGTGACGAAAGCGAAAGTGGCCGTCCACTGCCGTAGCCGAGACAAGGAGTGCGTACTCGAAAGAAATTTTCCCAGAAACCAGCGACGGTGAGAGCTGACGTTCGCAATTATAGCCCAATGGCGGAGCTGATCTGTTCCTCATCTTCAGTGCAGTGAGAATATTGATGCAGACAATCTGACTTCTTTTTTGTGGAATTATATGAACAAGAAAAAAAATTGGGGACCCTTAAGCTTCGCCTTTAAGAGTTGAACGCGATAGTGAAATCCGGCCCCCAGTGCACCCTTCAACCACTAAGTGCATACTTATTCATATGTTTTGTTACATGCACACGGACGCACACAAACACGCACACAGTGGATTGGACTAGCGCGCGCTATTATCGCTGAATGGGCTCGTTTTCGTCGTGACACCTGTCGAACAAAATACGACAAAGGGGCCCTGAAACACTTTTTCAAAATAACCATGCAATGAATTCACTATAAGAGCTTATTGTCTGACGAATTTAACGCTGCAAAATTTTTAAGAATCCGTCCACTGCGAGTGGAGTTACAAAGGTTTGTCGCATGCTGCATTACATTATCTGTTCTCTCGTCCCGACGAAAGCACTGGATACTAAGAAGGCAGGGGTGAGGGGGCAAAGAAACTATCCCGCAAAGAAACTAATTGAATGATCGCATTAATGCCTTCGATGAGTGCGCGAAGTGAACGTGACAGACAAGTCCGTCTTTGTAGCAACTGGCACCAGCTGCTGCCCTGTTTATGCAACTTCACGGAACATGGAGAAAAAAAGACGCCTGCATTTTCCCACGGGGGAACTCGAGTAAATGCGTCGCGGATTGGGGGGGGGGGGGGGGTATCGCGTGTACCTAGAGTACCTAGCACTCTAAATCGTTACCCACTTTTTCTAAGCACACAGACGTACGACCTCTACTATTGGGACGCATCTATGCTCTCCCGTCGTAGAATAGCAAGTACTCTAAATCGCTAAACATTTTTTTTCTAAACATCACCATCACCCACCTACGCTGGGACGTCGGTGTTGGTATCCGCTCCATGCACACCGTAATTGTTCTCAACAGGGTTGATTGATTGATGTGTGGGGTTTAACGTCCCAAAACCACCATATGATTATGAGAGACGCCGTAGTGGAGGGCTCCGGAAATTTCGACCACCTGGGGTTCTTTAACGTGCACCCAAATCTGAGCACACGGGCCTACAACATTTCCGCCTCCATCGGAAATGCAGCCGCCGCAGCCGGGATTTGAACCCGCGACCTGCGGGTCAGCAGCCGAGTACCTTAGCCACTAGACCACCGCGGCGGGGCTCTCAACAGGGTTTCATCTACTGTGAGGCCCACGGGATGGCTTTATGCTGTCTCATAGTAAAGTACCAAGTACTCTGAATAGTTAACCACTTTTTATAAACACACGCTTGATATTTAGTAGGCTTGTTTTTGCTGACGCTAATCGAAACAGCTCGCTGCTATCCCATAGTTGAGTACGAAGTACTCCAAACCTTCAAGCACTTATTTTAGGCGTGTTATAGAGACAGCTAAAGTTTCTCCCGCAGCATAGTACACCGTACACTAAATCAACTGGCATTCGTTTTAAAGACACCATTTACGCATGATGAAGGAGATCTGGCGGTGTCCCTCCATAGTCGTTTCATAGTACATACACTACAGTACTGCCGTCGTGTAGTACTAGTACTAAGACGGCAGTGTTTACAACCATCCTTTTTTTAAGTACCCTACGTCGTGGTCAAAATTGCTCCACTTCTTTACCTTACACAATTTACCCTACACAACTTACCCTACACACTTTACCCTAACACTTTTTTACCCTAACACTTTACCCTACACAATTTATCTTATCAAAAATGTGATGCAATGATGATAAGGTGGAGATTATACTTCACTTCACGACATGCAGTTCTGTGGTGTCACCCCGCCGCGGTGGTCTAGTGGCTAAGGTACTCGGCTGCTGACCCGCAGGTCGCGGGATCAAATCCCGGCTGCGGCGGCTGCATTTCCGATGAAGGCGGAAATGTTGTAGGCCCGTGTGCTCAGATTTGGGTGCACGTTAAAGAACCACAGGTGGTCGAAATTTCCGCCGGAGCCCTGCCATACGGCGTCTCTCATAATCATAGCGTGGTTTTGGGATGTTAAACCCCACAAATCAATCATCAAATCAGTTCTGTGGTGACGCCGAAGTAGGCAGACACTTTAAAATTTGGTTAGAAAATTTGTTCCAAAGAGATAATGAGGAGCATGAAAGACGCCAGATATGAAAAGAAGACTTTCCGGCATTTCCATAGGAACAGTGTTGCCTCATGCCCCTGACACACGGGCACCCTTAAGTTCTTTAGACAAGCGGACATCTTTCGGAAAGGCGTTCGGGCACAGTGACACACGACAAGGGAGTAACTCCTTTCCGGCAAAGATCCTTTTCGCAAAAGCAGATCCCGCATCTACTTTTCTGGCAGGAAGGGAGTACTCTCGCATACAGTGTGCATAATTTATCAATAGAAGAAAACGTGTCGCAACACTGCGGTGCCCTGTCAGTATTTTTTTTTTGTGCTGAGAAAATGTTTTCATTTTCAGCAGTAGTGCGATTTGTTGAAAAGTGAGTGAAGGCCTATAGTCTGTTCATACTCTCAAACGCTGCATTACGTCACTAGGGTGATCATGTTAGGGTTGGCAGCGGCAGTTGCTGTGTCGGCGACGTAGTATCTTGTGACCCTCTCTAGCGAAGGGCGTAGGCTGTCCGCAATGAAACGGAAGGTGGCTCGGCTCACTCGAAAACACTGCTTTGAGTGAGCCCGCGAAAACGCAAAAAAGCGAAAGAAAATGACAGGTATGCGCATTATAAGCCACCAGACAATAAAAAAAAAAAACGGTTTTATGCTGCGGCGTCGCTGAATGTGATGTACACGCGCTGATTCTTTTTAATATTTTTAATCTTACTGCTTCCCCAAACAGCGCCATTTTTTCTGCAGCGTTCTTCTGAGGCACTGCCTAAAGCAGTAGTCCGGTGCCGTGTGTCATCAGCGCCACTCCTTTCTGCAAATGGTCCCCTTAGGCGACAAAAGGGGTTTACTTCGAAGTACTTTACTTTTGCCCGTGTGTCACGGGCATCAGACTGGAAACAACTAGAAGGCGCATCAACAAGTATACAAGTGCTAGTGATATGGCAACAAGGAACGTTAAAAGGACATTTTAGAGAAACAATAACTTGATTTATACCCCTGTCCTACGACCACCTTCAAACTCTGTTAAACACCGTGAACATTAATCTCCCCTAGGGAGTTCGATGGGGATGTAGTTATGGTGGTGTCACATGGCTACCACAAGGTTTTAATAGTTGCTGCGAGAGACTCAGCCGACGCTGCTTGATTTTCGCAGAAGTATCTTGATTTCATCTCGGCTTGCTTCTTTTTGTGTGCAAATTTTCGTTATGAGGTTTTTACAAAAACTCACTATCAAGTAGGTCTGAAGTGCACAAGGCATCAAAAATTATTTCAAATGAAAACGCATTCGCTAAATGTAGGGATGTTGGCAGTGACGCTGGCCACCTTGTGCCTAACGCTATGTTTGTTTGCAATTGCTACGTGCTCCACAACTACAGTTGTTCTTGTACGAATGTTCTCGTGTTTCCTTGCCTCGTGGGCACAAATTTGGTCTTCTGTGTACTGTGCTGTGTCTTCAGCAGGTGACGATAATGCAGCGCTGTCAGTCAGTCCTCTCACGGCAAACGCAAACACGGCTATGACCAACATCTGGTAATGGCGTTGGCTACGACAACAACCGCACTCGGGGACGAAATATGCCTGCCCGACTCGTGACGTATATATATATATATATATATATATATATATATATATATATATATATATATATATATATATATATATATATATATATATATATATATATATATATATATATTGAGGAGTACTGCAACTAAAGAGTATTCAATAATACGAAATCGTATTGTTGGTTTCACTGCGGCAATGTAGTGCTCGAAATTTTTGTCTCACCTGCAGACCATTGCGGACGAGGGTACCTCGTTCCGCTGCATATAGGCAGACTGCCGAACTTCGAACTTTCTATGCGAAACACTACGTTTTCTTCCGTTTGCGTAAGAGTGGTCATGTGACATGAACCGCATATCCCTTGTCGTTAAGACGAGGGGGTTAAACGCTGTTCGCGGATGCCCGTGTGACAGAGGCATTAGATAGACCAAGTGCACTGTGAAAACTGTATATTTCACTATCATGAGTCAATATATACGGAGAAAATCAAGGTTGGAGTTTCATTTTTGAATTTCGCACTGAAATCTTAGTCTTAGTTGAAAGCTCTGGGATAATACTGTCAGTGAACGAATCGAGAATGGAAAACAGTCACCAGGAAAAACAGGGAAGTTACTTTGGTCTGAAATTCAGCCTGGACGTTTCTCGCACGATGATGGCCCCGCATTCGCGTTTCGATTGGTAAAAACTACCACGATACAAATGGTGCCATTCAGCTTAGCGCCCGAATAAACTGCCTCCACGCTTTGTCCGACCATGTCTCTGCCGCAACAAGGAACCACCGAGGTACGTGGCAGCTGCGGGAGAGAAGGACCTTGCCCCCTCGGCTCAAGGACGGCCACTGACGCCTCGTGAGGCCTCACCAAGCCTGCCAGGCCCTGCGAGTCAGACAGCCTCGATTGCTCGGCTACAGAGCAAGGGCCCTCAAAAGCGCGAGCGTAGTACGCAAACAATGCCTGCCTCGGTCGGCCAAACAAAGCCGGCTTGCAGTCGTTCCGAACCACCTTGAACAGCAACGCGTCCTGTGCAACGCCACAGGCGCCGCCGAGTGACCGCTCGGCAGTGACCCGCCGCTCGGAGCGTCCGTAGTTGATTAGGTCCGCGAGGGTTCGCTATTTTAACCCGACAGTGCCGGTGAGCCAATTTTATTCCGCAGTGGTTCCTTTCAATCGTTTCACTGTGTCACTTCCTTTGTTGCTGTGGTCTTTTCCGCCGGACAGTAACACTCCAGATGGTCAATCTTTTGCAGAGCACGCTCTGAAGACCGGGACGAGAGAAAGTGGCGTGAAAAAGGCTTGCCACTGTTTTTCTCCCGTTTTCTTCGGCGCCTCAAGCGTCGCCGTAGGTATATATTGACCCCGGGAATGTTTTTTTCGCTCTTTTTTGTCCTTCATGGCCGAAGGCTCCTAAACCAAATCGCATCCTGTTCCGCCTTCAGAAAGATAAGTTGAATCGATTGCATAGCGAATGCGCTCCATTAGTTTTTTTTTCGCAGTGACACTCTAACCTGTGAAGGCTGACTGAGGCATCGATGCGCGGAATGCTTGTAATTTCCGCTTCGCCATGACGGAGGCCTCTTCGCATCGGGGTGCCACGTGAAATGGGCTCAAGGATCTGCATGACCATGTGCGTTGCATCAACGTTACGGTGCTTTAAAAGCACAAACTTGAAAATATGTACAAACTGTTCCAGTGAAAGGCAGTCTCACAGTCTTTCAAGCTAGTGCCAAAGACTGACC
Organism: Rhipicephalus microplus; assembly: GCF_013339725.1. NCBI lineage: Eukaryota > Metazoa > Arthropoda > Arachnida > Ixodida > Ixodidae > Rhipicephalus > Rhipicephalus microplus. Next base: position 103,861,296 of record NC_051169.1, read on the forward strand.
TGTTATTTTATCACTGAGGAATCAACAAGCGTCACAACTACACTAGTGCCAAAAGCGTGAACAGATCAAGGATGGAAACGTCCCACGCGTAATAGTTAGGGCGTATTGTATGCTATTACTGCGTTTCCTTGACAGTTCGCACCGAACCATGCGTTTTTACTACCAATGGACTGAGAGAGACCATGGTCAGACTATGTCTGACCATGGTCTCTCAGTTCATTGGTGCTGACTTTCTAAGCCTTTCACAGGTACATCGCTCCACTTAGTAGGTAGTTGCGTGGTCGACGTGCATTTAACAGACAACACGTACCTAAAGCCGTTTTAACAGCTCGGCCTTACAGCGCTGCTTTACGGTGTCATTACTGCGAGACATGTTAGACAGGTCAAGAGTATATTTTGTAGGCGCGCTGAGGCCTTGCTGAACCCGCCAGTCCATTTTCATCTTTCTCAAAGCACTGAAAGCTGACCTCTGTAAAGATGCAGTGAAAGGTCCCCCCCCCCCCCCCCCACTTATGATTGCACCATGTACGCACTCCATGCATGCATACGCAGTCTGTACGGTGTCAATGTTATAACATTGATGTCGTATATAGACCTCATATACGTCCTATAGACTGCATTGACAGTGAACCTATTATAAGTGACTCATCGATATAGTCGGAGTGCTATATTCAATCAGTACGCCACACGAATAGGCACCGACTCGTGCTCAAGTAAAGGTGGCCTTTTCGGAGGGGTGATCAGCCATGCTCCCATAAGGCGTATGTAGCCTTCACCTTTGATCCCTTTGAGTGCTGTGATGTGTAGAAACTCGGTCAGTTTGAAAAGAGGTGTAAAGGAGATCGCATCGGCTTAGCCGGCATCACAAGAAAAAAAAAAAAAACGTGACATCCAGAAAGAAATCGCGTTCATCGTGATTCGCCTATTTTACCCGATCGCCCCGTTGCATCTCCGCATTTTTCAAAACTCGCGAGTGATTCGTTCGGCATCGCTTGTTCAGACTTATGCGAACCCTTTTCTCTGCAGTGTGCCGCAATGATACTCGACCGTTGTCTATTTGAGACCAATATAGTTTGTTTTTTTGTTTGAGGATCTCGTTTCTGCGGTGACGTCCGAGAAGACCGGGATAGGGGGGGGGGGGGGGAGTGTGCCGGAGTCTTCTCTTTCTCACTCGCTTAAAATGTTTCTTACTTTCACTTTCTTCATTTCTCTCTGTACTTTCTTCCTCCGTTTCACGTTTCGCCGGGGCGTCACTTTCAATCGGCACGCGCGTATTTCAAACACGCACCCATCCATAAGGGGTCATGCCCAAGCAGAGGCGCCCTTAGATTGCCGCGACGTCTGACTTTGGCCTGCCCTTCCGTGCTCGGTCAGTGTATCCCGAAGGAAAGTGAACGTCTTGCCAAATATATATCTGGAAGCGTCGAAGCGTATCATGGTGTCGAAGAGGAAATCACTCATAGGCTCGAGACGGGTAGGACCGTGATGATGCGAAGGGGTCGGTCGGCGCCTCACCTGCACTGACGTGTTTTCGATGGAAGGGTTGAAGGGCAACAACGCCTCGCCGCGACAGATTGCAGCCGGAGTCTACGTGGAAGCGCCTCCTCTTCCATGACTGGTGTTACGTGTTGGGCTCACCGCCGTAGAATTCGCTCCCGTGTTGAAACAGTGTGCGGTTGATGTGGCTACTCGTGTTTTCCGAGGCCACTTTTGTACATCGCTATACGCGATTGAACTACTTCTCATCCACAAATGCCACCGGATTTGGTCTACAATGTAGAGCAATCGGTCGCGGCATAGTCGGGTAACGTTGTATAAAGTAGTATACCGTGCGCTGACAGCATTGGCTGGTGGTGGTGCAATGACTGAATTGCCGCGAACTGTGTCTTTGGAATCGCATTTGTAAACAGTCTTTGCCTGTTGTTGTTGTTGTAGTTTACCTATTCAAGGACAATTCAGCAGCAATTAGACCGAACCACCATTATTGAATCGCTGTTGCCCAGAACTGTTTTCTATTTTTTCAGTTGACTACAAAGCTAATTCAAGCTTTCTGTTTTGTTTTGCCTTTTTTCCATGTGTGGGAGTCGTCATCTTGAGTGGAATAAAAAAATAAACCTCCAAGCCAACGTCCTACATTCTACTAATCAATGTCGTTTCTTTTATTGGTGCTCTCTGCATAATTAATTTGTTTCCTTTCATAACTAACATACTTTCCGGATAGAGATGCTTTCTGTACATTGTTGCCCAAGACAAACAACTTCAGCGGTTTCCGTGAGTCGACCACCTGTCCCATCTTAGAAACAGCTCTACTTTTTTAAGGATGTCAAAGCGCTCTGCGCTCGCTTATTCCACACTGAAGTAGTCTGCATTAGAAAATGTGCGAGACATTGTCATAACAATCGCGGACTTTATCAAGTGCGGAGAGAATCATTCCGGATACATTAGGCGTAGTTGGTTAACACTAATTTGATGGAGGCGAAAATGCTGCGTGCCTGTCTGGTCACATTTGGGTGCACTATAAAGAAGCCCAGGTGGTCAAAATTTCCCGAGCCCTCCACTGCGGCGTCTCTCATATTCATATGGTGCTTTTGGGACGTTAAACCCCACATATCAATCAATAGTTAATATACGTGTGCATACTTACTTCAGGAAGAGTGAATACTTCCGACTAAGGATTTCATCACTGCATGAAGATTGCGCTAAGATGAAGACATATATCTTTACTTTGAGAAGAGCCGCATGAATATTCGTGAATTCGAACGTGAAAGCCACTTCTACTCGATTCCTGATTCATCGCTGCTGCGTACAGCGGAAGCCTGTGGAAATCCGGAAAAGTGGCTCCACTCATATAGGCCAGTCACTATGTATGCATCAATACAGTTCTTCTTCTTCGAGACTCTAAAAGTAATTTGGTTAGAATAGTGGTGCCTTGAAGGATAGAAAGTAATGACAGCAATAGGCTGCTATGAAGAATTCACTGTAATAGAAAGACCGGGTGCGCACGGATACACAAGAACCGATGTTTATATTTGTTCGTGTAAAAAATTCCCGCCAATGATATACTATACATATCATTAGTGAAGTCGATCGACCAATGGAACAAAGTGCTTATTCAGAAATATCGCTATGCGAATGGAAAACTGGACCAGCTGGTATATATATATGCTTGCAGGTCCACTGCGGCGCGCAAAGACTAAGACGAAGAAGCAGCAAGTCATTCAGTAGACTAGATAAACACATCACTTCAATGTTTCTGCACGTACCCATATCTGCACAGACTTGTGGTTTCTAATTTATCATTGAGTATTTACTATTTATTACTAATGCATATTTGTGACCGTTTCACTTTTTTATACGCATCGTAATTCACCAAATTTTCTCTATACCTTCATGAAGTTTGTACACAATGAGCTACCCTATTAATTTTTATATAAATTTAATACCTTTGCATTTTTCCAGACCCCTCCCCCTCCCTTTGGGTGGTAGCGATAACCAATAAAGAGCAGGAACACAGGAACACCACTCGCCTTGCGCTTTCTGTTTTTTCGTCGTCGACCTTTAGCGCTGCATGAGATATATCGCCACAGCCCATTTTAATCTTCATATTGTTCAAGTAAATGTTTACACTGATGGTAAAAGGTGAAATAAACTTTATTTGGTCCTAAAGAACACAACTCAGACACCCCCGCGACAAATATCGAGCATTGGAGTATATTCACGCCGTTATATACCTCTATCCGCACATCATGCTGTGTCACGACCATGAAGACTGAACGCGCAGGACATTTCATATCTAAGAAGAGAGAGAGAGATAGTTCATTAGGTGGCCAACGACTGATTGTAGGAGGGTCTCTTCTTCCAGGAACCCTCTGGCCTGGACCACCTGCCATGTTCACGCAACGAGCTGGCGCTGGTCGACCAGGTCTGGCTGGAAGATCGCAGCCTCCCACGCTTCACTGATGAGGTTTCGGTCTGCATTTAATGTTGCTGCTTGTGTGGCTGGCCTGCTGCCCAAGGAGAGTTGCTTTCTCTGGGAAACAAATTGCGAGCTGTCATCTATCAATTCAGCGAAAGGACCAAAAAAAAAAGAGTGAGAGAGAGAATGGTTTACAAATATCTGTACGAAGCGAACATATGCGGATCGATTTACTCAGAGCCGCACACGCGACGTATGTGCGACGCTCAATCGCACCGTCTTAGTGGGTAGACTTGTCTACAAGGTCGCCATAAAGTGAAAGTGATATCACACGATCCGCGAGAAAAAGAGTAGTATACCCTTTTAGAAGCCCCGAAGTCCGATCTTATCCCGCCTCTTCTTTGCCTGCTGACTTATTCAATTGCAGATAACCCCGAATGCCTTCCAAGGTTGACGAACTTTCCAGCCTTCCTCGAGGAGCAGGAACGAAAGGGCGAGATCTCACGATCACCTCGCAATGCTCGCCACTTCAATCACTGAACAAACAGGCAACCCTCTCTGCCGGCAGTGAAATGGCATCGTGGAACGACCAGGTCATTTGCTTTTTTATTTTTTTGTATATATGTTTACGGACCCGCTCGTTTCCATAGCGCAGATGCACTGCCATCTCGACGATCGCTGCCAGAGAGGCGCGATTCAGCCCGCATCAAACGCAGAAATTTTTAAACAACGCGCATTTCATTCAAGCAGGGGAGGGGGGTTGGGAAGATGCGCATCGAGTGATAAAGGAAGTGAGTATAGGGCCCTCCCAAGAATGTCAAACAAGACCCCGCGGCCATCTCCGTGTACAAACCTAAAGACACACAGCGAACGTTGCACTTCCCTCCCAATCGATGCAATTTCGAGGTACTGACCGGGCCAACCCTTTCTTGCTTCGTTCCGCTCAGCTGCATGCGAGTTCACGGGCGGGCTGTTGGAGGTGTTCAGGGTGCGTTGATAGATCAGTGGGGTACTGTAGAGCCGCATGCGGGGCACCACGATTTCGTCCACGCAGTTGCGTGTCCGTGTTTGCGTTGTTCGACAGTGCAGGAAGGAACTGGTAACCTGCAGCTCGTTTTTTTTTTAACTCGTTCCGAGACAGTGCATCCTGCTTTTCGTCAATGACAGGACGAGATATGTGTTTGGAAGAAAATTAGTAAAAAATGTGTAGTCGACTGCTGGAGGCGGATGTACTTTGCGAGTTCGTGCATCAAATCTATGGTCAAAATTTCTGATGCCGACTGTTGTGGCGCGTCTCGTAAACTATCGTGGTTTCTGTAGTTAAAACCCCCCAAAATATTAGTCAGTTACGTTGGGTTTTATGGCGCAAAAGCAACAATGGCTGTGATGCGGCACAAAAATATTATTATTAATATGATTACCACAATTATTAGTATGATATATTATTATTATTATTATTATTATTATTATTATTATTATTATTATTATTATTATTATTATTATTATTATAAGTTGTTGTTGTTGTTGTTGTTGTTGTTGTTGTTGTTGTTGTTGTTGTTGTTGTTGTTGTTTTTACACCTGTATGGTCGTCTGCAATAAAATCAAGGAAAAGAGAAAGAAAAATAAATAAACGTTTATTTCAAAACAGTGTTCCGAGCAATGCCCGGTATCGCCCTAGAAACTCTCTGGCTTCTACAGCTCTTTTGGCCCTGGTGACGAGTTTTCGCTGCTCTTCCAGGTCCTTGAAAACGAGCTCGGCCTCCCACGTTTCGATTAGGTGGTCGCCGTTCGTTCTTTGGGCTTGGCTGACATCCCACTCCGGTTACACGACGTGGTTTGCGTGGCACTGGCGATCCAGGAGCAAGTGTGCTAGGGTGTCCGGTACGCTGCAGAGCGGGCACGTGTAGCCATGTTTCGTTGGGTAGACACGGCGAGTTAATGTTCCGTGTATGTGTGTGTTGCTTAGCAGGCGTCTGATGAACACGCTTTCTTGTTTAGTCAGTTTTGCATGGTGTGAAGTGTACAGCCGTCGCTCCATGCTGAAGTAGTAGCGAATACGTGTTTGATACAGCCTCCATCTCTTCAGCCATGGGTCGGTTATTCAGTGAGCCAAAGGCAGCCCGGCAGACGGCCTCGCGGGGAGCAACATGGGGCGCTTCATTTCCCTGTAGACCCTCGTGTCCCGGAACCTACATTACGCAGGTGTATGGAAGTTAAGTGCTTCGCCGTTTCATGATGCTAAATGCATTGACTGAAGCGCGGCCCTTCGCATAATTTTTGCAAGCGGCTTGCGAGTTATTTACGATCAAACACTCTAAATAAATCCCTCCCGAGTGGTTGATGGGCCCAATGCAGTCGCTGCTATTACTGCTATTGCTGCTATTCTGTAATAAACATATGTCTCGTACCAATTAAGGTGAGTTGAACAAGCACTTGATTGTTGATTCTGAGTGATAACCGAGACAACACTTTCAGAAATTAATGGGATGAAGAGATATAAGGAAAGGTGAAATGAGAGTCGCTTATACGCAATACGAGTTTCCTCGCCTTGTTTTGCTTTCCGAAACATCGCACATTAATACATACATGCTAGCTCCCCTCCCTCCTTTTTTGCATTTTAAGAGACCGCATTTTCCATTTTCTTGTGACGCACTTCACTGCTCGGCACAGGTCGCGCTTCTCATTGCATTCTGCGTCATAAATGACACGTATTGTTCTACAGGCATCGCATGTCCAACGTGAATGTTCTAGTAGTTCTCATATCATGGGTGGTCAACAGTGATAAACACTTCAATGTTTAGAAGCTGACGCATTTTACCGCCACTCAGTCTTTCGACTATGTACCGATGACTGTACTAGCCGCGGTTATTTTTCAGCGGAATTCCGTTGCATTGCAGGTCACAGCTTCGCCCAGTAAAGAGTTCGGCTTTCAACGCTTTAGATTCTACATCCTTTATGGTCACCACTACTGCACAATGTTACGATCAGTAACGTATACAAAAAGAAAGCCAAGTGAGCTGAACCTATTCCAAGTGAAGGTGGTGGAGCAAATATTTAGGATTCATCTTTTGTGATGGCATGCCCACCATCTTGCGTGCCAGTTGGCTCAGATAGCAGAGCGACTGCGCTGTGCAGCAGAGGGCCCACGTTCGAGTGATATAATGCAGGAGGTCGAATGCCAGTTCAGTTACACGCGTTGCTCTGAAACCGCGCTAATCGTTTCTTCTTTGGAAACGAAACGCCATTAACGCTCGAGCGCGGCCCTTCGTTAACGAGTGTCGGTTTCAGCATTACTGATATTACAGTTTGACCGTGCTAGTCTCGGTGAGCGCATAAACCATCAGAGCTCCACCGCGGTGGTCTTGTGGCTAAGGTACTCGGCTGCTGACCCGCAGGTCGTGGGATCGAATCTCGGCAGCGGCGGCTGCATTTCCGATGAAGGCAGAATTGCTGTAGGCCCGTGTGCTCAGATTCGGGAGAACGTTAAAGAGCCCCAGGTGGTCGAAATTTCCGGAGCCCTCCACTACGGCGTCTCTTATAATCATATGGTTGTTTTGGGACGTTAAACCCCACATGTCGATAAATCATAAACCACCAGAATAAGTTAAGACAATAGAAAAAAGCGTTAGTGACGTCATTGTAGTAGTTATAACATTCCAGCGCAGCCACATCTTAGGTTATACATGCAAAAGGGTCTTTATATGCATCCTCACCGTAGGCTTAAGAACCCGGCCTGATACTTCAATGCTACAAGTAGGAAATCACGAGGGATGTGTAGAGAAAGGTGATACACGAGTTATTGACAGCCTAAAATTACAGTAATGCCATTGTAAAAAAATTGGCAGAACTTACGTAGAGTGGATTCAATGACATGCGAAGCCATAATGAGACATGTTGATATATGTTACTTTAAAATAAGCACAACGATACGAGGTGGAGGTAAATGATGCTGTACATGACTTCCATGTCACGATTATCATGTTTAGATGTGTCGTTTACCTTCGTCATCTAATGACGTCAGATGATACCAAATTTAGTATATGCGGAGCTAGCGAAACGGCCGCGCGCACACTATGATCGTGTATGTTGTCATGTTCTTACATGACACGCGTGTCAGGATTATCATGTTTGCACCAGTCATATAATTTATCATCCATTGACGTCACGCAACACAAAATTTGGTATATGTGGAGCTAGCGAAACGGCCGCGAGCGCATCATGAGGGGCCAAACATACTCCAATGTAGCGTTCACGCGCCCGCACGTTGCGCACAGTGACGCTACGTTAGCAAAACACCAACGGCCGTCGGCGCAGCCCGACGGCAACAGACGCGAAATGTGACATGCTGCATTTCGCGCCCGTGCCTTAAACACAAACACAAAATACTGCATCTCCCTCTTTTCGTGACAGGGGGGGGGGGGGGGGGGGGCCGGTCGCGCTGAAACGCGCATAAGTCAAAGCAACGCAGCGCAGTGCGCGCCTGCGACCGGCGCCCGGCATGGCAACGCCGACGTGACACGACGAAATGAACGCCGGCGAGCACGCGCACCGCGCCACGTCGAAATGTATGGTTTCTTGACTGTGGCATGTAGGCCTGTTCTAACATGACACGCATCTCATGATTATCATGTTTGCACAAGTCACATACTTTCGTCATCCCTTGGCGTCACGTAATGCCAAATTTGTCGTATGTGAAGCTAGTGAAATGGCTACGAGCGCATCATCAGTGTGGCATGTAGTCATGTTGTTACATGACACGCATGCCATGATTGTCATGTTTGGATGTGTCATTTACATATGTCGTCCGTTCGAGTCTCGTAATACCGAGTTTGGTACATGTGAAGCTAGCGATACTGCCGCGAGTGAATCATGAGCGTAGCATGTAGTCACGTTGTTACATGACACGCAACTCATGATTAACATGTTTGCACCAGTCACATACCTTCGTCATTCATTCACGTAATTACCAAATTTGGTATATGTGACGCTAGCGAAACCACCGCGAGCGCATAATGAGCGTGGCATGTAGTCATGTTGTTACGTGACACGCATGTCATGATTTTCATGCTAGGGTCTCTCGCTTGTGTTCGACATGCAATCTTGCCGTACCATACCAGTCGTGCAACTTGATATGTGAACGAAATCACCAAAAGAGCTGCAGGACCGTGAATTGTAAATCATGACATTCATGTCATGATTTTCATGTTATGACTAGTCAGATATGTACTTCATACAGTCATCTTATGCCATACCAGGTTTGGTATCGATACCATAATTGAAACGGCCAGGAGAGCTAAAAGTCGTAAGCGGCTAGATAGATAGATAGATAGATAGATAGATAGATAGATAGATAGATAGATAGATAGATAGATAGATAGATAGATAGATAGATAGATAGATAGATAGATAGATAGATACGCTCACAGTCGCCGAAGTTGGCGAAGAAATGCTTCGCATTTAAAATGCGTGGACTTCAACGACCATCTTCAGTTCGTCTCAGGTCCCCGTAAATTGAACTCGACCACTCAACACCACCGTAAACATTTTATTTAGAGGACAGGTTGGCACGTCATGACGCAGGATTTTATTAAGTGACCTCATGCATATATATAGCAGTCGCTATGTACGAGGTTTCCGTATCACGCTCCATTGCGCGAGCACTACATCTGCCAACACTGCCTTGAGTGGGGACAAAAGATGGGGAGGAGGGGGAGTCTACGTACGCCAAGTGCTGAAGTGTATAAAATGTGGCATTGGCGCAGCATACACCGCTAGAGCTACAGACTATTTTGCATAAGGCACATGGGCATATCCAGTTTGGGCTGTTAAACAAGTATTTTCTTTTTTTTTCGCGGGTCCTATGGTGAATAATAAGGTTATAAACCGCCGAATGCACCAACCGAACTGTTGAGATGCATGTGCATCGAAGTTGTTCGTTCAGTCAGAGGTGCAAATTGGCAAGGTTACAGCTCAATATGACGGTAGCGAACCCCATTCATGGAATAGCCTGTAGTACAGCAGCGGAAGGAGAAATCGGTGAACCATCGTCTCGCGGCAGCTGGTAAAGGGGCAGTCTTTCGTACTTCACATCGTAAAGTTTCTGCAGACAGTCGTGCCCTTTCGCACGGCCTGCCACTAAACCTTGGGAGCTAGCCTCAATAAAAACGTTTACTCATCATCACTCAAAGTAGGCACGGTTTTCCCCGCCCACGAAGGGGGTCAAAAATGAGGTGCCGGGAATGCCCGAGGCCCGAATGGGCGAGCGGAGGACACCGGTAGTCGCCGGCGAGTGTGCAGCGTCTCTGCTTGCTCGCTTGTGCTATACTTACGGAATGCGGCTGCTCATGTGAGTCCTTTAGGTTCACTGGTCAACAAAAACCTATATGCATGCCTACACGCACGTGTACTCGGATACGTGCGGTACATTTTGGGCACAGCATCGGAGAGGACATGCTCTTGCCGGACTTTCCGAATGAGCACGCGAAACGCTGACCAGGCCAGCAAGAGTTCAGCTTCCTGGCCGTGGACAGGCTACACTCCTTCAGCTCCTGCATTTGTAGGCACAGCGGCTTTTTTTTTTTCGTTTAAACACCCGTTAATATTTCAATAAGGTACATCCCCGCTTTTATAGCTATCGGTGACGATGCCAGCTGCATGCCAGCAGACTCACTTGCCTTGCGCCGTGGAGATACAATCTTGCGAGAGGCGGATCTACAGGATGTCACAACACCTGCCGGAAGGCGCCCGACCACGTCGGAAAATCTGGCATGTGGAAACTGATCTCATAGCGTCGTTACTTCGGTTTATACAGCTCTGTACGAGCGAGCGATGAAAGCACAAAGTTTAATCTGTTACATCACCCCTATACTGATCAAAGGTGATTCTCGGTACATCATGCAGTTCATCAGTTCCTCAGCCTTTAAATCTTCTTCTGTACTACCAAATGACCGCAGTTGATGCGGCACACGGCTTCCTTTCTTGCTATTCCAGGCACGATTGATTACTCATCTTCATCTCACACTCTCACTAATGCAGATTACTTCACTCCCGGGCGTCGTGTGTTTTTTTTTTTTTTACTCGTCGGAATAATTGCAAAGCTCGCCTCACGAAGCGAATTTTTTCTGCTCACTTGAGCGGCCTCAAGTGGCTGTTGGGAACGTCGACGTTCACAGTTTCGGTTTCTGCGCATCTCTGTGCGGAGTAACTCTGACTCTCTGATGAATGAGGAATTCCGTTATCCGAAAGGCGATGCATCATTTGAACGCGCGTATCGGCCACAACTGAAAAGCTCATTAGGGCTCTTTACGTTCATCGCGGCCTAACGCACTGCTCAGTAACCCTCCTCCGTTGCTTCTGCACGACATGGACGTGGGCGGGCCGTGATTCATCTGGCGGGGATCACGAAGCAAGGCCTCATGACGTGAACACCCCCTTCTGCTCTTTAGAGTCACATACTACTTTACTTTCGGATTACTTTGACTCTAACAGCAAACTTAACGGACACCCTTGATCCGAGAATAGATCGGAAGGTATTCAGCTACGCTGCCGTACGGAGAATGGCACGTGCAGGCACGGACGCGTGATCAGGAAGCGGCAGATGATGGAAAAGGTTCCACGCATGGACAGGTTTCGCTCGTTTGCCACATCGAACACGTGGCCTTGAACAAAAAAAAAAGAAAGCGAGACGCCGACAAATTAATCATCAGTTGATGGCCCTTACGTCTTCTTGACACCCGGCGTGGGTCTTCGACACGATCGTCCAACGGGAATCCTGGTGCTTTCGTGCTGAGGCCAGCTCACTGGGTACCGTATATAGAGTGATCAGTTATACGAACCGGTCCCGCCGAACACATCCGCTAGTTTAAAAAACGTTGACGCCGATACAGAATCAACTAAAGCGAGGACACCATGCTGGTTCTGTGCGGAGGCGTGCGAGCGTTCTCGGTGAAACACGAGGAACGAGAGGAAGACGTCATAACAAGAACCACCGCAATTTATATGACTTTATGGGCGTTCAAGCCGTGCCGCCTTCCTGGTGTGTTGCAAACACCGAGCGCTCAGCGTATGCAGGCAGGCGCTCTATTATAGAAGACGAGTCTGTGGCGCCGGCATTCACTATCGTGGTATCAGGGAGAACGAAAATCCAGAAGTACGTTTATACGCACAATAGTGTGAACCGGCTTCATTAACTTAATAAGCCAGGGAGCGTATATACAGTCAGCTCTATATGTTTAGGGACTAGAATGCGAAAAAAACGTCTTAACATTCCATGCTGCTGTTGCAGCAGGCACCTTTGACTTTCGATTTACGCCGAGCTCGGCTGCTGAACACAAGGTTGCGGGTTTAATCCCGGCCGCGGTGGTCAAACTTTAATGCAGCCGAAATGCTAGAATGTTAATTTTTTATAGATATGATATATAAAGAGAAGTTAGCGCACAAGTAAGGCACCGGCTACTCCTTAGCCCTTGAGTGAATATTGAGTATACAACAAAGAGCAGTCCATGGAAAACAAACAACATGAGCAAACTTGTGAATACCCATCGCAACGTACAATAAAATGTCCGAGAGGCAATGAATAATGTGTGGGATAATCTCTTTGGTCATCATGGATGCAACCGGCACAACATAGCAGTCCACATGTCCAGTGCTTATGGGGATGAATTCGCTCATGTGAACATAACATCGACATATCTCACACTTCAGCATCCGTGTCATTCAATCGTGCATATAACAAGTATGATATATATGTTATGTGAATATAGGTTTCTCACCTCTCACTAATTTCCAGCAATCCCGCTGTGTTCCAGAAATGATTAGCGCTTTTGGGGAGCCTACGCCTGTAGAGCTATAGTTAGCCCCGGGCCCAAAAGTTTCTTGTTACGGAGCGGTCTGCGGTCTAATACAATAAGTTTCGATTTAAGACGGCGTCTCGGTGTGTCATGACTCATGACGCGAGCAGGCCATGTTGGAAATGCTAATCTACTGCGTGATACCAGTGCACGTTAAAGAACACTATAGATGGTCGATGTTTCCGGAGCCCTCCACCTTCGGACTCCTCGTAATGATGTCGTGGTTTTGGGACGTACAACTCCAAACATTATTATCAACCTTGTACCGGGTTCTAAAATACGCTACCAATATGTGATGTGCAGTTAGACAGAGTACAGTCACTAATCGCCGGGAAATTTTATATGAGTGAAACAGTTCGTCCTTAAACAGGTATATGTAGTAAGCAAGAGAACAGAAATGTTGCGAAGAGATGCTGTCCCACTGTCAGAAACTCATCAGGTAAGAAATTCTCATTCGTATCATTTATTAAACTTTCTTAATTAACAAGAAGACCTAGGGGTGTAATCTTTCGCGTATACGTACGTGCGCGTCCTTGTTTTACAAAAGCATACCATGAATACCGCACATACCGTGCATATATCACACCATGTCATACCATGGCATGGCATTGTTTTCTAACAAACAAAACAAGCCCTTAAATTTAGAATTCTTTCCTTCATTACATTGCTTAGTACTTTTTAATTGTTGGCTGCAATACTCGTGTAACGGAGTATGTCCTTCCCAAATATCATTATAACCTCTAAACATTTCCTCTTGTCGTGTGTTACAGAAAGACAAGATGTCTGGGTACGCAGTGAAAACTTCGAATTTTCTCAGCTTCATTTTAAGGGCTAACAAATGATTTATGTGGTTCAGAATTATATCGATGGCAGTCTAGAATTTTTGCCCGCTAAGTTACCGAACAAAATAGCCTATACCCCAAGCGTTTAGCACCACCTAAAACTTTAAGTAAACAATTTGATACAAAGTGGCGAAATACCAATAAAAAATGTGTGTCAATTAAGTTGCAGTGCGTCGGCCCTATCCCGGTAGTACTGTATATTTGGTAGCCCATAACTTTACTGCTTTGACGTAACGGATACAAAACAAACATCGCTCATTCAGGCGCGCTTGAGTGTCAATCACAGCCCACATTCTGATGTCTCTGTTGCTCGTTCACTGATGAAAAGGTTCCACTGACTGATGGTGCTCTGAATGCTGAACATGGTATTAAGGCGAGAGCCTTTACCTGTTTTACGAGACAAAGTATACGACATCCGGCGTTCATAACATAAAGTGTACCAACGTTGCGTCAAGTGACGTCATCAATAACGTCACGCACTGACGTCACCATGTCTCTGCATGACCACGGGCCTGTGACCATGGGCCATCACAATGTTAAAGCTGGTCACCATAAATAGTGGGGCCACCATGACATCATCTGATGGCGTCATCATGCGACATCACCACCTGCTCTACATGGTGTGGTGATTGGCGATGTCAGTGCAAAACCACGTGATGCTTAGAGAGCTTCTGAGGCTGGGGTGGAACAATGCAACTAATTGAGAGTTTAGTTTAACAAACAAGCACATCAGGGCCAATTCGTAATTTCCTACCAAGATTGACCGGGAGCGTCAAAGTGATTTAGTGAATGTTATGTGAAAGCACAAGCTTGCCACTTGTTCACTTCATAGCATAGCCTAGAAACATGGTGGCTTTTCTCACATTTTGGTCAGGGTTTTGAAACTCATTTTGTGATTGTGCAATGCTGCTTCGAAAGCGAACTGGAATCTAAAATGCTGATGCCCTTGCCAATTCTTTCAGTTCTCAGGTAACGTCTACGTATACGTGTCAACGCTTTGTGAGCGCCCGACAATTAGCGCACTGAACACTAAGTTACACAACACCTTCTCAAGTAAAGTCACATCCTGTGGTCATATAGCTTGTCTTCCAGGTTCCCAACAAAACAACGAAAAGAAAAAAACCCGAGCTTCTTTGACACTCGCGGGAAATCCACTGGAGACGGCACTATGAGGTGCGGTATAATGAGCCATCACTAATGTATTTGTTGAGGCACCCTTCGTTGAGCGGTTGAATGCGCTGTCAGTAGTGGACAGAAAGTGAGTTGTGAAGTAATTGGAATCACCTCTGATCTCCTCTCAAAGATCAGCTCAGCGCCACTCTATTCAGGGGCTAAGTCAATAGAGGATACAAACAAACAAACAACAAACAAACAAACAAACAAACAAACAAACAAACAAACAAATGGGGCCAATTTACTAAAGGCCCGGCAAGTAAAAGCTTCCGCACTGAAGAGGAGGGCACATAACTTAAAAGCACTTCGACAAAGAGGGATTCAGAACAGGACACTTTCTTTCTGCGTTTTTGACGAAATCAAGGCAATGAAATGCTGTGAAAAGAACCACTTCAAGGAGCTGTACATTTCAGCTATATCTTTCGAATCTGTGGACATTTGACAAAGGACTCGAAACTTCTGAGCAAATCAATTAGCTGCTCTCTCCATCTCTCTACGAAGAAGGATTAGAGCCTCCTTGCTCTACATCTATTTCCATCTTTCTATTATTTATGAACCTATCGCTAATAACACAGAGGAAAGCTGTTGGACAGAGGCCACTTGTTAGCCACGAGCCGGCACACGCATTTTCGCTATACGAATATCGGCTCGGGTGCCGAATGCATATACAACTTGCCGCCATGGCAGTCCTTCTTTCTTTAACTTTTCGCTCTCATCATGTTGAGGAGCCCACCTTTCACTTTCAGTCACCTAATCTCTTTAGGAATCTCTCTTGAAACTCGGACACCGGAAAGCAGGACAACGAAGAAAAAAAAAGGCAACAGAAGCGGTAAAAATAAAAGAAATGAGTTTTTACTTTGCACGGGCAAAATCGCTTTAGCCGCGGTTTTGGAGCAACGAAAAAATCTTGCAAGCGCGCGAGTTTCGCTCCTGCGTCTCTGTCAGTTCTTCAATATGGCGGGGCGACCCACGCGCAAGTGGCCTCTTTTTTTTTTTAATGCTCATTGCGCAGTTATGTGTCTTTCCGCTTGCATGTCATGCTTTTTTTGTTTTTTTCGCCTTTAGCGTACGTTCAGAAGACTGCGTGGGCCTTCTCGTACGCCTGAACGTATATTATAACGTACGTAACAGAATACCGGAACACGGGCAACGGCGTTTTACGCGAACGCTAAGCGCGTGTACCTACATGCGTGATTACCCGCGACACGCGGAAGGTCGGCATACATAACAACATCTACGACGTATAGCCCTACACGTTGTGTGCATGTTGTATAAGCCAGGTCGGTTGGCAACTCGTCCAACTGGAGGGAGGGGGGGGACATGTGGAGCAGTTGGGCTTTAACAACGTCACTACATTTGCGGCTACGCTTCGGCGTCTTCACCGAGGCGTGTAATTACTCGTTTGAAACGCGTACACACCTCTCCCTCTCTCTCTCGTTTTTTCTCCTCTTTTTCTGCGGCTAACGTACACAGCAGCCGCCCTCGGTACGTAATCACCTCGAACTTGCAGGTTTTGAGGAAATGGTAGAATGAGGCTTCTCACGCGGGGCCGCAAAGATAAACAGAACTGGAGTCTCGGTCATTAGCGTTAATCGTGAATGTATATGGTTGTGCCTGCCCGCAGCTAGCGTCTGGCATCGGCGGAAAGAGAAGGACCACCTGTATGCTACTTTTTTTGTTGTTTCTGAAGCCCTGCCAAATATCCAAGAAATACCTTTAATATTATTGACACCCGCAACAAGGGACGCTCTCGTTTTTCTTCTAAGCGCTTCTGGTCCAGCACTTCTGACTTTCTCAATATTCTGAAAAACTTTTGAAAAGGAATGCGCCATGAAGTTGATGCCTGTGGAGCAAATCAATAGTTCAATTGAATAGATATAATATTAGACCATACGCTCGCTTAAGGGTACATTCATTGCCAGGAATTCATTGCTTAAGGGTATATTCATTGCCAGGTGCTTTTCTTGTGACCAGCTGGGACTGTTGCGGTACCTGGCGGAGAAAATCTCCATTACACGCTTCTTTCTACGTGTCTGACATACCCTTCGGCAAGGCTTCAAAACAAAAGGCTAGCACAAGGCTTAACCCAAACGGTTAACCAGGGAGCACAAACAACGGCGACGTGCCAGTGCCACTAGCAGACACCCGAGTGAAGAATTTAGGGTCGGCTGCAGTTATTAACTTTAACCTTTTAGCCCTGAATCTCTTCAACCAGTAGATATTTTCCTTTCTTGTTGGTTTCGAATTACTGCAACCTGAAGAACACGAAAATATTTTTTCTAAACATCCCACCACTATAAAAAAATGGCTCCATGTCTTAAATATAGGACACCAGGGCTTAGTGGTTGTTAAGTAAAATATGGTGAATTTAAATACAACTGTTTGTTTAACATTGTTAGTGCAAGTTATTCTTGTGAATCTAAGACACAGCAGCCACGTATTAGTTACAGCGCCTAAATCGTCCAATAGCAAGTCATTGCGCTCGTGATACACAGCTCCTCATTGCACTTGAACGGCCACATCTACATATTAAACAATTTGAATGATGCAACATCATGAAAAATTGCCGTATCCAGCTTTGCAGCGCGAGAATTAATTCCGCACGTGTTTCCAAAAGCATGGCTGATAGAAGTATACTTCATAATCGTCTTCCTTCTAGCTCCATCAAGCACCAATACTATATTTTATAAAACAAATTAAAATTTATTACGTATTATCTCGCTATTGACACCCTTACGTATTATCCAAGTGATGTAGGCAGGTTTCTCGACCTAGAATAACAAGAAATTGGGTGATCTTACCAGATATGGATTAGCTGGAATGCACTCAGAGGTCCGAAAACCCCTGAAAGATTGTCTACTGCTGCGGGCGGCTATGTTAGTGTTAGGAAAGACCCACTTTGTAAATAGAAAGTTAGGCACCTTAGAAACAACATGAAAAAAATAGAATAGGTGCTGATCTAATAGTTAACCAGTAAGGTGTCATTCATTATTTGGTTGTGGCGAGTGTCATTGTTATCGCAATACGCCATGTTGTTTTCTACTTTGTAGAGTTCTAAAGATGACGACGACAAAAAAATTATTACCTGTGCTTGCGCAGATGTATTGAGAATAGTTCAAACATTTTTTTTTCAATTTCCGGCTTCATTGTGTGACATTTGGCAGTGAAATTGTGTGATGTCCTTTTTATAGGACGTTAGGGCCGAAAGCGTTAACTATCCTGCTGTCAGCGGGTCTCCATTTTTTTTCAACTCAACAGAATTTTCCTCGTAAATTGGCATATCTTTTTTACTAACATAGAATACACTGCCAATTGAGGAGCTGCTCAACTATCACCAGTCATCACTATAGAGTGGATATTAAGCCACGGCCAGGCTAGACTGCACCTGCGAAGCGTGCGCAGGGGCAATCTAGCCCGGCCATGATTAGGCAAATGACGATTTGGTCCTTGCATTCCTATCATACTATTTTATTATACGAGCATGAATTAGACGTTAAGAAAGGGTTTTACATTGTTTTAAAGTTTCTATTAATGCCTATTTCTGTCATTTGGGCCTAAATTCCTATAAGCGTCCTATATATGCTCATATTTGAAAGTCGCTTCTGTGTCAGTGCTATTTCAGCTCGAACTTCAATCTAGAGTGTACTTCGAAATATATTAGTCATGTTGCCGGGCAGCAACATTGATGGTTCGCACTCTCTATAATTCAACCTAGTCTTCTAGTTTAGCCAACTTCCGAAACCAACTGATATCAGTTGTGAAATGGGATGTGCCGGTCACGATATGCCACCATATGCATCCTCGCCGACATGGCGCAAGTGGTTTGCGAATACAAAACCAAGGGGAGCCGTCAGGAGGAAAAAAAAGTGTGCGAAGACAAAGAGAACAAAAAGTGTGTGTACGCCGCTTTCATTTTGTTTGTAGTTTACACTTTGATGTAAAGAGAAACAGGAGAGAAATAGTCTACGCGAATAAGCACGGCCAATACGAGGCATTCTTCCCATCTGCAGTCGTTTAATGGTCTGAGTATCTGCTTTTGTACCGCCCTCTTCAGCTGTGCCAACTGTTGGCACCTTTGTGCCATCATAAACAAGAAGTGGTTAACAGTGGAGTTTGTTTAAGCCACGCATCGGTCCGTGACGACTAAACAAAAATTATAATCATCACAAACCAACACGTTTTTTTTTCACCCTCCTCTTCTTTTTTTTTTTCATTCAACGGTTTCGTTATCTTCTGCTGCATTCTCAGATCGCGAGCCCCAGTTTTTCAGACAGAGCTTCCGCTAACTCCTACGGGGGAAAGACCGAGTAGAGAAATAATGATATAGAAGCAAGAGAAAATCTTTGGTGACAAAAAATTTCTTGGTGGTTTGACAGGATTTCAAACCACATATACGCATGATCCGAATGAGAACATCGTAACT
Source organism: Rhipicephalus microplus (assembly GCF_013339725.1). Lineage (NCBI taxonomy): Eukaryota > Metazoa > Arthropoda > Arachnida > Ixodida > Ixodidae > Rhipicephalus > Rhipicephalus microplus. The sequence goes on from NC_051169.1 coordinate 103,880,499, forward strand.
ACTCAGCTATCGCGGCACGCTAGAAGAGCATAACGTAGCTTTTAATAGAGTAGTATGCCAAATGGTGGCGGATATTCGGGTTGAAGAGAACAGTAGTGAGGGTCAGTACATGTTCTTCAATCTCTCCCTCCACCTTTCCCTTTTCTATAGAAAAGGAAAAGGTGGAGGGGAGAGATTAAATCATGGCCTAAAAAGAAACAGGTTAAAATAGAGGGATAGAGAAAGGAAAAGAAGAAAGAGCGAGAAATATGAAGTAATATACGTACAGAGAACGAAATCCATAAAAAAATAACACAACGATGAAAGGAAAGAAAAGAAAGAAGACAGTGAATGGTACAGAGAAACAAAGGCCACCCATCTCCATCGTTCCTTCAGGCTTAACACCCGCAACGGCGTCCCGCGCAATCATATCGTGCTTTTGAGACTTAAAGCCCAAGACGTTGGTATTATTGTTTGACTCTTGGTTATTAACATATCTTGCAATAGCATGACAGCGCGCGCAACGTTCCCTGCAGTTGGCGTGCGTGATCATTGTCGCATGCCGTCATTGGAAGCCCAACTAAATGAAGGAGTTCTGGCCATATCGTTTTCACACATCAGTGTCGAGGGGCATACGGCGGTGACTACCAATTTAAAACGTAATGTTGTTGAATTTGCCACTGAGGTGCATTACGACGGCCTCGTGGGGCACTCGTAACTGCTTAAACGGTGGTGTCTACGTTGGTTCACGAGAGTTGTTCGCGCCAGCTGTTTTAACTTGTGATCAAGCGAGATCAAGATATATGGCTCATTGTGTCAGCTGAATATTCCACATATGCAATAGGTATTTAGTTAAGCTCATTGTGTTTTGTAGGCGATTACTTGCGAAGGCACTATGATGTTCGACGGGTCCGTCGACGTGCGAAGTTGCAGAACCAGGGCCAAATACATTTTTTTTTTCCTCCAAGTGAATGGAAACACTGAAAAATGATAGCGCATGCGTTTATAACCTATGACATTATTATTTTTTGTTCAAATGAAACACGAATGACTGCAGAATATTTAAAGTATTTAATGACACGCTATAGGCAAACAGCTGGCGAAAATGAAGTACCAAACAGCACATTACTTCATTTTCTTTCTTGTAATGTAGTTCTGAGTGCTGTGAAATTAGAGTATGTGATTATGACGTATTTATAGACAGTGCAATATAATTCGTGCCAGGAGTAAATAAAAACAAGAAATCTTAGCGGCCATCACATGCATGGATGAACCAATGCTACAGCTCATATCTGGAGAAATGCTTCAACGACTGGTCAGGTGTAGCGAAATCACTAATGAAGTACTTCAGCTGGTTCATATTAAAGATGGTATAAAATAAACAAAGAAAAGTACGTATGTTTTCATGGCCACTGAGACAAATTGATCTTTCGGGAAGAAACCGGATAAACACGGCAGTGAAAATTAAGGTACGACGCGCCTCAGCTCCTTTGTGTGACGTATACAGTTTGGGTGAAACGTCCGATCGGGTCGACGACCGCAATTAATTTTCATAATGCGAATATGTGATCACCAAAGGCAGCGTAGTAGATACAACAGAACCGACATCGGTAACGACATAGATGCTGTAGTTGACATGGATGGTGACCGCGCTGCAGGACGATAACGACTGCAGTGCGGTCACCGACGGACGCCTGCCAGTTACTAGCACTGTAGATAATGCCAACATTGCATCAAAAAGGCGTACCTAACGCATGAATTCGTTAGGGTAATGAAGACACGCATGTTCATGCTGTCTGCTGGCACATAAATATACAGAAAGCACGATGACTCATTCGGCCAATTTTTGACCATCTAGAGTTTTACAATGATTCCATAAAGGAGCCGAATGTCCCGCTCTCGGCAGACAGTTCCTGAAGTGCAGCGTCAGCTGCCGGTACAGACCACATAGGAGAGTGCGAAAGAAAATTTGAATCTTTGCCGCACTGTAGCATTGTGTTAAAATTTATGCCTTTGACAAGTACTGTCGATCCGGCAAAACGATACAGCACTTACGTCCACCGTATCGATTGTACCAACGTCGGCAAAAGGCAAAGGCCAGATCTATGTTCTCAACACTGCAGTCGCCAAGCGTATGAATCATTTATCATGCGCCCACTCCGCGGCAATGCAATGCAGGAAGCAAGGATTAAATGCCGACGGGATGATAATCAGTGGAAGAAACGAATTCGCACGCCGCGGTGCGCATTGTTCTTCGCAGGCCTGTCTGTAGAGCACCTGCATGCGTATCTTGCATCGCGCGGAGCTTGCAACGCGAGTCTTGCACCAGTCAATGGAGAAGATCCATTGTTTAGGCCCGAACGCCTCCGCATTGTTGCATAAGGGTCATTGCGGGACATGCCTCGGAAGGAGCCGGTATTTGGTTCGAGTGCGAGCACTGGGAGAGACGACCCATGAGGCTGTGAAGGCGGTGGGTGCACACGGATGCACGAGAAACGCCTGAGACGGCAACAGGAAAAAAAAAAAGATTTATTGCACCATCCCTCCCCCCCCCCTTACGAAGGCTCATGTATGCGAGATTGAGCTGACACCCAAGCGGCGTACTTCCACGGCGTTTTCCATCCGAATCGTGTTCATACAGATTAGCGTTGCCAGGTGACCACTAAAGGGTAAACGTACAGGAGAACACGGAAGGTTGTTGAGATAAAGAGCGACGCCTCATGTTCAAGAGATGAAGAATTCTTGAACAAGTGATACTGCCAGAGCAAACTTTTCAACAAGCAGACTTCCTGCGTTCAGAAAGACAAGTCTGCTTGTCGAAAAGTTGGATCCATGGAGCTATGCCACTCGTTAAGAAATCTCCAATCACTTCAAGCTGCCACCTGCTCGTGAACGTTTGTCTTAACCGAAAACCGTGTTCAAGGATTTTTAATCTATTAAGTGAAGTATACAGGTAGGCGCAGCTATATTTAGCCAGAGTTTAAAAAGATGCTGATACACGCTATTACGGCGAGACCGAATGCATGTTGCTAACCATTGCCTGGAGTTAGTCAAACCATTTTTGTGTTCTAACATATTGTTTAATTAGATACGTTTAATTAAATAACTTTTGAAGGAACAAATACGGATAAAAAATTTCAATTAGAAAGTTGTAAATCAGATTGAAAAACATACCCATTAGACAGTTTCGAACTTTATATCTGGTAATTATAGGTGTTTTTTATCTGCTAACTACAAATTCCCCCGAAATAAAAAAAAATACCACGTGACAAATCTGCTTGCGCGCCAGTGCGCACGATGATTCTTGTGCGAATTTCTTAAGGGGCGTCATTGGAGCTGTGGGAAAGACGGTATATGTGTCTTCGAGGCTTGTGTTGGTGTTTAGCGAGGTTTCGGCTCAATAGCGGATACCACTGCGCAAATAAAGCATCGCTAAAACAAACCTTTTATTAGTAAATCTCTTTTACACTTCATATGTTTTAAAATGACGCACTTTACGGTATGAACGGTGAAATAAAGAAACAGATGACAGACATTGGCACGGGAACACTGGCTTTGTCGTTTTTGCCTGCTAAGTTTAGTGACCGTTCGTTACATTAGCGCTTCGTGAAATTGTATGTCGACTCAGAAGTTTTTAATGTTAAATAAAACTCGTTTTTGTCGAGTGAATTGATGAATGGATGAAGTTTATCGGGCTTTTCGGAACGCACTTTAGCACGTTGTGGGCCGCTCCCACGTCGTTCAAACAGATGAAGTCTGTCTGCTGTGTCGCTGGCCCATTAAACTGCCCATAACTGCTGTTCGAGTTCGGAGCTGGTAATAGCACCCTCCCATTTGAAAGGCGTGATGACACCACCACAGCGTAATGTGGGGCACGCCAGAGCATGTGTTCCAAATCAGCTATATATTTGCAGAAGGAACACGTATTAGTTGGCTGTATTTTGGAATAAATCTTGTGCAATAGCGCGGGTTAGGGTACGTCCCGACTTGAAGTAGCTTGAGTGACAGAGTTTGAGGTCTGCTTAGTTTTCTGTGCGGCGGTGGGTATTGTATTCACGCCAGGTAAGAACGTCCTCTTAGTTCGTTATACGAGATGGGATGGTCCCAGTTTTCCAAAACATCAGCGCCCGATAGTTACGCGGTCTACTAGTCCTCGCGCAGCTATAGGTGGGCTGACTGACTCGTTGAGATTGGGCGGGTCTCCCTCAGTGCACCCCATGTAAACTGTAAACCAAATGAGAGTGTGTGGCTCGATCTCCTTGTCCCGAAGGATCCACAAAGCTGGGTCCAATTGTGCTTTTGGCAAATGCTTTAACCACCGACTACCAGTCGCTATAAATTGTGGACCTCCTATGGACAAAAGGCCAACGCGATCGCCACTTGCTCTGTTAGTCCAGCCATCGTCGTCTGTACCGTTGTGGAGATTGTGATAGTGTTCTCACGTTGATACTCACGGTCGCATACGCGTTCTCCTCGGAATAGCAGGCCGCATCCACGAAGCAACAGTCCCCGGCGTGTTCCTGAACTCTTTGTAGTAGTCTGGCCCACCTTCTACCCTTGTTATGCTTGGGGAGCACATTTCGCGGGATGGGAACAACGGTGATTCGTTCTCGCTCTTGACGAGGAATGTTGCAGAAGCGAGATTTTGATTTCCATCGGTGGAATCTCCTGTCCTAAGAGTGATGCCAACGTCCTCTAATCGCTTCCACGCTCTTGGTTTGGAGCCGCTGCGCATGGGCCTGTATAGAGGCATTTCCGATTTTCACTTTCGTATCAAATATAGATAGCTCACTACATGCTCCTTCAGTACCAAATCAGCTATTTTGACGCAAGATACACGTTCAAGCCGTCTACGATGTATCAGAGCTCTACGTCAAAAATAAAAATTCGTGACGAGTTTAAAGCACGTATATCACGGAATTCTCATTCGTCGAAGAGTCTCCAGCGCTACGTTTACCAGAAAGCGTCATGGTCGGGGGCCTGGCAATTTCAACAAGCATGAACTAACTAACGTAGCCAATATTTCTGGCTACGCTACTGATGCCAGCGTTCCTTCACACAGAGCGGCGACACCGCCCACTATTTGACACAATATGGCAGTAGCATGGTCTGCGGGCGTCACAACCCTGTGCGAAGAAACGCCGGCATAGAGGCACCAGAAGAAGGTGACACTCTGCATACGTTCTAGACGCAATGCACATGGCGCACGTGTTACCACGTGTGCTTGTATTTATTTGATCGTGTTTGTCCGTGTCGAGACATAGATGTTTCGATAGCTTCAACCAGCATATTTGGTATATTAGATGCGATACAGCTCATGGACTAGGCTTGTTCCTTCTCCGTCGCCGAAGCCTTGCTATTACTCCGAGAGTCCACATGATGGCTCTGGGACAGAGCACCCGGTCCACTCCGGTGCGTGTTCTTGTATGAGTGGAGACTGCTAGCAGCTCTGTGCTGCTATGCATAATGAAAAGTGATTTCTAATCACTCTAGCTCCCACAGAGTAGCAGCAGAGATTTGTATCATGAAACGCGACATGCTAAGGCTCGCAAAGTGACTGTCTGCTCAACCGTATGAATGTCTCCAGTGATGAATAAAAAGCACCTTAACAGAATTTGAAGTCAACCCATGGCTGCTTTGCATTTTGCACAGGGTTCCCTTCACAGGAAGATGTGAGTGAGTTATCTTAAAATAGGAAATGTTGGCCTAAAGGATGTGAAGTGACAATAAATTATTATCGTTCGACATGTTTCTATTATAATTAGACACGACAACATTTAGGTATGCTTACAAAACCTGCAATGTAACCCTGAATCCGCACGCAGGCTTTTCACTATGACATGTCTTTGCAATTTCTGTGTGTAAATGTCGTTTGAATCACGTATATTTCATTTTCCATGCGCTTTGCGTGTCAGTGTCGCGAGCTTGGTAAAGAGTTCCACGGGACAGCTTTCAGCTCTCCTATAGTAGAGTACTAAGTACTCTAAATGGTTAACCACTTCTTCTAAACACGCAAAAATCGTGTGGGGACGGCTATTTTGCTCTCTCATAGTAGAGTACCGAGTACTCTAAATTGTTAACAACGTTTTCTAAACACAAACACCTTCGGCGATAGACCCTCGCTCCAATACACATACACGGGACGGCTTTAGGCTTTCCAATAGTAGAGTACATCGTACTCTAAGTCATTAAATTTTTTCTAAACACATAAACACCTACTAAATGCATTTTGTTTTGCAGATCTTGAAACGCTCCGTTGTGGACGGCTTTCAGCTCTCTCATAGTAGAGTACTAAGTACTCTAGATTGTTAAGTACTTTTTCTAAACACATAGTTAGCGCTTCCACGTGAAATGACAAAATGAGGACTTTGACGTACGTGTTTTTCCTTTTTCTAAACATGCGATAGGTTTGTTGCGTCCCACGATAGAATAAACTTTTTCTAAACAGTGGATGCGAAAACATCACCTTACATTGTGAAATACCACCTTGTTTGTACGTATAGCCTTACTGTTTATATAAGTTTCATCATCTCGATGTTCGTGAATGTCCTGTCCTTGTTGTACAATTTCCGTATTGTACATCACTGCATACGCAAACAAGTTATTTTTGCTGTATATAACAGCTTCCACTGTACATACGCATGATCATCATTGTCTACGTTTCTGTGTGCACATAAGCTAAGTAAGATATATCTGGTAATAAAATTCTCTTAAACAGGAGTAATGCGCATCCTGGATCTCGCGATGCAGAGCTCATAACGACACGGCTTTATGCTATTCCACAGTCGAGTAAATAGTACTCTAAATTCGTCACGAAGAGACGCTACACCACATCCTGTGCGACTGTCTGTTGTACGACATCCAGAGACAGTCTCTGGAGTGTGTTCTCGCGCGCATCGACAACAGCAAAATGTCTGTGCACACTGTTATTTCAAGTGCCCGAGAGAAGACATTACAACTGAAGGCGACAAAAGCTATGTTGAAGTTCCTATGCGAAACGGACTTGAACAAGCGGCTGTAACAGCAATGTAACACACCACGAAAGACAAGACTGGACTATGACTGAGTGTGCGCGCGTGTGCTGCCTAATGTGCTGTGTTTATCTCTCTTCCCTCTCTCCTCTCTATCTTTCATCTCCCCTATCCCTCTCCCATGCACAGGGTAGCAAACCGACTGCCTATAGGCTGGCTAAGCTACCTGCCGTTCTTTTCTTCCTATTTTCCTTTATGCTATTTTCCTTAGTACTCTAAATCATTCCCCACTTTTCTCTAAACAGCAGTTAAAAATTGTGTACGGCATCTTTGACCGGGACGGCTTTCAGCTGTACCGTAGTAGAGTACCAAGTACTCTATCTTTTAAAACAGTAAAACACTTTAGGGGTGAAGCTCCTTAATACACCATGGGTCGTGCGTCCGCGATGCATGTAGTAGCAGTAGTAGTCGTCGTCGTAGTAGTAGGTAGCCACCTCCACGGCCGGACGAAAGGAGTGACACATGAGCACTCTTTCGAATTTAGGAGGAAACCCGCGCATGTTATTGATATATAAAAAGATAGTTGTTTCCGATGAAATATCTTGCAGAGACGAGTATCGGTGACTTAAACTCCAATTAAATCTGCCTCGAATGATGCTTACTGCAATATACTATAGTAACAGAAGGATGCACTTTGAGCACTATCTGACCAGAGAAGGTTGCCACGTTAAACTCGCTAGGCGTAACCTCCTTGGTTTTATCAAGGAGTCACCGCCGCTGTTCCATGAACTAGCAGCGGTGAAAGATGGGAACTAGACACGAAGCGCGGGCCGTTGGAGAGTGCGCACGTGCCGCTCCTCTAGTCCGGACGGACGGATGGACAGACAGATGCACGAACGGACGGACGGATTGACGGACGCATGACTGAACGGTCCCACGGAGGGAAGGACAGACGCACGGGCGAATGCACGGACGTACGCAGGGATGGACGAGAGCAAGAACGGACGGGCGGACGGAAGCGCGGACGGACTCATGGATGCTTCGCCTCACTCATCATCATGCACTCCGTGGATATGCTGTGATTTTTTGCCAATCACACAGAGTACCAAGTACTCTAAATTGTTAAAAACTTTTTTTTCTAAACACAGCTCTCGTACTAGAGAGAGTTAAGTGATCCAAGTCGTTCACAATTCATTCTAGACACAGTAGTTGCACACGCAGTGATCATAGAGCATTTTTTTAGGAACGTAACTGTAACTTCTTAATGCTTAAGGCTTGTCTGGTTTTGTAGTGGTTGTAGTAGCCAAAACTATGGCGATGTCGCTGTGGCGCTCGCAATGGCCTCCAAGATGACGAGCGCCCGTCCTGTTTCTCTCCGGCTGCCCCAATCGGTGCGCTCCCCAGCAAAGCGAGCGACTATCGGTTCACGCGTTCCGCTACCGCGAGAGGGCGCAGATTCCGGCGACGGCGAAGACCACAGCAGAGAGCAGAGCGCACGAGATTCAAGAGTGCGTGGTTTTTTTTTTTAATGCGAAGCATTTCTTAGTGAACTTCAGTGACTTTGATATATGAGCGAATTTGGTGCACTGCGAGAGCATGTGTTCTAATGAAGCTATTTCCCCACTATGTGGACAAAGATTACTTGGGTATAGGTCAAGGTACATGATGTGTAACATTTTCAAAGTAGGGTACAGTCCGCGTTTGCAAAAGCCTCAATGTAAGTGCTTGGGGCCGGGGTTAGAATTTTGTGTAGAGTGGAGGGAAAATCCTTCTAGACAGGTATGAAAATGTTTAGTGAGCTCGTGTATAGTTAGTAAGAATTTCCCGGTTATCCCCTTCACCGTAAAAACGCATCCCCGGGGAGGCGCGTTGGAGAGTTCTCGCGCCGCCTCGTGTGCTGCTTCATTGAGATTGGGAGGGGAATCGTATGATTTGCCCAAGGTGGGCTGGGAACCAACTCAGAAGATGAGGTGTTATGTTCTTGCCTAAATCCGCAGCCTCATCCTTGGCAATCAGCTCTGGGCTGTCCACCAAGCCCGCGAGGCGGCTGAGGAGCTTGGCATCTCAGTCCCCACGTGGGAGCTGCCCGCAACAGCAGTGATCTGTGTTTTGAAGGACCAATAAAAGTTATTCCAATCCAATATCCAATCATTGATTTATAGCGTATCTATCTATCTATGTATCTATCTATCTATCTAGCTATCTATCTATCTATCTATCCTATCTATCTATCTATCTATCTATCTATCTATCTATCTATCTATCTATCTATCATCTATCTATCTAGCCCGCCGACGACATTCAGCTTTCCTGGCCGTTTAAATAATGGTATCGATACCAAGCTTGGTATGGCATAACATGACTGTATGAAGAACATATTTCATTAGCCATGATAGTAAAATCTGATATGTATATCGTGAATTTCATGATTCACATTCACGGTCCGGCGCTCTTGCGGTGGTTCGTTCACAAGGCATGTTGCAAAACAGGTATGCTATGACATGGAGAACGCAAGCACGGGCCCTAACATGAAAATCATGACATGCGTGTCATGTAATAACATGTCTACGTTTCCATGCTCATGGAAGCACTTAACGGCCGTTTCGCTAGTTTCACTAATACCAAATTAGTATTACGTGCGTAATTGGATACGAAGGTACGTGACTTATGCCAAACTGATAGTCATGAAGATGCGTGTCACTTAATAACATACTACATGCTACGCTCATGATGCGCTGGCGGGCCATTCGCTAGCTTCACTTATACCAAATTTGGTATTACGGGACGTAAATGATGACGAAGGTACGTGACTTATGCAAACATGATAGTCTGAAATGCGTGTCATGTAATAACATGACTACATGCTACGCTCATGAGTGCTTCGGTCGTTTCGCTAGCTTGACATGTACCAAACTCAGAATTACCGACGCCAATGGATGACGAAGTATGTGACTGGTGCAAACATGATAGCGATGAGATGAAAACACATGACTGCATGCCACAGTCAAGGGCGCCAATACATTTCGACGTGACGCGGTGCGCGCGCTCTCAGCATTCATTCATCCAGTCACAGCCAGCGTTGCCACGCCAGAACGCCAGTCCTGCCACTTGCTCGTCAGGTGCGCGCCGCGCTGCGTTGCTTTGACGCATGCGCGTTTCAGCGCGTCTGGCGTGCTTCCGTCACGAACAGAGGGATACGCAGTGTTGTTTGGGTACGCACCGGCGCGAAATGCAGCATGTCGCATTTCGCGTCGGTTGCCGTCGGGCTACACCGACGGACGCAGGTCGCGCCTGGCGCCAGACTATAGAGGTGGTGGTGGTAAAAAACATTTATTTCAGAAAAGTCTACTAGAGAGTGCCGACGTGGCCCATCGGCGTGCTAGAGTGGCAGACCCTATTCCGGGACGCCAGTGGAGCTGGAAGCTGCCCGCGCGCGCTCCCACCAAGGAGCGTTGTGCAGCCAAGGTAGAGCAGCCGAGCAGGTGCTCCTCCCAAGCCTCTCTAGTTGGGATAGGAAAAGGGGATGAGAAAGGGACGGGATTAACGTGGGCACGATGCTACGACGTGATATGTGTCGGCGAGGACATGACAGGTCGAGCAGGTGCCATTGATTTCCGGCAAAAAGTGCCTGGCGACCGCCGGACTGATAAAGGTGTTCGTCTGCATGCGGCCGTAGCAGTCGTTCGTCCGCTTTCCTCCAAACCGCGTGCGGGGTCCGGGTAGAGGCGGCGCGAAGCCCGGTAATAAGCCAAAATTTCGCGGAAGCGCGTCAGGTTGGTATTGCCAGATTCCGTCTCGGGACATGGAGGGGCAACGGCCCGGACAGGAGAAGCGCGGGCAGCGGCATTTGCCGCCTCGTTGCCGGGCAGGCCCGAGTGGCCTGGGGTCCAGACTATACGAATGGGATGAGGGTTAAAGTGCCAAGAGGCTGCCTGTAGTAGGCTAGCCGCCAGCGGGGGCAATGGAACCCTGAAGGTACTGAGAACAGGCCGAGCGCGAGTCCGTCAGGATGGTGCGTGAAGCAGGGTGAGAGGCGGCCAAAGCTATGGCAACCTCTTCAGCGTGCGTTACTGTGTCTGCTCGAAAGGAGAGGCCATCTACGTGTTTGCCCTCTGTAATCATCGGCAGCCGTGAAGTGACCCGAGGGGGAGGGACCCGAGACGTCCACGTAGAAAACACCAGGACGATCGGAGTGTCGCGTATGAAGGGCCGCGGCGCGTGCTAGTCTACGGCCAGGATGGAGGTCGGGGTTCATATTACGGGGTAGAGGTTCCACCCATAGCTTTGACGCCAGAGCTCTGGTACCGGCTCCAGAGGGTCTTGGTCAGATATCGCGTTAAGGCCAAGTCTGTGTAGAAGACGGCGCCCTGAAGGCGTCTGCGACAGTCGATTGATTGGTTAACGCGATGAGCTTCGCGCATCTCTGCAAAGGTGTTGTGTACCCCCAGAGCCGTGAATCGGCTGTTGGAAGTTGCAATAGGTAGGTCCAGAGCGCGTTTGTATACTGAACGAAGAAGGACGTCCAGCTGGTGCTCGTGTCGACGACGCAGGCGAAGGTAAGGCAAGGCGTAGAGGACGCGACTGGTCACAAACGCGTGGGCCAATCGGAGGGACTGAGACCCGCGGAGGCCGCCGCGCTTGGTAGACACTCGCCGTATCATGCGGCTCACCTGTTCGCTGGTGCGTCTGAGGCCTGCTATTGTGCCCTTTGGATCCAAAGACGATGTGAGGTGAAGGCCAAGAACCCGAATATTTTGCACTGACGGGACGGGCCCGGACGGAAGAAAAATTTGAGGCGGCGGTAGCGGAGAGACTGAAAGAAGAGCCGATTTAGCTGGAGAGCACTCCAGGCCGCATGAACCTGCGTAGGTGTCCACCAGAAGGGCAGCCTTTTGCAGGCGTTCTTCGATTTGCGCTAAGGAGCCGGTGTTGGTCCAGATTGTGATATCGTCCGCATATAGTGCGTGTTGTATTCCCTCGACCTCGCTTAGAAGAGAGGGGAGGTTCATCATCGCCAGGTTAAAAAGCAGAGGAGACAGGACTGCCCCTTGAGGTGTACCCCGCGTGCCTAATAAGTAAGGGCCGTGTTCGGTAGAATTAAGGCGAATGAAGGCGGTGCGATGTGATAGAAAGGCGCGAATGTAGTTGAAAGTCTTCTGCCCGCAGTTTGTGGTAGACAGGTTAGTGAGTATAGTGCTGTGTTTGACGTTGTCGAACGCCCCGCGGAGATCGAGAGCGAGCACGGCTTTATCGTTATGGCGCATAGTAGTCGGCTCTATGATATCGTGTTGAAGCTGGAGCAGGACGTCCTGCGCCGACAGATGTGGGCGAAAGCCAAACATCGTGTCGGCAAAGGTCCTCCTGGCCTCCAAGTAGGCGGAAAGGCGTTCGCGAACCATGGTTTCCATGAGTTTGCCTGCGCAAGACGTAAGTGAGATGGGTCTCAGTGCCTCAATACTAATGGACTTTGCCGATTTGGGAATGAATGTCACGACCGATGTGGTCCATTCCGTTGGAAGCGGAGAACCGTCCCATATCGAATTTATAAGGTGGAGTAGCGAGAGGTGTGCTTGGTCGGGAAGATTTGCCAGGAGCGATACTGTGATTCCGTCGCGTCCAGGGGCCGTGCCCCGTCGCATTTTCGTGAGTGCAAATCGTAAATCAGAAAGTGTGTATGGGGCGTCGAGGTCGGTGTTCGGGGCGCCGGAATACGTATATGCTGGGCCTGCGGGATCAATTGTGCGGCAGATGTAGCGGTCACAAAGTTCTCGCGCGAGTTCATCCGTAGTGCCTGAAAGGCATGCAGAACACGGTGGAGCTGGCGTTGCGTTTCTCCCCTGGTGGTGGAGGGATCGAGAAGGCTTCTAAAGAGTCGCCACGCACTCTTAGAGCTCATCTGCTTTGCAGCCTTCGAACAGGTGTCTGCCCAGTTAGCATCGGAAAGTTGTGCGGAGTATGCGGCCGCCTCTGCAGTGAGTGCCTCAATGCGAGCGCGAAGTTTCCGATTAAGTTTGTTGCGTTTCCAGCGCCTTATGAGCCCGCGGCGAGCGTGCCAAAGATGTAGGAGGTGGGGATCGATTGCAGGAGTCAAATTAGAGGTTGCAAGGGTGCGAGTGTTCGCTTGTTTCATATGAAGAGCCTATGATGCCCACGCTGCATATTCGGTCGAGGAGAGGCCGGCGGGGAATGGTTGCATTCTGAACCGAGTCCAATCGGTGAGACGGGCTTGGCCCCAGTGTTGGCGCATTTTCTGCCGCGGTGTGAACGAAATGCGGAGTAAAAAGTGATCGCTGCCTAGGGTTTCGCCTAAATTCTCCCATGTAGCATCGCGGATGTGACGGGTGAGGGAGAGGTCGGGGCATGTGTCTCGCGTGACCGAGTTGCCGGAACGTGTGGGTTGTGCCGGATCGGTAAGAAGCGTCAGGCTCAGCGAGGAAATGAGCTCCTTGAGCTCTCTGCCCCGGGCCTTCTCGTAGTGGTAACCCCAGTGAGGGCTGGGGGCATTAAAGTCCCCGACAATCACCAGTGGTTGTCGGGCCGCTATACGCAGCGCCCGGTGGAAGAGATGCGCAAACGAAGCCCTTGCAAGGCGAGGGGGACAGTACACGTTTAATATATGTATTGATGGTTGGCCCCTCCGCTGAGATAGCACTGATATCATGCAGTAGTCGTAAGGAAGATCCAGATCGAGGTCAATCTGTACCGCCGTGTAAGCTTTATGCACGAGGAGGCATGTGGTGGTGCCGCCTACATAGGAGCAGTATCCAGAAAGGGATGGAGCAGGGCCAGATTCTTGGAGCGCCAAGACGGCCGGCTGAGAGCCAAGTGAGCTGAGGAAAAGGGAAAGATGTGAACGCTTTCGCCTGTTCCCGAAGCCTCCAGGGTTCCACTGTATGATCTCGAATTTAGACGCAATGTTTGAACGGGACGTACGATTGGTAGCCATCGTGACTGTCCTAGGTTTTATATTGGTCCTCCATGTCCCGCTCGGAATCCTCAGAGGCAGGGAGGGGCACGGAGGCCGGATTGTCCGACGGCGGGGTGGTGGTAGCCACCTTACGACGACGCCGTGGAGCTGTACCCTCACTGCTCACCGAGCAGGAGCGGAAACGCGATGCCTTGGGTTGAAACTGGGTGATTGCCCAGGCTTGAATAGCCTGGGTAACCTCTACTACTATGCGTTGGACCGAGAAGCTGGTGAGGAGGTGATTAATCGAAGCTTCGACGCGCGTGAGGCGTTCCTCTACGCGCGGGGTGCGCTCTTCGCTAGGGAGAGTTTGGTTAGCGGGCAAGATAACCTGAGGTGCCCCAGGAGCCTCAAGAGCTTCTGGAGTAGATGTGGCACCGGTTCCGAGTGCTGGAGTACAAATGGTTGCTTGAACCGGCGGTTTAATGGGAGTGGGCTTAGCGCCAGGACTAAGCTTGGATGTAGCTGGCGTAGCCGCCTGGACAGAGGAGGCAATACCGGATGGCCTTGCAGTGCACTGTTGTTGGGGTTGAAGTCGCTTATTTAAGAGTTCGAGTTGTTTAGTTAAAAGAGAATTTTGCTTTTGAAGTGCCGCAACTTGCTGGCGAAGGGCCGCAAGTTCGGGAGAAGGAGGATCGACAGAAGGGGGTGAGAGAGGCTTAGAAGCAGCTTTCCCTGCCCAACTGCTCACCTGAGGTACCACCGCTGGTGCTTCGAGCGGTGGGAATGCCTGAGTGTCGGCGTGGAGTGGTGGAGCCGACTGATGCAGGTTGGTGCCGCTGTCTGGCTGTGACGAACATGAGGTGGTCCCTCGAGCAGATGTTGAGGGCTGCTTGCGTTTCCGATATTTTCGATATTTTGCCGTGCAGCCACTGGTCCCAGTCTCATGGGCGCCGTGGCAGAGGAGGCACTTGAGGTGGCAGTCGTGGGCATTGAGACCTGCAGGTGCGGGGGTTCCACATTTGGCACACTGCGTTGGAGCGGGGTGAGGACACTGAGGTGGTCGATGGCCGATGGTACCGCACTTGGTGCAAACCGGGACCGTTTTCTTGTAGGCGCGGATGTACGTCGCCACGCAGTGGTAGAAGAGGAAGCGGGGTAACTTCGTGCCCTCGAAAGTCACCACCGCCGCCGCGGAATCTCCGAGTTTGCGGACCGCAAGGATAGTACCTCGAGGCCAATACAGTTCAGACTTTATCTTTTCCGGGCTTTCAGCAGGGTTTACGTTGATGACGCCCCTGCATGTATCCCCTGGTGCCTTGGCGTGGCCTCGAACGGGCAGCTGCTGATCCCCCACTTGCAGCTGGAAGTCCCCGAGGAGTCGCTGTGCCATAGGCAAAATGGTGGTGCTACAGACCAAGATGTTCTGTTCCCAGATTGGCCACACTTGAATTTGCGTGGTAGTCCGGTCGCCGATGTAGCTGCGGATGGCGTCGCCCGCGCGATCGGCCGGGACAAATGTGCGTAGCTCGCAGGGAACGCGAGGTTTAACTACTACGATGTAGTCGTCGCGAGAGAGGCGAGGAGTTAGACGCGGACGCCACTTGCGTTGCTTCGCTGGCTGCGAGGACGGAGCAGAGGTAGGCACACCACCGGAGGGATGGCGCGCCGGCGTTCCTTGCAAGGCTGGGGAATGGTGGCCCGCTGTGGCGTCTCGTTGTTGTTGAGACGCAGGCTTCGATTTCGCTTGCTTGCGTTGCCACAGTCTCACCATGTCGTCGAGGTATTCATCTTCTGATGGCATGGTGTTTTCGGAGGATGAAATCTCCATAGACAGCATTTGGCTTGAGGTAGGATCATAGCCCGTAACCACGTTAGCGGCCGCCATCGCCGGGCTGAGAGCTCTTAGCGAGGCGGCGTTGTAGCCGGGAGTGAAGGACGTCCCTCAAGTTGTCAAAACTGGACCCACCTGGACGAAGGTGTTTTCTAGGCGAAGCGGAGAACTTGGCGGTGACGATAAATCCAAGTTTCAGGGGTACCAAGGTGGATGTCCGCAGAAATAGCATAAAATCTACGGAGGCGATGTGGAGTGCGTCCGTCACCATCGAGCGCTCGCAGCGCCCCCCCCCCCCCCCCACTATAGAGTGCTCGCGTTTTGCTAACTTAGCGTCGCTGTGCCAAGTGTGTGCGCACGTCAACGCTGCACTGGAGTATATTGGGCCCTTCATCATGCGCTCACGGGCCGTTTTGCTAGCTCCACATATATCAAATGTGGTGTTACGTGATCTCAATAAGTCACAAAATTATTTACTTGTGCAAACATGATAATCCTGACAAGAATGTCATCTGAAAACATCAAACATAACACGCTCAAAGCACGCTCGCTATCGTTTCGCTGGCTCACATATACTGATTTTTCCACCACGTGACGTGAATAGATGAATGTAAACGACACATCCAAACATGATAATCATGACACGAAAGTCTAGTACGGCATCATTTACCTTCACCTTGTAACGTTGTGCTGATTTTAAAGTGACATATAAACATTTCTCATTCGTGCTTCGCCTATCATCGATTCCCACTGTACGTGGGATCTGCTTTTTTTTAACTATTCCTTTTTCCTTTTTCCATCCTTACCCCTCTGTCTCCTTTCCCCATCCACAGTGCTGGGTAGCGAACCGGAAACTTTCTTCTGGTTAACCTCCTTTCCTTTCACTTCATATTGCTTGCACTCTCTCCTAGCTCTTTTCCAAATCAGCGAAGGATTCCCTATACGAGTCTGTCAGGCAATACGCGAACCTTTGCAGCTGCTCACTTTTTTTGGTGACTTTGGAGGATATATTGATTAAATGTGTCTCAATGCGTTGTGATGGGTGGGCATTTAAAAAGCCCGTTAGTCACACAATTACCGTGGTTTGACGCTTGCACCAAGCTGTAAGTGAACTGGTAGCGTAAGTTCCATATAAGCTATCGCATGTACCCAGTAGTTTGTGGCTCGTTGCCACCGTCGCCATCTGCGGTTGCATTTCCGGTGGAGGCGGAAATGTTGTAGGCCCGTGTGCTTCGATTTGGGTGCACGTTAAAGAACCCCAGGTGGTCGAAATTTCCGGAGCCCTCCACTACGGCGTCTCTCATAATCATATGGTAATTTTGGGACGTTAAACCCCACATATCAATCAATCAACTGTCACCATCCACGGATGAATGTGACAACAACAAACAAACAAACAAACAAACAAACAAAAACAGAAGATGACGTCACGACCAGAAGCGGTAGCGACGTCGGGCCTTTGTCATACATGGCGTGAAATATGTGACCGGTAAAAGAGCGAAGGATTGTGAGATGCACCGTCCGCTGCCGGCTTCCAGTTCGAGAGGAATAGACGACGGTGAACCACTTCACCGCAAGTCTCAGATTATTCGGGATTCGCACGCGCGGTCGACCGTTCATCTTCCTTTTGATAAACTATGTTCGGTTATTCAGCCGTTGGCTGCTCCGATTCGAGCGTTAAAGGCAATCGCGGGTATCGATTTCCATGAAATAAAGAAAAAAATTGGCAGATCCCACGTACCGGAGAACTGACGTTATGCGAATCATGTGGAGGGAATGTGACTGCGTTTCAATTTTTTTTCATTGAGTGACACGCCATGAAATGACAGTATACACATATGTACAAACGTTGCACGCACAGACATATGTAAGAGTTCCAGATGTTTATATAAGCAGTTTGCACTTGCGCAACGATGCCAACTGGAACATGCGTATTAGCAAAACTGATATGAAGCACTGATGCTCACGAAGATGCTGGCCCTAGACACTAATACAAAAATCAACTTCAACACATGGCAACTAACCACCATTGACGTTAACCCGACGTGACGGGTGTACCAAAGGAGTACTTATGTAATGTTTATAAAATTGGGTAGGCAGAACTGTAGCCACTGTTGACGTTTCACGAAGGTTAGGGTCTTTTTGACAAGTAGTTCCAAAACCAGGTGTAGCTCTTTGGTAAAATGCTTCATTGCCACGCAGAATTCCTGGGTTTGATTCCAGCTGGGACCCTGACATTTATCCTTTGCATTCATCGGGTCGACACTACCGATATCGGGTATTTCTTAACGCTCATGTGTTAAAAGTGGTCATGTGGGTTCTCGTCGTTCCTGGGTAGATACTAAGTGTCAGCCACCTGTGGCACATACCTGCATACCAGCGGCACATACCCACGGCGACACATACCCGCCCGTGGGTATGTGCCACTGTCTGGCGGGCATTGTTTGACGACGTACGTGGCGGCATTGTGACTTGATTCATGTCTTGACCGGCACGTCATATTTGTCAAACCATCTTACACTCCCATGCTAATTTTGGTTCACGCCAAGTTAAGAGGGGGACCACGAGAGCACCCTAACGTAAGCAGCTAGATAGATAGATAGATAGATAGATAGATAGATAGATAGATAGATAGATAGATAGATAGATAGATAGATAGATAGATAGATAGATAGATAGATAGATAGATAGATAGATAGATAGATAGATAGATAGATAGATAGATAGATAGATAGATAGATACGCTGAAAGTCGCTGAAGTTGGCTAGGAAATGCTTCGCATTTATAAACATAAGGTGGCCCATGGCTGTGAAGAGAGCCATTGACCGGTAGCCTTTTAGTACCGAACGTTGAAGCCAGAGTGTGTGAAGACCATTTTATCACAGCTACGTGTGTATTCCGCATTAATAAAAAGCTTACGCATGAATTGCTGTGTATCTTATACCTAAAAATAGCTTGTCGCGCATGCGCGCATTGCAAAGATATTGTTACGTGGAAATAATAATAGACAGTCCGCAGCCACTACACAGATCACCAACAACGTCAACCGCTTCACTTTCAGTCTGAGGTGCCCTTTTTGGGTATTTCCCACTATGCCCTGTTACCATCAGCTGAAACCTTGTAACAATATTAGGAACGCGCGGGCGAAATATACCTGCCATAAGAGATGAGCGCCGGCCATTGTACCCATATATAAGACAAAAAATGCGAAAGCTTCACTCACGAGTAAGTTTACACGGAGCGCTTGACTTGTTCATTTGCGTTTATCTTGGTCAAACTGTGCGCCAGGACGGCACCCAAAGTAAGAAGCTCGTTAAACAAGCGCAGGGTTTCGATTATTCGGCGCAGTCCATGTCTGAGCGTATTTACTATGTGCCGCCGTGCCATGCAGCTTGACCAAGATCAGCGTTCGAATAAGCATCCGGGTTTGACTAAGAAATGCATCTTATAGCGCGCTGAAGGCTAGAAAAGAAAAAGATATCTCAACGTACTCAGTAAACGCTGCCCTTCGTGCCGATCGACCGACGAAGCTGGCCGAAGCTGCGATCCCGAAATGAACTCTTAGCACACTGTTACAGTCATCCCCATTCTCAGAGATCTTTAAAAGGGTGATTTTTATCTGCAGTAACGTATCATACAATGAAAACTGTCTTCTGTATCGACTGATCAGCTAGCCAAACAGACAGTACCCCCGAACATCATAAAAGCATTGCAGATCATTTCAGTGCAATAAAGAAGTTTTCTTACCGTTCATGACATGCGTAGCTTGTCCTCGTCACTATGGTGCCCACCAAGCATCGATACGAATCGTCAACACCACCTGTCCTCTTTGATGGCTCTCCGCATGCCCACTGGACTCGACCGAAGAGAAGCCACCCTTCTTCATCGCTTATGGCTAGGAGTGGCATTTATAAAATCTTATTCCTTTGTCATAGGAATGGCCGACAACGCTCTCTGCGATGCCTGTCATTGCGAAGAGACGCTACACCACATCCTGTGTGACTGTCCGTTGTATGAAATCCAGAGACAGTCACTGGAGTCCGCTTTTGCGCGCATCGACAACAGCCAAATGTCTGTGGACACTATTCTGTCAAGTGCCCGAGAGAAGGCATTGCAACAGAAGGCGACGAAAGCTCTGTTGAAATTCCTACGCGACACCGACTTGAACACGCGACTGTAGCAGCAATGTCACGCACCGCGAAAGACAAGACTGGACTATGACTGAGTGTGCACGCGTGTGCTGCCGAATGTGCTGTTTCTCTCTTCCCTCTCTGCTCTCTTTCATCTCCCCCATCCCTCTCCCATGCGCAGAGTAGCAAACCGGCTGCTTATAGGCTGGTTAACCTCTCTGCCTTTCTTTTCCCTCTATTTGCCTTCCTTCCTTGTCCTCGTCACAGTCACGGTTAGCACAAACAAAAAACCAACTTCTAAATCACTGATATTGCACGGAGAGGTGCTTTATTTAGTGGAGTGATACAAAAATGCGCGCGTGCCACTGCTAACCCGCGTAGTGCGTCGAACCGGAAGCCGTCGTATCCCACAGTTCCCTGCGATTGCCCATATTACTGGTCACCTATTGAAAGTTTTCCTCATTTCTGACCTTTTACGTGCCGTTATAAGTACGCGATTGTATTGCGCCTAATAACTCACTGATTGCGTGCGCGAGAGACAGGGAGGGCCAACAAGAAAGGTTGAAAAGCAAGGTTGTTTTATGTCTTGTTTGTGTGCTTGCTATACACAGCGAGAACTTTGCATATGAAATTGTGACAACATTTCATGAGCACAACAGCATAATAGTTCGAAAACTCACGTTGCCAAATCATGGAAAACCACTGCAGCGAGACGGCAGCATTGAGAATATCGCTTTGGCAATCGTAGAGTACTACGTCCTGTTGCTTAGCGTGTCACATTCACCGTCACCAAAGGCGAAGGTACATCGGCCGCGTTCCAGCGAAGGCAGCCGGCAATCGCATGAGCGGTTGTCTACGAATCCTGCGTGCTATAGTTCAGCTATGAAATGCCAAGTCGGTGAACAGCACATAAGCAAATAAATAAACTACGGAAGGCACGAACGAAAGGACCACGCAAAAATGAGCGATGCCTCGTTGATCCGGCAATGCGCCAAACTAAACAATGCCCTGATAGCAGATTACATGGATACCCCCCGCCCCCCCCCCTTTTTTTTTGGCACTGGACTAAAAAATGAGGCAATCAACCATTTATCCGAGCGACAGATAACTATAAAGTAAATTTATAGTTAATTTTGACATAAAAATTATGACTATTTGAAAAAAAGTTTAATGAGTTTTAGGTTTTTCTTATTTCCCCTCCTCATCTAGTCGCGCTTCAATCGTCAGCAGGCGTTAATGCCCGGGGCAAAAGGTTTTGGACACTTTTCCTTCCAAGTCTCGTGCCCCATATATTTTGACCATGCCTAAACTTTTACGCTTCCGCCCCGCAGTATTACACGAGTTAAGGGTACTCCTCGCGCTGCATGACTTTCACGTACTGTTTCCTAGCGTTGTAGTTTCAAGTACTGGGCGTGGCCCTGTGCTGGAACACCTGCTTGCAGCGTTGAAGGCCAGGGTTCGATTCTCCCTGAAATCTAAAATTTCATAGTTGATTTCGTGTGCATCTTTTTCGATTTTTCGGTAACAGACAGCTCTGATTTTTTAGCTCACAAACAGCGACGCCGACAGTAGGATTTCTGCGAAATGAGCTCTGTAACGCTATATCACGTTCAATACGTTAAATAGTGCGTGGAGAAGGCCTTTATCATTTCGAACTGATTCCATCATTGTCATTCTAATAATTCTTTTTTTTTTCAGCAGGACGTCCTGTTTTACTCCCTCCACTTGTAGTGCAGCCATCTGAATGGGTAGACGACATGAAAGTATGGCCACCACTGGAGAGAAAAAGCTCTACTTACAGAAATCTACTACTTGCTGCTTACTGCAATCTGAAATTACAGACTAAACTTATTACTCACGGAATTCAGATGCCTTTCAGACGTTTCAAATGCACGCAGCGAAAACGCAATCTTCTCGTGATCCCTGGAACATCACAGGTTTGTTGCATCAGACACTGACTTTTCTCCTGGTTGTTGGTTACTATAAGTAGCATTATCAACGGCTGACTACGAAGAAATATTAAGGCTTGGTCCCCCTGAAATCGGCAAGAACACGAAAGAATGGACGCCATTATCCGCAAGGCTACAAAAAGAGCTCTGGATCACCCGGTGGCTACCTCCAACACAAAACTCAGGTCATTGGCTGTGCTCAGATCTTACCAAGAGTTGCGGGAGGCGCACCTCATAAATTACTATACACGGCTGATGCACCGCCTGCTCAACCGTTTAATTATTCAACACACTTGCGCTCCAGAGGGCCCCGCCGCGGTGGTCTAGTGGCTAAGGTACTCGGCTGCTGACCCGCGCACGTCGCGGGATCAAATCCCGGCTGTGGCGGCTGCATTTCCGATAGAGGCGGAAATGTTGTAGGCCCGTGTACTCAGATTTGGGTGCACGTTAAAAACCACAGGTGGTCGAAATTTCTGGAGCCCTCCACTGTGGCGTCTCTCATAATCTTATGGTGGTTTTGGGACGTTAAACCCTACAAATCAATCAATCATTGCGCTCTAGAGGAGGCGAAGCGTATTCCAGAACTTTGGCGCAAAATGCTTTGCAGGGTTCTCTCCACTCCCCACAAACAAGGACACGCACACGCGTGAAAGCAGGTGACATGCGCAGGATCGGACGCTTGAAAGACAACATGGTTTCCGACCTGGTGTATGCTACGTAGACATAACAGAGCTGACGCCCAAAGGATTTTACACGGCCGCTGTAGTTCACCAGGGAATGCACGTCAACAAGCTCTCCTTCAGGGCACAAAATTCAGAGCGGGCTGAGGAAGTAGCGCTTGCTGCCGCGGATCGAAATTTGAAGACGATAATAACGTATTCGAAAAAAGCGTGTGCTCACTACCTAGGATGGGAGATATATCCTCCTTAGCTAGCCATTTTATATGACGGGTTGTCGCCGATCCCCCACCCAAAAGCGTAATTTGGGCTACTGGCCATCAGGATTTACGAGGAAATAAGGCCGCTGACGCGTCTGCCCGAGGTCTTACCCACTGGGCTCCTCACCCCAGCTTTCTTATGTGATTTTTAAAGAGAAAAAAAAACAGAAAAGTGAGCCAGTAACTGTCTGCGTCAGAATGCGACACCTCACAGTAGCTCACGAGGGATGGGGGTAAGAAGGGATTAAGAGAATAGGATTAAAAGGTAAATGGATAGAAAAAGGAGGGAGTGAGGCGCAGGGACAGCGAACGACAGAAAACGACGGAAGTAAAGAGAAGATAGGAAAAATGGACACGGTCGCAGGAGTCCGAGGGACGGGGCAACCACTCAGCGAGAGCTCTTGTCGGCGGCAGGAGATGGCGTAGGGCGAGCCAGTCGGCCAGAACTGCGCTGTCGTCGGAGAACGCGGGGCACAACCGGTCGGCACGAAATCCAGAGAGAGAGTACTCACCCCAGCTCTTACGACTAGGAGGCCAATAGACCGCTTCTGCGGTTCAGAGGAATTATTTTCTATTATCGCGACACTCACTGCCTTTTCCCGGCTTCTGCAAAGGGGCTGAGTAAAGCTAATTAGCGAACTTTAAGGCGCCTGCAGACAGGTACTCTACCCTGTCCTGCAATTATCAAACACTTCGACCCGAACACGGATGCGTGGCGCCCACATTGTGGGGAAACCTGTGACACCTTTCACATGGTGTGGGCATGTGCCGAAAATCTCTACCTGCCCCCTTCTTCTACCCCTTCCCGAGAGGCACGGGAGACTGCCCTTCTCAACTGCTCCTCGCTGGAGTCTCAACGGACTTGGGTGAGACAGGGGCGGGACCTCGTCATGCGGTGTCCCGGACTAAACACCGCTCATGTAGTGGGGTCATGCTTTGTCCCCCTAACTTTCTTCTTTTTTTTTCAACAATAGATGTTTACATCTCTCTCTCTCCAAAATCAGCCACGTATCTGCGTCATTCGCTGAAAATGCCGTCGAAAGACGATAGTCTTCTGCCAGCCTTCTTTCGTGCATAGCGTGGCGTTTTCTGTGCAGCCTAAGAAATTCTAGGGTGTTTATAATTGCGTATCCATGTAAAGGTACACACCACCTAAGATTAAATTTCTGGGGTTTAACGTCGCAACTTGAACCACCATATGGTTATGAGAGACGTCGTAGTGGAGGGCTCCTGAGATTTCGGCCACCTGGGGTTCTTTAACGTGCACCCAAATCTGAGTACACGGGCCTACAACATTTCCGCCTCCATCGGAAATGCAGCCGCCGAAGCCGGGATTTGAGCCCGCGACCTGCGGTCAGCAGCCGAGTACCTTAGCCACTAGACCACCGCGGCGGGCGCACACACCACCTAATACTTTCGTATGGATATTGCGACTCAGATCTGCTTAATAATTGCTTTTTAAGCGACAATGTTCACAAGTACGAACGCAGCCATTCGCTCATGGCTGAGCTTTCATCAAGTGGTTAAACTTAAGTCGGGTGGCTGAATCGTATGACACACACACACACACACACACACACACACACACACACACACACACGCACACACACACACACACACACACACACACACACACACACACACACACACACACACACACACACACACACACACACACCACACACACACACACACACACACACACACACACACACACACACACACACACACACACACACACGCACGCACGCACGCACGCACACACACACACACACACACTGTTGCGCCTTTGGGTAGCGTGGTGCGGACTCGGGCCATCCGAGTCCCCGGAGAGGACGAGTAGAGAAGCCGGAGAAGGAGAAAAAAAATGTTTATATACAGTATTTACATGGTAGCGTGGTACAACATGAAAAGAGAATCACACACGAGCGCCTCTGCGCTAGCGTTTTTATACATCGTCCGCCTTCCCAAGATCCCTTGCAAAGAAAATTTATGCGCAGGATACTCCAATGAGATCGTCGTCTTCCTCTCCGTCCCCGAAGAGGGAAAGCCAAACACCGCCTCCCTCTGAACCTAGGAAAGGGGCAAGACATGCCCAGTTCGCTGTTTGGTGAGGGAGACCCCACGCGCCAGCGTGGCACCACAGTGAGATGACGTGGAATCCCATGCGCAAAGTCGCTCCCTGATGCAGCCAGGTTGACTCAAGCAAGGCAGAATACCCCGTACAGCTGCTGGGTCGACGCTGCTTCGGAGTGTTGCTCTCGGCGGCTGACAAAAGCTTGGCCAACGACTTTTGTGTCAAGAGGAGCCGGCGACGTGGTTTTTCCAGATTGTCCGCGTCCGTCGCCGTCCCGGTGCAGGGTTGACTCATCAACAGCTGCCAGGTGCCAGCAGGCCGCGAAGACCACGTGGAACTTGGGCGAGGCACAACAGCACCCCCGCCGCCAGATGATACATCGGGAGGTCGAGTTGTTCCATGCAGCTCGGCCGGGTCGATGTCGGCGACGTTCCGGCAAGGCTCTTGCTTTCTCGAAGGGCCTGGTCAAACTGGAATGCTCCAAGAGCTGGCCTCTGCGCCCCGCTTCGGTGAAAAGTGGGTGACAAGCTCCAAGAAACGACCTTTGTCAGCCACACACAATGCGACAAGCACCGCGTGCACGCCACTCTCATCGCCAGGCCTCCGATTTTACAAAGCAAACATCTTATCTTAATAACTTAAGCTCAAGGAAACAATGTGCATACCAATCGGGACAAGTGTCCAGTAACTCTTTCATACGTAACTCCATTTGGAATCGAGATAACATTATAATCAAGCTAAACAAGCAAACTGTAGAGCTCGGGACAACGAGGGAGTCAGTGAAAAATTTCTCTACGCCCTCACTGTAACACATTGAAAAAAAAGTACACATAAACTAGGTAAAGGTAAACAAAAAAAATCAAACAAACCTTCCGCGTCTTTTGACGAGTCAAAACGCTCGACTTAGGGCGTCTGCATTTGTATGAAGGCCACCTCTCTTGTAGCGCACCTCGAAATTGTGCTGCTGCAGTGCTATGCTCCATCTGAGCAAACGACCATTCTTAGGTGACATTTGGTGTAACCAGGTTAGTGGAGAGTGATCAGTTTCTATAATAAACTTAGAGCCAGCAACATAGCAGCCTAGTTTTCGTACGGCCCAAACAATGCAAGCACATTCTTTTTCCGAAGTGCTATAAGCCTCTTCCCTGCTGCTCAATTTGCGACTCAAATACAAAACCGGCCGCTCCTCTCCACTCTGGTCCGTCTGACATAGCACTGCTCCTAAACCGCGTTCGCTTGCATCACACTGAATAGTGAAAGGTTTTGCAAAATCCGGTGCCCTCAAGACGGGTTTCTCACTCAATGCGTGCTTCAGCTTCTGAAAAGCGTCTTCCTTTTTAGAGTCCCATTGAATGTTCACAGGTTCGGTCTTGCGTAAACTATCTGTCAAAGGGCTGGCAATCTCGGAGTAATTCGGGACGTAATGCTGATAGTAACCTGTGAGGCCGAGGAATGCTCTCATCTCGGTCTTAGTGCTGGGACGACGATAACCGACCACCGCGGCTACCTTGAGTTCGGACGGTCGACGACGCCCATTTCCTACAATGTGCCCTAAATAGCTTACTTCAGCACAGCCCAAATGACATTTCTCTCTCTTTACCGTAAGACCTGCATTTTTGACCCGTTCCAAAACCATCCGAAGGTGTTCAACATGGTCTTCCCATTTGTCCGAAAATATCGCCACATCGTCTAGGTAAGGCAGCGCAAATTTCTCGAGCCCGTGGAGAACCTTATCCATCAGGCGGCTGAAACAATACGGCGCGTTCTTGAGCCCAAAGCTCATCATCAAAGGACGAAAAGTGCCCAGGGGTGAGATAAAAGCAGCGTATCGACTCGCGCGCTCTGTCAAAGGGACCTGCCAATACCCCCTAACAAGGTCTAACGTAGAAATGTATTTCGCCTTAGACACTGTCTCTACCCTCTCTTCAATGTTAGGAATAGGGTAAGTCTGGTCGACTGTTACAGAGTTCAGGCGGCGATAGTCCACGCATGGCCTTGGATCACGGCCCGGAATCTCAACCAAAATCAAAGGCGAGGTGAAATCACTGTCTGCTTCGATGATAACACCTAGGTCGATCATGCGGCGAATTTCGGCCTCTAGTATCTCTCTCTGTCTAGGTGACACCCGATACGGCTTACAGCTGATCGGCTTGTTAACCGTCAGCTCAATGTCGTGCTTAATCACATCCGTTTTGCCTGGCTTCTCGGAGAAAACGGTAGCGAATTCCTGTACTAAAAGCTCTAAATCTTCCTCTTGAGCCTTACTTAGGGTGTTCCCTGTGTCTACCCTATCGGACAATGTGCTGCTGACCGTGCCATCGGAAAGACAAAGGATTTCCGCGCCCTCATCCTCAGGAACATTGAGTGCAAGGTTTACTACTGCTTTTCGTCGCATGTAGGGTTTCATTAGGTTACTGTGATACACTTTGGGGCATTTCCGGCCCCACTTTACCTCGTAGTTGGTGTCTGAAAGCACTGACAACACTGTCGCTGGTCCCTCCCATTGTACGTCCAGCTTGTTTTTTCTTGAAGGGCACAACAGCATCACCTCATCGCCCACTCTAAAGACTCGCTTTCGAGCTGACTTATCGTAACGGGCCTTGGAAAGCGCCTGTGCTGCGCGCATGTTGCTCTCCACCACTTCGCGTGTAGTCCCCAGTCGCCCCAATAAATCCAGTACATAGGAAACTACATTAGGGTCCTCCCCATATCCAGTCCATGACTCTCGTATTAAGTGCAGCGGACCTCTCAAGTTCCTGCCGTAGACAAGTTCAGCCGGACTAAAACCCGTACTCTCGTGTGGGGCCGACCTCAGAGAAAACATCGCAGCTGGTATACACCCCTCCCAGTCACTTTTATGCTCAAAGCACAAAGCTCGCAAAACGCGTTTCATGACCGAGTGCATGCGTTCCACAGGGTTCGACTGTGGATGGTGAATAGAGCTATGCGCGATTTTTATCCCGCAGCGTTCTAGGAATGTAGTCGTAAGGCAGCTTGTGAACACACTTCCGTTGTCACACTGTATCTCCGAGGGAAAACCCACCCGAGAAAAAATAGACAACAATGCGTCCACCACGCATACTGAACTCAACTCTTTCAGTGCGATTGCCTCCGGGAACTTGGTGGCAACGCACAGCGCGGTCAGGACGTACCGATATCCTGATTTAGATGGAGGCAGAGGCCCCACGATGTCAATCACGAGCCGACGGAAGGGTTCTGTGACTATTGGCACTAGTTTCATTGGTGCCTTCCATTTGTCTGTTGATTTTCCTATCCGCTGACAAGTGTCGCATCCACGGACAAACATCTCTACATCCTTCCAGCACCCGGGCCAGTAGAACTCCTGAGCCAGCTTAGCTTTCGTTTTCTTTATACCTAAGTGGCCCGCCCAGGCGTTGCTGTGGGCCAGGTCGAGAATGTTCCGCCGGTATTTTAGTGGAACTACCACTTGGTTGTAGACCCGCCCTTTAGCGTTCTCATACCTGCGATGCAACACCTCGTTTTGGGTGTAGAACGAAACGTTCTTCCTAGAGTTACCTTCCTTATGTATGGCATCTAGCAGCATAGAGAGTGCGAGATCCGCCTTTTGATCGACCACTAGCGTTGCACGGTCGGTTCTGGCTAGCTGACACCAACTGGTGGACGCGGGTGTTAACACCGAGCCTGTCACCAAGTCCTCGTTTTCGGGCGTTAGAGATATTTCCTCGCTGTTGTCGACCATAGCCCCAGTTTCCGTCTCGACAACTCGCATGGCAGACTCATTTTCCGTCGCAACTACCTCAGGTTTTCCTACACTGCCCTCGGACGTCTGTTCCCCAGAGGGTGAGCTGCTCAGCTGTTGCGTCAGCTCGCGCGCCTTCGAACGGGTAAGGGCCATGCAAGCTATTTCGGTGGCAAATGATTCTCCACGTGTTTTTAACATTTCCTCAGACTTATTTGAAAATAGGTAAGGGAAGTGCTCCGGGAGGTTGGCTGAAATTGCTGCTTCCGTACACAATTGGCCGAAAGGGCCCTCGATTACAACCCTCGCTATCGGTAGGCAGACGCTTTGCTTTTCTGCCACTTGCCGAATCCAGGCACACTCTCCTATATAGTCTTCGGAAGATACGCAACTTGGATGCGCTACATCCATTGTGGCCGCCGAGTCCCTCAATACCCTACACATTCGGCCGTTCACTGAGAGTGTCCTCATGTAAGGCTTCAACAGCTTTAAGCTATCCTCTGACTCCTGAATTGTGGCAAATGCCATGTGCCTCTTACAGCTCCTGGCCATGTGGCCCTTTTCTCCGCAGCTGTAGCAAACAACTGGCTTCCGCGCTTCTAACGCATGCGCTATGTCACCAGGCGCCTTTGAACCTGATGAAGGTGCCGCCTTAGTCCCCTCACTGTCCTTTCCCTGCTGATTGTCTAATAACTTGGAATTTTCGGGTTTCCAGTTATTTCTTGCAAACCTCTTGCGTCCCTGGTTTCCCGACCAGCTTTCTACCTTTTCATTTTTTTCCGAAGTTCGTGGTGTATTGCGGAGACTACGGCGTGAGCAGTAATCTTCGGCGAGTTCTGCTGCCCTGTTCATGTCTACGTCTTTCATCCTATCCTGCACCCAAAGCCTTACCTCCTCGGGAATTCCCCGGTAAAACTGCTCAAGTACCATCAACTCAATGACCTTGTCATGGTTGCCATAGACTTGCGCGCTTTTGAGCCACTCTTCAAAGTTGGCTCTAATTTGGTAGGCATAGTCTGAATGAGATTCGTTGCCCCTCTTAGAGTGCCTGAACCGCAGGCGGAAAGCCTCTGTCGATAGGCGACATTTTCGTAGCAATGCAGCCTTTACCCTGTCATACACCTCGGAGTCCTCTTTATTCATTCTTGCGATAACATCGGACACTTCGCCTGGTAGTACGCATATCAGTTTTTGTGGCCAAGTCTCCCTACTAAACCCTGCATTTTCGCATGCTCGCTCAAAATGCACGAGGTATAATGCAATGTCGTCACCCGCCTTGAAGGTGTGGATTAGATCCTTTATCTTTGATTCTCCACCCCCTGAATTTTGATTTCCCACGGACATACGAAGCTCCAGTTCTTTCAGACGGATTTCATGTTCTTTATCCTCGCGATCCCTCCTTATTTCCTCCTCTCTTTGTTCACGGGCTAAGCGCTCACGCTCCTCTTTCTTTGCCAAAATGGTTTCTCTGGCCTCAATGGCCTCTTCTAAACTCACTTCCTCTTTTCCCAAGTGCTCCAAAATTTGTTGTTTTCTTTTAACCGAGCCGACCGAAATATTCAGCTCCTGACAAATTTCGAGGAGTTCTTGGACCTTAAACTTCTCCATCTTAGATATGCACACCGTTTCTCTTCTAAGGTAATTTTGCCCACGAGCCACCCAATTCTTGGTCTGCGAATCAAAATTTACCAAAATCACCCTACCACGTTACCGACCATCTGCGCTAACGAGTCTGGCGAAAAGAAGAGCAAACACGCGGCACTCACCACTTCGATGCAGCCGACGCAGGCGAATCCCATAAGCTGCCAGCCACTGTTGCGCCTTTGGGTAGCGTGGTGCGGACTCGGGCCATCCGAGTCCCCGGAGAGGACGAGTAGAGAAGCCGGAGAAGGAGAAAAAAATGTTTATATACAGTATTTACATGGTAGCGTGGTACAACATGAAAAGAGAATCACACACGAGCGCCTCTGCGCTAGCGTTTTTATACATCGTCCGCCTTCCCAAGATCCCTTGCAAAGAAAATTTATGCGCAGGATACTCCAATGAGATCGTCGTCTTCCTCTCCGTCCCCGAAGAGGGAAAGCCAAACACCGCCTCCCTCTGAACCTAGGAAAGGGGCAAGACATGCCCAGTTCGCTGTTTGGTGAGGGAGACCCCACGCGCCAGCGTGGCACCACAGTGAGATGACGTGGAATCCCATGCGCAAAGTCGCTCCCTGATGCAGCCAGGTTGACTCAAGCAAGGCAGAATACCCCGTACAGCTGCTGGGTCGACGCTGCTTCGGAGTGTTGCTCTCGGCGGCTGACAAAAGCTTGGCCAACGACTTTTGTGTCAAGAGGAGCCGGCGACGTGGTTTTTCCAGATTGTCCGCGTCCGTCGCCGTCCCGGTGCAGGGTTGACTCATCAACAGCTGCCAGGTGCCAGCAGGCCGCGAAGACCACGTGGAACTTGGGCGAGGCACAACAACACCAAAATTTCTGCGTTTAATTATCCCCAGAAATACTTTAAAAAGTCAGATAAAGAGAAGAAAAACCGAGTCCTCCCATAAATGTAGGGAGGCCGGAGTCGCGACGAGTCATACTGCTTCACTGAGACGAGTCTCGCACAAACGAGATCAGCACGAGTGTGTGAGTAAGCCCCATCTTACGTGGTGGAACGTGGCGGTTGCTTTGTTACGCACTATTTTTGTTTCGTGACTGGCTACCAACACGCGTAAGCTTCCAAGCTAAACAGCGTCGGCAGAGATGTATAACACTTGATTTGTGCAAGGCAGCTGCTATAAATGTAAGGGCGTCGACTAAATGCGTTTGCTGTTACCAGCTGACGCAGAACTATATGCGCGACTGGCAAAAGACAGCCATCTTGCGACAGGCTACTGTCTAATTTTGTTTGAATAATAATAATAATAATAATAATAATAATAATAATAATAATAATAATAATAATAATAATAATAATAATAATAATAATAATAATAATAATAATAATATTATAGTGATAATATAATAGTAATAATGGTATTATCATTATCAACATTACTTTGTCATACGGGCCCAGTTGACAAGAAGAGACGTCTGAATCAAGTGGCTTGTTGCTCCGTTAGTTTTCGACATAGGTCGGCAAACTAACTTATTAATCGACTTAAGCGGACTCGCTTAAGACTCGGATCAAGCCGTGAGCCCGGGTGAGCAATATTTTGGCAAGCTTGAGTGGGAGTGTGTTCGTTTGAGACTTAACTCTAGGGAGTCTAAGTCCACGTGAGGCACACCTGAAGAAAGCTTTGGGTTAGCCCGAGTGTTGTCCTAAATGAACAGAACAACAACTCAGTAGAGGGTTCAGCTAGTTACACGGACATATCTGCTAATAACCTCGCCTAGGATACGGTAGGGTGCTCTTGAGTTCTTACGGCTTTCTCTTCCAGCTAAACGTAAGATATATTTCTTGATTGGGTCTAAGTGAAGTACGGCTAAAAGCCGCTGAGGAAGTCTACTTCAAACTGCAACTCGCTGCTACATTTCAGATCAAATACGTGCGCACAGAATTTATTCCTTACCACGCGCTCACTTTGATAGTTGAACAGTGATGCGTAGAGTGTCCTTATCCAGCGGGTGTTCTTAATAAGAGTGTTCTTATTCACCCAAAGAGTCTGCAGGGACGTCGAAGTTGAGGGCGCGGACACTCCTGACAATTTTAATTATTTAAAGTGAACACTAAGGGCAGCCACCGAACACAGAAAGATTCTGCGTATAAAAATTGGTAGACTGTTATTTGACATGTATTTGGTGAACACAATGTTGCCATGAAAGCTTATTGCCCACATCACCCAACATTTATCATCTCCTACCCAAAGCTAACCATCTAGGTGACAAAAACTGACAACATCAACACCCATTCACGAATGTGAACCATCACTTGCCGTATTAGAGTTTATTTGATAATATCTAGCTCACATTTGCGATCATGTCGCCAACACTGATCAACATTGGACCGTCAGTGCTAACCGTTGCTAACCCTCCTTGGTTGCGAAGGACTACTGAGTGTAGCAATAGCAACCTCTCCTCATCTCTTTCTTATTGCCCCTGTATTAAAAAAAGTTTTTACCTGCCTTCCAGAATACCTATCCACTGTGCATTCTGGCACACTGTGCAATATACATGTGCTTTATGTTCGCGTAAATAGTGCAGGTCAAGTAGCCATCGGTTACCGTCAGCCCCACGTTCACGAATCGAGATGGCATACGCTGTGCTCTAACATATAAAAATTGGAACAGAAATCCATAGGTACATATATTTGAAGTTCGCAGTAGATATATTTGGGCGCTTTTAATGCGCTCGTGCGTTTCATTCGAAGTTGACGCACGTATCGGTTTGAAAATAACGCTCGCTTAAAACAGCCAACGCTGCTCATAGTAGAGCAGTGGCGCCATCTTCTATAGGTTGCGCTTACTGCATGTCTGCATATGCGGCGGATTCTGCTGACGCGCCGACGCAAAGGTTGTTTATCTCAAAGGCTGCGGTCGTTTTTTCTTCTAACGCCGCTAGAGAGCACAAGCTGCTTTTCCAAAGTATTCTCAAGTAGGGGGCGGGAAATTTGAATATGCAATTTAATCTCGCTGCTTGTCTTCCATTCAAAGTCTATTTGGTGGCCTAGAATACAATGAAGACCACTGAAAACTAGAAGTAAAAGCGCTTCAGTGACATAATTCTCTGAATATGCGTTACTTCTTTTTTTCAGAGCTTTATGATGAACAGAACGACGACAAACAGACAAGAAGGACTCTTTGTCGTCGTTCTGTTCTCACGCTATAACTATAGGGATGTCATACCAACTAGGCCAAACTGACACGCTTTTATGATTCTTAACAGAGAAAAGAAGTAGCACGAAAACACAGCGCTGACTCGAAACACAACATTTTTTTTTCATAAACAACAATTATAAAAAAACAAAACCCGTATGTTTTCCGCGTGCGCGAACTAAAAAAACAAAAAAAAAAGCAACAGTCATTCAGCAATAACAAAACTAGAACACACATGCACGCTCACAGACACACGTACGCACGCACGACACGCACACACATACACGATCTCGATGAAAGTCACATGTATTTGCCTAAAAATTCTTACTCGCATTAATGCAACGTTACCATTGGTTCGCTGATGCATGAATAAGATTGTTTGCTAATCAAGTACGCCTTATTTAACTCTCTAAATGGTTATTAGGCCTCTTTAACATGATTGTCTAATTCAATTTCGGCAGTACCGATGTCTGCTAACATCTGAAGCCAAATGAGCATACCCTGGTGTTCAATGAGTGCTCGTATTTTTCATCCTTATGTAGAAACACCTGTCCGTTTGCCCAGTGTAAAATTACCATATCTCTGTTTTACTCCCTCTCCCCAGGCGCAGGGTAGAAAACTGGACCGGATTTAGTTAACTTCTATACCTTTCTTATAATCCTTCTTTCTGTCTCTCTAGCCGCAGGTTGAAAATTCGAATATAGTGGTCCCATATTAACATGACACGTGTTATTTACTATACATTTGAATTTACAAGCACTGTCATTTTCTTTTCCGGATATTTTATCTTCAACTTTTTTGCAAACTTTAGCCAGCCTGTCGGGGGTAGATTACGCAACATTTATGGCGTTCCTTTCACCTACGCTCCTCGTGCAGATTAATGAACGATGAGGGAAAAGAATTCTGACCAATTTTCTTTCTTCGTTAAGCCCTTCCTTTTCACCTGATGCCTTACCACCTTTCCCGCATTGAAGAATTCGAAGTACATGGCTCTTGATTTTTGGATTACCATAACTCAGAGAGCCTTTCAATTGGTTTGTTCAAACTTTCTTGCAGCCCACAGAGGCGTGAACTAAAAAAGACAAGATTCAAACTCGACGTGGTGATGTCGTTTTTCATTACCTTTGAGTGACCTGGCCGAGAATCTACAAGTGCTTTGAAGGATCTTGGTGAATATATGGAACAAAAATGCTCTTTCACAAAGCTCGACTTGATTTTTGGAAAATTGAGAAGACAAGGCGATGAGCTCGCGTTTCTGGTGATTGGTTGGGCTCGACGTCTAGTGCTCCTGTGAATAGGCGTTGTGTTCTATTCATAATCACGTGATATTTTCTAGATGAGGTGCTGGGTAGTGTTGTATGCACTGCAATCAGCAGGAAGATACCGGCAATAGTAACGTCTCGAAAATATCAGCTAAGTTACGGCGTAGCCGGTGGCAACTAGGCCTACCACCTGAATTTGGGCCCCTTCCACAACTCGAGAGAACTGCGGCAAGTGCGTAGACGAAAACTCAAGAGACATCGACACTGCCTACTCCACGGTTCTTCAGCGCCCCGCGAACCACGAAGCCGTTTCACGCTGACCCTTACGAGGACGTCGATGACTGGCTTGACGACTGTGTCACCGTTGCGCCAATGTCAACGAATGGAACGAGCACCGAAAGCTTCGGCATGTCTACTTTTACCTCGAGGACCCTGCACGCACTTGTTTCGAAAACCATGAATCCATAAATGGCAACTTGGCCAGAGTTTTGCAACCAGTTGCAGAATACTTTCAGAAGCTCTGACCGAAAGGATCTAGCAGAACGTCTCCTTAATTCCCGAAATCAGCGTCCGAACGAGAGTGTTGCCATTTTCGTTGATGACATGTCACACCTATTCAGGTGAGCTGACTCCTCAATGATGGAAGAGAAGAAGGTGTACCTACCGTGATAACAAGAGTAGTGGTATGGCTGAAACTAACCTCTCGGTGCTCTTGCTTCAGCAAATATGTGTCGCATGCGGTATATAGTCCAACGGAACCGTTGGAAGGCTCAGCTTTTGATCACGAGTTTCAGCAGCGAGTACCTACACTTGGAAAATCGAACAACATTCGCGATCTTTGAAGCCATTAATGACGAAGCATGTTCTACTATCGCTCCGATCGCCACTGGCGTCGAATGTGATACTGCATTGCCCAATACAGTTTATATAGATTGCCAGCTATCCTCTGTGCAGCAGAAGAAGATACGCATGATTTTACTCACGTATATAGTCTGCTTTGCGTCCACTTCAAAAATCAAGCAGACCCAAACCTTGAAGTACCGCATGAAAACATACCGAACGGCCAGTGCGACATCACGCCTAACGCGTGTCACAAGAAGAACACGTGGCCATACGTTCTCAGGTGAGGCAGATGTACGATGTCCACGTCATTCAATCTTCGAACAGTCCATTATCGTAGCCCGTCGTATTTGTTAAAAAAAAAACGGCACTCTCCTACTTTGCTTAGCCTACCGGAAATACAACAAAGTAATGAAGAAAGACGTCTACTTTCTCCCACGCATAAATAGCTTCCTGGATCGGCCTCGACATGCCCAATTTTTCATCAATGATGAAGTGGCCTACATGCAGATTGAGGTCGATGGTCGCAACAGGGAAAAAACAATGTTCATAACTCCCGATGGCCTTCACGAATTTAAACTGCTACCGTTAGGATTGTGCTCTGCACCGGCAACGTTCGAAAGGATGATGGACACCGTACTGTCAGGTCTGAAGTGGGAATCCTGCCTGGTATATTTAGACGCCGTCGTTGTTTTTTCTCAAACGTTCGAGCAACATTTAAAGCGACTTTAGTCCGTCTTCCTCGCTATTCAATCCGCAGGCCTCTCACTAAGACCAGAGAAGTGTCATTCATTAAAGTTCCCTGATCATTTTGTGAGTCACAATGGCATTACAAGACCCAGCAGAGATAATTACTGTTGCTGCACTTCCCGTACCTTTGAACAAACACGATGTGCGCCGATATTTGGGTCACTGCGCAACTACAGCCGCTTTCTGCAAAACTTCGCTAACATCGCTAAACCCCTTACCCACTTGACAAAGGAGGGTACCGGTTTTTTATGCAGTCCAGAGCAGAGAGACGCTTCTTCCATGTTTCAACAGCGCCTTCAGACGGAGTCATTATTATTACACTTTGATGAAGATGCCGCCAATGACCTGGGCACTGACGCCAGCAACATCGGTCTTGGTGCAGTGCTCGTCCAGCAGCAAGACGGCGTCGAGCGTCGGATCGCTTATGCTAGTCGCATTCTGTCATCTGCGGAAACTAACTACTCGACCACGAAGACAGAATGCCTCGCTGTTATTTGAGTGATATCAAAGTTCTGACCATGTCTGTATGGCCGTCCATTCGGAGTCGTTATGCGGACCGCCATGCCCTCTGTTGTCTGGCCAATCTCAGAAACCCTTCAGGGTGCCTCGCGAAGTGGAACTTGCGCCTTCAATAATGTGACGTAATCGGCTACAAATCTGGTCGCAAGTACATTGATATCGATTGCCTTTCGCGCGCTCTCCTTGCAACGACATCGTTGCATTGAGCGATGATAATACCGATGGCTGTTTTTTTTTGCGCAGTCAGTGAGTCTGATTTGTTCCAAAAAGCAGAATGATACAGAGCTTGGACAGATGATCAAATACTTTGAAGGTGACAGCTCGAGTCCACCACGGACATTCGCACGTGCAGGGTCATTTTGTCACCGCAACGATATCCTTTACGAAAAGAACCTTGGAACTTTGTGCCACTGAATACCTGCTCGTCGTTCCGTTCGGGCTACGTGGTGACTTTATTTGCCTGCCACGACGATCCTCCCTCTGGTCATTTGGAATTCACGCGTTCGCACTTACTACTACTGGCCAAAGCTAACCCAGTACGTCAAGCATTACGTTAAAGCGTATTGCTTGACGCGCCATGGCCAGAGCCGTATAAAGGCCCACCTGTGCACCCCGCTGGTTTCTTGAAGCCTGTTGCACTATAGCATCACAACCGTCTGAACAAATAGACATGGACTTGCTTGGGCCCTTTCCGAAGTCACATGATGACAAGCACTGGATCCCAGTCACTACTCACGATTTCAACGTGCTGCCAAACGAAAGCCCTCCAAAGAGGCACCGTCAATCAGATTGCGTCTTTCTTCAAGAAAAACATCGTTCTACGCTACGAAGCGCCTACAGTTGTTATCTTTGACCGTGGAACTGCCTTTACAGCCCAACTGATGCAAGACGTCACGAAGCTTAGTGGAACCGCTCATCGCAAAACAACCGCATACCATGTGAAAACTGATTGTCTGACGGAGAGATTAAACAAGACGCTCGCTGACGTGTTATCCATGTACGTCGACCACGATCACACAAACTGGGATGACACTTTGCCACACGGAACGTTCGCATACAATACTGCGGCTCAAGAAACTAAAGGATTCACTCTTGCCCGATTGCTTCACGGCCGAGAAGCAATTACGATGCTGGATGACATCTCTTACCTGACATGACCGACAACACTACTGATGCGAACGACTTTATCCGGCTCGCCGACGCGGCCCGCATGCTTAATTGCACTCGAGTGGATCTGAAAACAACAACGCATTAAATCGCAGCGATACAATTCTCGTCATCGCCATGTTATTTACGAACCCGGTGATCTGGTGTGGCTGTGGCTTCCGATCGCCTAAGAGGCCGCTCGGAAAAGTTTCTTCACCGCTACTTCAGACCTTATAGAGTACTATGACACCTCAATGATGCCAACTATGAAGTGCTGCTTGAACACACTGCTCGGTGATCTCGGCGTTCCAGTGGGCGGGCTTTGTTCATGTATCAATGATGAAGTCGCACTAACCTTGATCCACATATGACACTCCTTCAACATGCTTGTTTGTGCATGTGCGCAATTACTAGCATTGACCGCCGGTATGGTATTCTATTTGTTTTGGAAGGGGGGTAAGGCCACGGCATAGAGCGAGATTGAGCCATGCCAATTCGCGTATTACCATAAAGACGACAATGATTGATTGATTTGTGAGGTTTAACGTCCCAAAACCACCATATGATTATGAGAGACGCCGTAGTAGAGGGCTCCGGAAGTTTCGACCATCTGGGGTATTTTAACGTGCACCCAAATCTGAGCACACACACACACACAAAGACGACAAGGCGATGAGCTCGTGTTCGTGATCTATCGATCCGTCCGTCCGTCCATGAGTCCGTTCATCCATGCGTCCGCCTGTGCATCCATCGGTCCATCCGTGAGTCTGCTTGTCTGTCTGTGCATCCGCCCGTCCGTCCTCCATCTAGTGAACACATCAAGTACCACCATTTCTGCATTTTTCATTTTATATTCATCATATACAAGTACCGCCATCCAGCGGACAGCTCAAGTACTAAACGAGGGGTGGCTACGTACTACTGCTACTAATAGTACTACTACTACTACTACTACTACTCCGACTGCATACATCAGAGACGCACGACCTGCGGCTTAAGGAGCTTCGCACCTAAAACTTGCCCCGAGCACCACGCGACTGTACCCGCTGAGCCACCAGCGGAGGTGTTTTGCCAACCACAGGCGTTACGCGGGTGCCGGTGACATCACCCTGTGGCGTCCCAGGTTCAGGAAGCCGTTCGCACATTAGGTGGCGCAAGGGGGTCATACCACGAGAGATCGACATGGGTCGAGAAGTTAATATTTTAGATTTGATTGTTTATCATATATTTTGTGCACATACCACCCACTAGTCCTCAAGTGAACTTAATTTTTTTTATTAACTGCACTGTTTAGGAGGGAAAAAATATTGAACCTATATTGTACAGAGGGACCTATTTCGTTCCTTGTCATTTTTGAAAGTTAACGACTATATAAAAACACAAATATTAGCTTGATAACGACAATATTTTTTCTAGTAAATGTACGCGTAATGAAGAGTGAAGCAGCATTGTTCAAAGTTTGTATGCTGAAGCAAAGTGTTTCTGAAAATGGTCTGAACAAGTGACACTCTTTTAAAAGTTGCTTGTTCTGAGATTTTTTTACTCCTAAGCAGAATAAGCTAGTGTTTCAGAACTTGGTGACGCATTACAACATAATGTTTAAAATATTGCCTGTGTCCTTGTGCCATTCACTTTCTCCTAGTTGATAAGCCATGCTGTTTTAGCTCAGCCAACTCTATTTTAGATATTAACCTAGTCTCCTTCACACTGCTATGTGCCGTTAGCATCACGCCCAAATAGAAGAAAAGGAGGACGGTAGAAGATAGACT
Source organism: Rhipicephalus microplus (assembly GCF_013339725.1). NCBI lineage: Eukaryota > Metazoa > Arthropoda > Arachnida > Ixodida > Ixodidae > Rhipicephalus > Rhipicephalus microplus. The sequence continues at coordinate 103,920,085 of NC_051169.1, forward strand.
GGTGCCAGCTGATCGGATCGACAGGGCTGCTCACCTAACCAGTGGAGAAGACAACTGTGTCTTTCCCGTAAGACATTTGGTGGAGGCGCTGGGAGGTAGAACTGCCGTTTCTAAAGTCTTTCGTGGAGATTGGGTGAGCCCCTGTATATTTTGCATTGGCGCTTTACAGTCAAATTCGAATGCTGTGTGAGAGGTCAGTCCAGTTACTGTTTCGTTCAGTTCCTCGATGTCGGCATTTTCCTCTTGTCTTAAAGCTATAGCTGTGCTGGCTCGCGATCCTAAGATTTTGCGATGTTACTTCCACTACAACTAGGTTTAATTTTCTCTTATTGGTTGATCTTGCTCGAGATGTCCGGTCCTTGCACTCAGTTTTTTTCACGACGTCAACGTCCTGTACTATGCCTTTGTTACCCCGCAGAAAAAGATATATTTCATCCTGTGTCCGTTAAAAGTTTTTGATTTCCTCTCCTTGTTGCTCGGTTTTCGGAAAGGTTGAGTTCTCCACAGACACGCTGTTAACATGAACTATTTTGAATTATTCAGTTGATTAATTGATATTAACTTTTCAATCAACTGTATTTCGTTCATTTCTAGTGATTTCAGGTATTGACGGAGGAGGCAGAGGCTAACGGCTTTCATTACCTGATTGTGGCCCCTGTGCCTTTCAGTTTTGAACATGTGCTGTACACTAAAGAAATAACAGGAATGTTTAGAGCTATACGTAGGCATGCAATGTATAAAGTACATTTCATGCACAACATCGGAAATTGCTTGAAGACAGTTAATTGTTTATGAGCAGCAACGAAGGTTTCATGTGCACTCAATATCACAGAAAAACTAAGAGGTTTCACATTGAACTTTAGTATCATAAGGTGCTTCCCTTATTTCCATAAGAAATCACAGCAGAACGGCTCGTCGCCTTCATCATCTCATTCCTGAGCCCTTCCTTGAATATTTTTCATCACCTACATTGAACCCTTGCTGGAATCAGCATCATGGTGAGATTCTTCTTTTTTTCTCATTCGACTGCATTGCAATACAGCCGAACATATTGTCCCAATCCGACATCAACCCTATCTTTTTCCAAGCTATGATGCCATATGATATCATCGTTACATCACTACAAACCTCGGCGACGCGTGACATCATGATGTCGTCATATGATGGCGTCACGAATTCAATCAAGCTCCGTCATTTCTTGTCGCCTGAGGAGCACACGTGCAATATCTACCACACACCGCGTTTCTACGGCCATGTCGCCTTAATAAGAGAGACTATTGAATGGACGCCAAAAGGAAACAATGAATTTGTTTATATTGATGAAGTGTTCTCCAAGAAGTCAAATGTCATTGACCATACCGTCATAAGTTCATTATTATCGAAGGAAATCAACTACGACTTCTTATTTTGAAGTTTCGCACATAAATTCACGCCTTGGTGAATTTGAACGATACTTGTTGTATTTCGGTGGCATTGGCTCCAAAATATTTCCCAAAATATGGTGTGTTAAGCCTATGGCACCATCAGCATTTATTACGCTTCATAAACACCGTCAAAATTTTTGATGTCATGGTGTTTGGTGTGGGAGTTTAAAGGCGGCGTTGCGACCCGCATTTATTTTGCACGTCTTCTCACTTACCTTTCGCGGCAAGCTTGCTGATTTTAGATTTGTGAAAGGGTAATTTACCCGCAACAACAAAAAGAAAACAACAAAAAGAAAAGCTTTGCTCGTTTGTGTCTGCTTAGGGCTTCCACTTTAATAAATTGGCTGGATGAATTTTCATATTTGGTGCTGCCTCCAGTGCAGAAAGAAAGAACGAGATGCTTCAAGTCTGCGTCTTTTTTGAGCATGGAGCCATAAGTGGTTGCACTGTCAAGGCATACTTAATAAATTAGGGATGTGTCCCACTTGCACCCATGCACTTTTACATATGTGTCACTTGTCTTAATTCGATTGTCTAACATATGCTACAAAAACCTGGATAACTACTACCACGAAACAAATTTACGTAAATAAAATATGACATGACGCAATATTTTCGAACGTAATCAAGATTTTCAACACATTTTCACTTGTAAAGCGAGAATCTTTTAAATAAGGTTACATAATGAAAGACAACAATAGTGATGCGCGTACAGTTGCAGTATACCTAAGTTGCAGTTGCAGTTGCAGTTGCAGACGCCCTAAGGCAAGTACAGCACCATCAGTTCTAAGCCCGAGACACTTCAATTTCTTCTACGGCTAGTGGCGTCCTCTAGTTCACAATGGCTCAAACACCTGCGTTACACTCCTGGCGGTAAAATCACGGTCTCGGTGCATCGCATCGGTGAACGTGATGTAGGGATTTAGTCGGGAAACATACACAGTCTCAGTAGCTGGTGAGGTAGACGAAGGCTTGGGGGTTAGTGGCAACATCTCGTATGTGACTTCGACAACTCTGTAAGCCCCAACGTAGCGTGGCAGGAGTTCTTCACTCAAGCCAACGTGACGCGAAGGCAGCCAGAAGAGCCAGGGCTGAATAGGAAACCTTCATGTGTGCGTCACCTCCTATACAAACGAAGGCGACGCGCAAGTGAAGGCTGTGTAGGAATGAAACGCACGTCGTGCTACTTTGGGCTCCAGGATATTCAGTATCCTTGTTTACTCGTGAAAGTGGTGTCTGCTTTTTTGGAAAACGTTAGCTGTTAGAGATTTCGTTTTCCAAGGGCCTCGCTCTTACTCGTTTTCAATAATCATTAGTGAAACTGTCCGTGATTTCGTTTACAATGGTGATATGCTGATGGTGTTGTCCTTTATGAAAAATGGTATTCTGTTGAACAAGCCAGGCTAAGTAAAGTATGCTGTGGCATGCTGTAACCAGCGACAAATTTTTAATAAGAGTATATACAAGGCTGTTTCTAGGCCTTAGCTAGGTGTTAGAAAACAATGCTCACAGTCAAATATGAATTTAAGTTAGGCTCCTCTCGTTTTCGGAAACGAGCCTAATGTAGAAACGTAAATAGTTTACCGCAGTTAAAGAAGGCCTCGTCTTTCTGACTCAATCTTAATAAAACCAGCTGATAACTGACCCAACGAAGGTGTACAGGGAATGTTAATTGTACTGTTTCAAGTGCAGGGAGAGAGAGAGAGAAAGGCAGGAAGGTGAATCACGAATGTAGCATCTTGTTTGCTGCCTTAAAGGGAAAAGAAAGATGTAAAGCAAAGCGGAGAGAAAAGCACGTGCATGAAAACAAAAAGAAACAAATAAAGAGCAGCAAGATGTAGAGCGCTGGCACTGTAGCCTAGATTCAATAGCTCACTGCCCTGCAAAAAGTTCAGTGAGGCCCCTAATTGATATCAGGTGGGAGAACAGTTTGGGTCAGCATTGCAGCACTGAATGTTTCAGCAGGGGTCGGCCGTCCAGGCAGGCCAGCAAAGCAGCTAGCAGCAGTCTCTACATGGTGGAGAGAGTATAGTGGCGAAGAACGTGGTCTATCGTTCCATAACTTCTGTAATGGCTTCAAGCGACATTGGCTTCCATGCTGATTCGGAGGGTAAAATATTCGGTGAAAGCGACACCCAGTCACAGTGAGCAAAGCACTGTTGTAGAGAGAGTCCACAAGGGGGCCGAAGTCAACGGTACGGGTCCAGTATGCGTACTATATTCTTTGTGTGATTTACAAGGATTGTATGTCTTCATTAAAAAAATTGACAGATTCCAGCTACAGTGGGAATCGATTATACGCGAAGCATGAATGAGGAAGGTTGACATGCCCCTTTCAAATCCCCAGAACGGTACAAGGTGGGGGTAAATTATGCCGTATACGACTTCCGTGTCATGATTATCATGTTTGGATGTGTTGTTTACCTTCGTCAACTATTCACGTCACGTGATGCGAAATTTAGTATATGTGGAGCTAGCGAAACGGCCGCGAACACGCTATGAGCGTGGTATGTTATGTTATTACATGACACGCGTCTCATGATTATCATGTTTGCACCACTCATATACCTTCATCATTTGTTGACGTCACAGAACACCAAATTGGGTATATGTGGATCTAACGAAACGGCCTCGAGTGCATCATGAAGGGCCCAATATACTCCAACGTAACGTTGCGCACATGCACGCTGGGCACCGCGACGCTACGTTAGCAAAACGGTAGACCCATTACATGTTTGTAAACTCAGGTAGGCCGACGTCGACATTATAGGTAAAATTATAGCGACGTCCGCATGTAACTTTTGCCGTAAGCACTGAGGGATGTGATGTGCGCCAACAAAACGACGTTGTGAGACGCCATAAGCGCTGAAGGCTGTGATATGCGCCGACATGGTAAACTAAGTCGTGTGAAGCTACTCACATCCAACCGCGACGCCGCTCGTCGGCATACCCCTTTTTTTTCTCGTTGCTTGACTGAGAACATGACATGCACCATTGGAAACCTAGCAGAAACTTTGGTAGGCAGAGCGTCTGTCGCCTACCAAGACAGCGCCACCACATTTTCGTGACGCAAGTTCGGTGGAATTTGTCTATAGTCTGACGCCAAGCGTGACTGGCGCGACCAGCGTCCGTCGGCGCGGCCTGAGGGTAACCGGCGCGAAATGCGACATGCTGCATTTGGCGCCAACGCGTTACCCAGACAGCACTGCATCTGCCACTTTTCGAGACGGAGGGACGCCGGAGGCGCTGAAACGCGCATGCGTCAAAGCAACGCAGGTGACCGGTGCCTGGCATGCCAACGCCGGCGTGACGCGACGAAACGAATGCGCCGGATCACGTCGAAGTTTATTGGCGCCTTCACTGTGGCATGTGCATTTAATCTTCTCAGATGACACGCATCTCATGATTATCACGTTTGCACCAGTAACATACCTTTGTCTTCCATTGGTGTCACGTAATACCAAATTTGGCATATGTGAAGCTAATGAAAAGGACGTGAGCGCATGATGAGCGTAGCACGTAGTCATGTTGTTACATGACACGCATCTCATATTTATCACGTTTGCACCAGTCTCATACCTTCGTCATCCATTCACGTCCCGTAATGCCAAATTTCGTATATGTGATGCTAGCGAAACGGCCACGAGCGCATCATGTGCGTGGCATGTTGTCACGTTGTTACATGACACGCATGTCATAATTCTCATCTTAGGGCCTGTCGCTTTTGTTCACCATGCACTTATGTCAAACCATACCAGTTTTCCAACATGTCATGTGAACGAAATTACCGCAAGAGCAGCAGGTCCATGAAATGTAAATCATGACATTCATGACATGGATGTCATGGTTTTCATGTTATCAATGTTATCACTAGTCAAATATGCTCCTAATGCTGTCATCTTATGCCATACCAAGGTTTTTATTGATACCATTATCGAAATGGCCAGGAGAGCTAAATCTCGTAGGCGGCTAGATAGATAGATAGATAGATAGATAGATAGATAGATAGATAGATAGATAGATAGATAGATAGATAGATAGATAGATAGATAGATAGATAGATAGATAGATAGATAGATAGATACTCTCAAAGTCGTCGAATGTCTCTAAAAACTGCTTCGCATTTAAAAATTTCTGAAATTTTCATTGCAGCAGGTTCTTGAGAATCGGAGAGATTCTCATACGCCGTCTTCGTGTGCAGATCGAACACAGGCGTCGGCATGCTGGTTGCCGACTATGCCACAGTGACATGGAGGCCGCCAAAACGTGATTCCGTGTCCTTGCACGAATAGGTGATAAAACGGCTCTCCAATTTCCAACAGTTGTTGCTCGTGAGGTCCCCTGCTATGGCGATTATAAGGAAACTGTAAGGTTGCCATAGAGTACGTCAGAAGCGTATTGTAATAACGATGATTCAGATATCAAGGAAGTAAAGCGGACGAAAAGACAAGTTGCCGCTGGCAACGGCCGTGCCATGGCATTCTCATCGGAAGATGATCTTCCCATTCCTAAATATTTTTAAGTAACCCCATAATATTTCTTAGTGATACGCATACATTGGGATGCCGAAAGTAATGTATGCGCGTTTACAATGAGCCTGCCAATGTAAATAGTAGTGCAAGTCAGACCCTCATCCTCTCAAAAAAGGCATCGCGGGATTAGAAAGTCAAGCAAGGAAACCCAGAAGACCTTATGCACTTGTACTTACCAGACATGAGCCTAGACAATGCCTAGGCTCCTCTATTTCATCAATGCCAGCCAGATGCGCCCGATCCAGCCATTCCCATCCTCTCCTCTAGCTTTTACCTATACTTCCCGCCCATAGGCTAGCCTTCGCGTGTGCTGTGCTGTTATGCGGGAGAGAACCCCTCATGCAGCGCCCCACGAAGGAAATCACATGAAGTTATCTTTTGTTCACTTGTGCACAGATCCATAGGGCGGTGTCTTACTTTCCTCGTGTTCACACTAATCACGCTGGCTCTGTGAAATATACGATGTTTTGAGATAGCGTGTCACCGTTCACGGCGCTATGCGGGAAACCAATGGGAAAGTGTCACTGCAACGCTACAGCATGCTGTGCTGCGGCGGCGGCGTTCCTTCGAGCAGGAAGGAGCAAATCTGACAGATGTATAATATTGGAGTGGGAAACACGTCTATCGCATTTCTCGAATAAAGTTTTTCACACCCACCACCGCGGAAAGTGCTCGAAAGAGAGTGGGACCCATCATGCAGCGTCGAATCACGACCACTCCTTGAACTGAGGCGAAGTGACTGCTCCCGTTGAGAAGCACGTGTGTACACTGGCATTAAAAGAAAGAAAGGAGGCGTTGTTTACACCTATTCGCCATTATGTAGAAGCGAAGCTTTTATGGCACTTTCCTACAAGATATGCCAGCAAGCACACTTTTCGTAGGGTTGCATATTTCGACATAAAACAATCAACACAAGGAGCTCCGAAATATGGAAACTACTGAGGGCCAGAACAAATAATAACTACCAGATGTTAAGGTATAAACTTCCATACCACTTAAACACGAATAACGGCATATAACATTGCATGTGATTGTTTCAAAGAGTGAACATATGCTGTCTTTCCAAATACCTATGTGGTAGTGCCCAGAATGCGGTATAAATTTTTGTATAAAACTCTATTTCCACTTTTTCTATCTCTTCTGTTCATCAAATTGTTCATTGTCACTTGTATTATTTTACTTTGCTGACTTTTTAGTTTTTCAGTGTGTATAATGAAGAGTAATGTTTATATGTTTGTATAATGTGTATTATGAGTTGTGTCACTACCTTATAATTTATAAGTTTTGTTTCAGTGTTGAATTGTTGCTCTCGTTTCTTGTTTGTTTCTGCATAAAAATTGAGGCCATGAACCTTACCAAGCCTTGCTGGCTTTTTGTTCATGGTCCTCAAAATTGTACAAATGTTGAAGTAAAATTTGATATGATTTGACTTGAAGACCGAAAAAAAAAAATTGGCGAAGCTTGCTCTTAAGCCACTCAGGCCTCGAAACAATGAAGCGGGATGATTCTAAAAACTAATCTGGGTGAAGGCTAATAGACCTTATTTGCTGGGCGATGAGGGTTGGTTTTAGGTTGCTTCTTGGTCATTGCAAGGTTATAGCTAGCTTATGCGAAGTTGTTTATACGTTGAGTTTCAGCACGGAGAGGTTTCGAGTTGAACCACACACAGACACGACATAGATGTCTAACCATAGACAAACTCGGCCTGAAACAGAGTGTTCGTAACTCTTATAGATGTACAGGCATGTCATCGTTTGCGTAGGTCGTCCATCGCTCCGTAGTTTTTCGGCAACCACCTTTGCCTTCCCTGTTAGTGTTGGGATAAGTTCTACCGTCTTCGTTTTCAGTGGTCCAGTGGTGATCCGTTTATAAATTGTCATACGATTGTCATACGTTTAAAATTGTCATATTATGGCAGCTTAAGCAGCTTATCTGTTAAAGTAGCTGAAAGCAAACTCAATGTGGCTGAAAACCACACCACTTCTTGCCTAGCTGTTGAGATCGAATAGGCGTGACACTCAAGTTTGACCCTTCTTGGCCATAGTGCCATAGTGAAATAAAGGCACCTGATAAACGCTGCTTGTTGTGTTATTTCATCATCTCCCTTTTTTTCTCCACCTGCAAGAGGTCCCTTACAACTTCCACAGGTTTCCTAAACGTCTATGGCTGATAGCCAGTTCTCTTGAGACTATGACTATTAGATGTTGAACACTGGGCTGCTGTTACAGTATTAGTATGGCAGAGGTGTGGAAGCGATCGCTGATCGTGTCGGAGGACGGCGCACTCAGCAGGCTAATTATTGCCAAGTGAAGGAGAGGTGTCTGTCACAGGCGTATACCTCTGACATGCAGCCTATTCAGCTTGTGTATTGTGGATTTACGTGCACGTATGACAAACGGCGGGCATATTCACGTTTGTGGTACTTAAAGCACCCCAATCCCTCGTATGTTCGGAAATGTTTCGTTGAGCCAAACTTTTCCCCCTAAAGAAACAACAACAAAAACTAAAACAATGCCAAGGGTGCGGTCATTCCTTCTAATTGAGCAGCTGCGACCTAACAGAACAACCAAAATAGTGAGACGACCTCCCATAATCAGGATAATACAAACAAGTGAAGCTTGATGTGGTTTTACTAGAAGAGCACTAGCGCTAGTTTTGCCAGGAAAGCACTAGCGAAATTAGTGACACTTTGTTTGTTTCTTTCTCATTGCGCATGCTCGCTACCAGATTGTTTGTATCTTACTCCATGCTCCCGTAAGCACTCCATTATAATACATGTATTGGCTGCCACGGGAACGTGGCTTTCGCGCTGAATCGGCCTTCAGGTCCTCACCAGCGTTCGTCAGCCTCTGGAACGTGCTAACGTAAGCACCGTGACGCTGTCATGAAAACGTTGGTTTGGAATTCTATTTCGTCGCAGTCACAATTTTCTTGAAATGTGCAATTCCTGATGTCGGCCTTAAGCGTCATCCAGCTGACCACTTTTATTTCGCCAACACGAAACTGTTCACGGAAGCACCCGTAGCGAGCGCGCTGTTTCCTAACGATTTTTCTTTTTTTCTTCCTTGCATAGTTTGCAGTACGCTTGTGTCGTGCCAGTCACCAAGGTGGTAGACCCGTCGGATTACTTCCGGCAACCACTGTCGCTGCCCCTACCAACGGCCCACCCTGACACGCGGTTGGCAAGTGGCAAGCCTCCGCCATCCCTTTCGGAGACCGGCGTGGACAGATGCGGGAGGCGGTTGCCGGTTCGCCTTGCGTACCGGCAGCGTCTGGCCTGCGGCACACATGTATTCCACTGGTCGCTGGTGATCGCCTTCGTGCCGAAACGCTGGAGCGTATTCGCTTCTGCCCTGCCCTGGCCGCAAAACGATGCGTGATGGTGTATGAGCTGCTCGGTCTGCCGGCGGCAACGGTGGAAGGCACCCTTTTCCTGACCGATCGAAGGCGCGGGTCCTCCGATTATTTCTCGAGTTCTGCGCTTCTGCAGAGCTCGCCGCATCAAGGCCAAACCACATAAGCGCGAAAATGCACGCGACAGCGACGAGCGACGCGACGTAGATCGGCTTCGCGCGATCAGTCGCTAGCGCAGGCAAACCTCATTCACGCGACGGCTTCGGCGAGCGAATTCCACTGTTGCTGGCATGAGGCCGTCTACTCGCACCAAGAAAACCGCGTAGCGATTGATTGATTGATATGTGGGGTTTAACGTCCCAAAACCACCATATGATTATGAGAGACGCCGTAGTGGAGGACTCCGGAAATTTTGACCACCTGGGGTTCTTTAACGTGCACCCAAATCTGAGCACACGGGCCTACAACATTTCCGCCTCCATCGGAACCGCGTAGCGAGCGGTATGCAATTTAAAAATAAGATATATTGTTGTGTAATGAAACGGAAAGTGTTTATTATTGCCTTGCAGCACTTTTTTTTTATATGCACATGCGTAATATACATTGCGTTATTTCTTGTTGCGCATACGTGACTTGGGCAGGGTCACGTGAACCTATGTAGTGTTTGTCTTTTCCGGTTTTTTCCTATTGGCTGCCTGAGCCCAGCACTTCCGGGCGATGAGCGACGGTTTCCAAATCTGGAGAACCGAGCGATCGCGCGAAAACGAGCACGCGACACGTCGCGCGAACGCCCTCTTTCGTCGCTCATAGCGTCGCTCGTCGCTGTCGCGTGCATTTTCGCGCTTATGGAGTTTGGCCCTCAAGGACGAACGCTTTTTCTTCGTGCTCTTGACTGCACTAAGAAGGCTCTCTCTCTCTACATGCCTTTCATGTTTATTTATCTCATCTCATATTTTATCACCTTCGATTCACTCTCCCCATACGTAAAGGCGCCGATCCGTGCCTCCGTAAAGGGAGACAGAAATTAAGTTCCTTTTTATTTCTTCCTCTTCCATTAACCCCCCCCCCCCCTATCTCTCGTGCCTTTCTCGCTGCTCACGTGCAGTGTTTTGCGCTGGCTGCGAAAGAATTGTAGAACACATTTGTACACCTCAGTTTAGTTCCTACTGGGCAAACATATATGCATGTGGCCTAGTGGTCAAGGCACTCGCCTTTAGGTCGGGAGAGCTCGCATTCGAATTCCAGCCACAGAAAACAAATTTATTTTAGTTCATTTATAAGTTGTTTGGTGTGCGTCAGCTGGGAATGAGGAGGGTGTATGTATGTGTGTGTGTGTGTGTGTGTGTGTATGTATGTATGTATGTATGTATGTATGTATGTATGTATGTATGTATGTATGTATGTATGTATGTATGTATGTATGTATGTATGTATGTATGTATGTATGTATGTATGTATGTATGTATGTATGTATGTATGTATGTATGTATGTATGTATGTATGTATGTATGTATGTATGTATGTATGTATGTATGTATGTATGTACGTACGTACGTATGTATGTGTGTGTGTGTGTATGTCTATTTGTTTGTTCGTCCGTCAACTATATGAAAACCACTAACGCCATCTAGTAATACTATTTTCAAGGACATATACACGCAGCGCCTTATATTAAGTAATTCATAAACTATAGGTGGATACATACATACATACATACATACATACATACATACATACACACATACATACATACATACTACTACTACTACTACTACTTCTACTACTACTACTACTACTACTACTACTACTACTACTACTATTGAGGAGAAAATGACGCGCACCATAAGGAGCTTCGCTTCTAAACTGCAGAGCTCCAGCTTTCAAGCTCCGTGGCGATAACCAAATGGCTCATGTCTCGAAAAAAAAAAAATGAAACCGTTCACTTCAATGAAATCTTGTATTCAGACCCACAACAAAGCGCATAAAAGAACGCTGCAGGAGCTTGAACAACTGTTGATAGCAAAGCTTCGTTTAAAAAGTGCAAAATTTGGTTAAGAAACTGGAACTTCTACACGTCACAAACCTTTCGCTATTGAGGCGGCGCAGTGTCATGTTGTTAACGGCAACGTTATAATTCTGTTCGTTCGAGAATACCTATAGTATCGGCATCACGGTTATCCCTGAGCATATTGAGGCCTACGGGATGGATTTAAGCTCTCCCATAGTTGAGTACTCTGTACTCTAAATTATCACCCACATTTTTCTAACACCCCCCCCCCCCCCCATAACAGAATTGCCATTACAGAGGTTCCCCAACATCACAATACTGTTACTTTCACTGCATTTGGTGCACAGGACATCATCTGGTAATCCGCTGCACGATCTATTCAAAGTCATTAAAAGCAGCCAGGCACTTCGACTTTTCCGTCATGGAACGCCGATACTTATCTCAAATGATTTTTTACCTTGAAAAACTTAAGGTATCTGCCGTTCCACTCCACGTCTCTGGTAAAGTGCAATGCTGCATCAGTGTTTAGAAAAAAGTTTATTAACACTATGTACAAAAAACAAACGTTTCATAACATTCCAGTAACGGGCACATATACTTCGACAATATCTATGTACCACGACCAACATCCCTTCGTTAAAAGAAAGACATCATTGCTCTAATATATATGACAATGTTTGCATACGTGTACACAAGAAGTCATGCGATATCATGATACAATTAACGATATAACGATACAATAGATGCAATGAAACACCATTGCTTAAAAACAAAGTCATGGATAACTACTCAACGGGCGCTGCTTAGCACCACGTTGGTGGAAAAATGAGCTTTAGCCTTTCGTGTTCAACATTAATGAAAGGGCACGACCAATGCAGCAAAAATTCGTGCTCCCCGAGGAAGAAAAGCTCCTCAGAGAGGAAGGCGAGGATCTCTCGTCTCATTCTCCCCTGTATTGGCCCCGCAACTATTAAAAGAGAGGAGAAGCGGCCGCGCGGAAATCGGCCGTTGGACACGAAAGTTTGCACACCCTGTCTCCGAAAACCAGCGTGAACCACGTGCCAAAAAAGGCTGCATCAGTTCAATTTTTAGGGGCAAAGCTCCTTAAAGCGGTACGCGTTCGTGCCGCATCGTAGTCCGTAACATGTACGCTTTGACCTGCAAGGGGATGCTTTTGGGAGACTTTTCCTGTGCGTTGTTGAACAATAAAAAATTTGCAGCATGCGCGTTAACTAAAAGCCGATTTCTCCTGTCTCCCATTCTCCATTAGCAGCCACTGGCATGTACATTGAGCACTATCTGACAAGAAAGGGTTGCTATGTTACACTCGCTGGGCGTAAACTCCTTGGTTTTAGAAAGGTTTAGCAAGCGTTGGGCCGCAGTGCCATGAATACAGTGAACTAGTATATACCATGAACTCGAGGTGGTTAAAGGTGGGAAGTAGACACGATGCACATGCCGTAAGAAAGTGGGCGTGTGCCGCCTCTCGTTTAGTCCTTGGAATGTCCGCTGGATGGCGGTGCTTCTATATGCGAAATATATGATGAAAAGATGCGAGATTGTGGTACTAGGAGTGTTGACTAGGTGGACGAACGGACAGACAGACAGATGCATGGACGGACGCACGGATGGCTGCACGGACGAATGAACGCATGGACGGACGCAGGGGCGGATGCATGGACGAACGCAGGGACGGACGCACGGATGGACGTGCGGACACACGAAGAGATGCTCGCACGGATGGGCGGATGGACTCATGGATGGTCACACAGACTGATGCATTGACGGACGGAAGCAAGAACGAATGGACGGACGGATGCTTCGCCCCACTCTCCATCATTCACCCCGTGGATACGCTGCGATTTTTTTTGTTGGGTCTGGTGGCACCAAATTGGTATTTCGTCCGGTGTTAGCTCAAGCACGAGACAGAGGTGGTTTTCATTCCCCGACGTTTCCGTCATGGCTTCTACCTTGTGCCTCCATACTTTATTGGGAGTATTAAGCAATTAAGGCACGCCTGCTCAGACACGTGCTCACTACCATCTGGGGCCTGTTGCGACTCGTGTCCGGTGGGTCTCGTCGTTGGTAGCTGGCCATCCCATCGGACTCGTCCCTTACAACGAGGAGCAATGCTCGTACGGGAAAACAGAGAACAGGCGTTTATTTACATGAGAGAGAGAGAGGTCAATAAGAAAGTTTAGTTACATAGTGGCGTTCTTCGTACATGGTGAGCTCTCTACTCGCACACCGAATGGCCCAAGGGGGGGGGGGCGCATTAAACAGGGTATTTTCTCCCCAAATCTCTAGATAGGGGAATGCCTACAGATGGCACTGTCCAATCACGGATCACACATAACCGGCGAGGGTGACGGGCATGCATGGCCCACGTGAACGTCCGATATCGAAGCGTGGTCTCTGCACGGCCTGTGGCACAAACGTGGCTCTTCCTCGTCGATGTGTGTCGCTGGGCGAGGGGTCTGAAGCTCATGACGGCATCCATCAAAAGGGCTGCTGCAAACAAGCTTAAAGTGGTCTGCCGAACTGCCTCGCTTAATTAGCGGGGCGATTTGCGGCCACCACCATGGTCATCTTCTAAAGAAGATGCTGCACTTGTAGTCGTCTTCCGAACGGCTTACGGCGTCAGGGCGGCGAGACGCCTCACCCTCCGGCCAAGGGTGAAACAATTCAGGTGGACGTAGGCCGCCGACCAGTCGGCGACTTGTTCGAACATCAAAAGGAACGCCGATCCCTTGTCAGCCCCGACGCCGGTCACAACAGGCGAAAACTACGCGTATGCCTGCCGGCTAGCCAAATTAACCAAGGTCCTTATCAACTGAATGGTCTTGCACAGCGTATTACACTACGTTGTGGCTCTTCTTGTTTATGTAGCCAGAGTTAAAGCGAACAGAAGTGTTCTCTCTGCCCACTGAGGAGTGAACAGATTGGTATCTTCTGAAGCCTTACTTATTTCAGCGCATTTACATTTTCAGCAAGGGTACTTTGCAAGAACCCTAAAATTCATGAATTGCAAAAGTGACAAATGATTTGAAGTTACTGATACAATTCTGCCGCAAAACGATTGCTAGCTGCAAATGTGTCTTAAAAGAAGACGTTGTGCACAGCTCAACTCATCATAGAGCGAATACTTTAGATACTGCCCATGTTTTACTGCATTTGGCACTCTGTGCCAGCTAGCATATTATGAAATGGAGAAATTCAGGCTCCCCAGAAGAGACTAAGATATTGAGTGATGAGAAAGAAGGTTTACCTTAGAGTAAGCACAAACGTGCGTCAGTGAACGAGATTCATGGTTTCATTGGCATCCAAAAAATTGCATTTTGTTGAAACATGCCGTCTACTGGAATACTGTGAACATAGCGAAACAGAAGATTTCCTGCTAACAAATACTCAAGCGGCGGAAAAGGGAGCTGAAGCACCAAAAATTTGTCACACATTATCCAAACAACATTCAAGGGGGTGGAGAACCTAATATTCCTAAATAAAACCTGGTTATGACATCATGTTAGTGCATGTAGCATTCAGGCTGTGTCGGGGTATGTAATGAACCATATTGTCAATGGCAAAAGATGATGAGATAAGCAACAGGAATGTAGAAGTGAATGGGTTGTAGCTAATAAATTGTGAAACCTTCAGATGAGTTAAAACAAAGCGATGTTTGTGGTGTCATTTTTTACGTACACCAACAAAAAATGTAGACATATGTTTTCGACACCAACAATGTGTCTTGCATGGCATCTAAACACACATTACGCTTCATATTTGCATGTTTTTAAAAACAAGCTATAGCGCCTCTCATATTATACTTGACTATTTGATATGCACATACATTTATTGCCAGATTTAATGAATATATCACACATACTATAAACATTTTCTTTTAGGCTGAAACTTCAATTACTTCCATACTTCTCGAGCTCATTGTGACATGTTATAGAGCAAATGCGACCTTTTATAGAGCAAAGTCAAGAGCGCGTTAGCAAGCCGTGCAACACGATATACACTAGCGCCCAATCATAAACATTACTGACCAGTCAATTCTTTCGGCTATTAGTAGATAGCATCGTGGTATCGCAGCGTGCAATGCCGCCGCTATTGTAGGCGTTTTCTTCATTGTAAAACAAAGCGTTTGTGCGTGTTGGCACCCGCATTCCTGCTAGCTGTAAAAGATCGCCGTCGCACCAAATGCAACTCGAGCGATACGACTTGTGTGCGGTAACGACGACAACAACAACAAAAAGGGAGCGCGTAATTAACCTCAAACACAGATGACTACGGCGACGCAATACTTTCGGCCGAAAAACGCGTTGTGAAATTACAACAACCTCAGAGAGAGAGAGAGATAAAGATGCAAAGAAAGGCAGGGAGGTTAACCAAACGCCCATCCGATTTGCTACCCTGCCCTGGGGAAGGGATAAAGGGGAGAAAAGAGGTTGCAGAAAGATGAGAAGGTACACACAATCACGAGCACACTCGGGGAGCACACACAGTCTACAGGCGGTCGCTCAGGTTTGTTGACTTAAGGTAAAGTAGCAGTGCTTTAGTTGCTTTCTGCGCAACTGAGGCAGATGCCCAAGGTCCTAGTTTCTTTTGCACACAAAATGGTCCGGGGTCAAGTCGATTCAAAACCATCCGGAGCTGGCATCGCTGTGTGTCGTAGCAAGCACAGCTGCACAGGACGTGTTCGATGGTCTCTTCAGCTCCGCAGTAGTCGCATGTAGGAGTGTCTGCCATACCAATGCGAAAGGAGTACACCTTTGTAAATGCAACACCCAAGCAAAGGCGGCATAACAGTGTCGCATCGGAGCGGGAAAGTTGTGATGGTAGCTTTAGCTTGAGCGAAGGATCCAGTTGATAAAATGACATCTTTGGAAGCTGGTAGACGACCAGAATGCGCGTGTGAGATCTCGAGCCAGCAGGTAAAGTTGTCTTGCTGCATCATTCCTTGATAGAGGAATCGGGACTACACGGGTTTCTTCATGGGCGGAGCGGGCTGCATCATCGGCTAATTGATTTCCGGTAATACCGATATGTCCAGGCAGCCATTGATGTATAATACCATGCCCTCGTGCTAGAGCTTCATGATGGCAATGTCTTATTTCTTGTACCAGTTGGCCATGACTCCTTCTACGCATGGCAGACTGCAAACTCTGAAGCGCTGCCTTCGAATCACAGAATATGACCCATTTTCCTGGACGTTCTTGAACGAGATATCACAATTTCATTATAAACGCGGCGGCTTGAACCAACGCATTCAAGAACATGTTCGCGTCATCTGCTGTTGGTGATGGTTGCCGACCTCGAAAACTGAGGCTCCGCCAATTGGTTGCCAGCCTCAACAGTCGTCGCGTCGTCCAACCAGAATGCGCATCAGAGCCGCTCATGCAAAGCTAATGCGGCTAGCGCTTGTGTTGCGTTTTGGCGCCGGGCCACCATTTCGCTCTCCGCTTGCAGGCGGAGGGCCGCGGGTGTGCAGCTAGCACGTGTAAGCGCCCTAAATCATTCAATGGCAACTTGAACAAATGTGAAGCTTTCTACGGAATCAACCACATATTATGAAGTGATTTCAAGTGAGTGCTTCGCATTTTGCGTCCACGAAGATCGACTTTTTGGCAGCGTTCGACTACCTCGGTAGGCCTACCGGCTAGGCCTACCAACATGGTCATTCACGAAGCAGAGGAGAGGAGCTTCCCTCCGCCGAAGCTCTCGACGATGATGACGGCAGCTGGCGTCAAGTGTATGCCAGGGCCAGAAAGCCCACTTCATCCCCGAAGAAATCGATGCCCGCCATCAACACTTCGCAAGAACAGTCACAGAAAGCTCTCCCATCGACTCGTCGCAGTGTCCCTAGACCCCCTCCACTTCCAGTGGACGACTACAAAATAGTCCTGCGAATACGTGGAGGCCTCATCTGTGCTGACACTCCACTTTCGAAGCTCATACGTGCCGTCCTAAAAGCGGCAGCGCTCACAAGCTCCCTACATGACCAATACCGCATCAAATCTGTAAGCAATCTCTGCTCATAAGCACACCGGAATCGGAATGCACCGAAGCATACCACCGTATCAAATCCATCAAGATGGACTAGCACAGCTTTTAAGTTGTTCCCCACATTACTGATCTATCGAATACCTGCCGAGGGGTGATCTGTAATATTCCTATAGAACAGACACCTGAAGCCATCTTGTCAAGTCTATCGGACTATGACAGACTGGGCCCCATCCTGACCGGACGTCGCATGGGTTCATCTTGGTCACCATCTTGGTCACCTTCAGAGGTACGCGCGTGCCTTTCTACATAAGCTATCAGGGTGGCATCGTTAGGTATCCTCATAAGACGGATACCTGTGATCTCTGCCGCAAACTTGGCCGCAGACCAGACGTATGCCCAGGCACCCCTCAGTCTTTAGGTCCAATGTGTGGCATTCCGAACCCACTCCTTTATCACGAATGTGAACCTGAGTGTGGTGTGCAACAGTGACCACCCCACTGGCTCGCCCACGTGCCCACAGCTCTAAAGCCCAAACCAAAGCACGCACCCTCAACTTTCGAGCAAGATGCCGTTCAATTCCTCGACGCAAGCACATCTTTCAAGAACGCCCCTAGAGGACGCTCACCCAGTATCACAAGACAACAAAGCCGAAAAGCCGCAGCTGCAGCCGAAGCCACAACAAAAGCATTCCTCGAGACCCCAGCCCCCAGACTGGCCCTGGACACGAGGTGAGCTGAGCTGATGTAGCCCCCCCCCCCCCCCCCCCATGACAACTCCATTCAAAAGCAGTTCAAGCTATTTCAGGATGAGATGGCTAAATTGTGGGCAGAAAATGCAAAAATACGCCTAGAGTTTCAGTCCTTCAAACAACCATCTACCTCCCGACACCTCCCCGCCTCATCTCTCACCCCTACACCTATCTCACCACCTCCAGCTCCTCTCTCATCCACTCCAATAGCTAGGGGCCCAGCACAACCACTTGCGCAAATACGAAAAGTCTCGAGTCTTACATTGTCATTCGAAGAGCGAGTAGACCAAGCGGAAGCGAAGCTACTGAAGGTTGACAAAGTTAAGGAAAAAGTAACCAAACCCGAAGAAAAACTAGAAAATTTTATTACCTTCTCCAAAGCTTTCTTGCAGAAACTACATGAATCTGTAGCCTCGATACAACAAGCCATGTTAACAATGCAAGAAACCTGAGATAGAGTCATGCAGTGGATCGACATGGTCCACGCTAACCATCTAGCACTTGTCCAACGTAAGCCAAATCAACCTAGCGAAAATGGCTCCTCGTAACCGCACTGAACTTTGCATATGGCAATGACACTGCAGGGGGTTTCGCCGAAAAAAGGCAAACCTCCTGCAGTACATCAAATCACAAACTAATCCCCCCCCCCCCCCCCCAATCATTGCATTACAAGAAACAAATGGTGTAGTGCAGCTGCCAGGTTACAGAACACATCAAATCCCGGCTGATACCAAACCAAACCCTGCTGTGTTAACTCGCAAGCACCTTACAGTTACCTATTCAAAATTTGCTGACATCGACATTGAGCACGACTTTTCAAATACTACTTGGTAAACTTAGCTCGCCATTCTTATATATTCTAACGTATATTGTAGACCACAAAAGAAAAGCCACCGCTTCGATTCCCTATTCACCCGAGCTACATCCTCGGCAAGCAAACACACCCTCCTCATATTTCAACGCCTCCCACCAAGCGTGGGATTACACCGCATCTACACCGAAAGGTAGAGCTCTCTGGTCCGATATTCAGGCACATCGTTTTACACTGCACAACGACCCGGAGGAGTCTACTCGTTTGGGGAAAAGTGTGAACAAAGATACATCCCCCAATCTTACCCTCACTCACAATGCTCCCACAATAATTTGGACTAACACCCAAAATAATCGTGGCTGTGATCATTGCATTATTAGCATTACTTTACAACTAAAACACTGACCCGTTGCACCCAAACCACTGATGCTCACAGAATGGGACAAATTTAGAGAGACACGCAACAGCACCGTTCCCTCACGTATTTGAGACCTTACTGAGTGGACTCAGCAGCTTCAAAAAGATGTTGAAATTAACACGAAAACTCTACCCCCCGAAACCCCGATAACTACTCTCGACTCCAAGCTTATCCATGTGTGGGAAGCAAAACAGTCACTTCTGCGACGGTGGAAACACCAGCGCCACCACAGGAAACTCTGCATTAGGATAGCGAGGCTAGACCAACAAATCGAGCGATACGGGACTCAATTGGTGACACAGCAATGGGGTGAGCTTTGTAAAGGAATGCATGACCACCTCAGTAATAAACGAACGTGGCAACTTTTCAGACATCTGCTAGACCCTAGTACTTCTCGCGCACGACTCTGCAAAGCTATCACTAAACTGTTACACGAGCACAGTGACCGTTTAGGACAGCTCTTCGATAACCTCCGCACGTTGCATTTGCCTCAATCACGTAAGGATTCTATACCATCTTACACAGGGAAACCTAATGAGTCATTAGATGCGCCGATAACGAAAGCGGAAGTTAGGCACGCCCTCGCGACACTCCGGACCACGTCGGCTTCAGGCCCCGACCACGTTAGCAACAAATTACTTAGAAACCTTGACCATAGTTCTATTAAAGCTTTGACTGAGTTCTTTAACGACTGTTTTGACACGGGCACCCTTCCACCTTCGTGGAAATATGCCAGAGTCATATTTATACCTAAACCGAACAAACCTCCCTTAGTAGAAAATCTGAGGCCCATTTCCTTAACATCGTGTTTCAAAAAGACTATGGAGCATGTTGTGCTTGCACGCCTCCAGAGACGCGTGGAGGATAATGGACTACTGCGTCCCGAAATGATTGGCTTTAAGGCCTCACTTTCGGCGCAAGATGCAATGCTTCACCTTCAGCACGACATAATACAACTCCTAACCAGAGTGAGGACACTCCGGCGATCCTTGGTCTAGACATACATGGAGCATTCAATAACGTAGCCCACTCAGCTATATATGATGGCCTCAACCGCATTTCTTGTGGCCCTAAAATGTACTCTTACATCAGAACCTTCCTCACAGACTGCACAGCTACATTAACATTAGGTCCATAACATTCCTCACTCTATACACTAGGCAGCTTCGGAACAACTGAAGGGTCAGTGCTCTCGCCAATGATTTTAACCTGGCTATGCTACCTATACCCCACGCTCTTCAACGTATCCCTGACTTGAACTTCTCCATCTATGCTTATGATATTACCTTATGGGTGAATGGAGGCTCAGATGGATACATTCAAGACACCCTACAAACAGCTGTAGATACAATAGCAGCACTAACATCTCAGGTGAATCATTATATTGCAACCAAGTAAATCAGAGTTACTCCCTCTACCAACTCATCATCAGAACAAACACGTTCCAATTATTGAAGTTCACATAGATGGGTGCCTCATTCCTGGAGTATCAGGCATTCGTGTGCTAGGTTTATTCATCCAAAACAACCGACCTAATACGGACACACTCGAAGCTTTACGCAATACCATTGAAAACACTCTAAGTATGATAGGAAGAATCTCAGGGAAAAATGGAGGGCTTCGAGAGTGAGAGCTACTTCGTGTAATACAAGCTTTTGTGTTTAGTAAAATCACATATACTCTCGCTTACGTTCATCTTAAATTAGCAGAGGCAGAGTCGGTTAACACTCTTCTCCGCAGAGTTTACAAATACGCGCTAGGCATTGCAATCAATACCTCTAACGCACTACTCCACCAGACAGGAGTCATAAATACCCTATGTGAAATCCGTGAAGCCCATTTAACAGCTCAATACGCAAGGCCCGCGACCACTATAGCGCAGGTCGCCACATTTTATCGTCTACCCAAATTAACTTCACCTCACTCACCAATGCTAAATACAACGTTCCCCATCACATAAACAAACAATTACTCATACCGCCCCTTCCTAAAAACATGCATCCAACATATCATACTAAGCGTCGAACCTAAAGAACAAAAGCTCTTCAGGAAAAAAATTGCATGAAGCCAATGACGTGTTCTATGTTAATGCGGCGGAATACCAATCCCCCTTCTCCTATGCATTCTCTGCTGTCGATTATAATGCCAAGGTGCTCACAACGTTATCAATCACTGTCAACTCTTCGAAGGAGGCCGAGGAGGCTGCCATCGCTTTAGGTCTATCCATATCAAATAATACTATGATAGTAAGTGACTCCAAAACTGCCATACGTAATTTCAGTGCAGGTCGCATCTCATCAACTGCCCTTTCAATTCTTAAGAAACATCCTCCCACGCAAGACGTTGTTCTCATATGGACGCCCGCGCATGCGGGGTTGAGTGGCGATGAGGCGACTCATACCTGAGCTCAAGAAAGGACCGGCCGAGCGCAGGCTTCTGATGGCACCTTAGATTACGCGGCTTTTTTCAGCGCGAGAGATTGTTTTTTAACCATCCGCGATATAGCAAATCACTACCGCCTACAGCGCACTATATACCTACCCTTACACCATGGAGCTTCACGCTACCATGAAATACTATGGCGCCAGTTACAGACGCGTACGCTTCCTACCCATCTGATGCACTCTGCGATACCCCTCCCCTTTGTGCATTTTCTGTCTACAAAGAGCTAACCTCGACCATATCATGTGGTGGTGTACTCGAAACCCACCACCTAATTCTCTACACATTAATAAAAAGGAGCAGTGGGAGGCTGCTATGTGCAGCTCGGTGGCGCCCGAGGTCCAGGACCAGATCTTGGATTGGGCCAAGAGGGTAGCAGAGACCTACGCTGGGTAGGCTCCTCTGACACTCCACCACCGCACCTTTCCCTCTTGGGATAAATAAAGTTTTTCTCCTCCTCCTCATAAGCTTTCACTATCACGATGCAAAGTCCAGACGCACATACTCGCGTACCAGCGTCGACGCAAGATCACCCGCAACGAAAACGAGTCTAGGATAATGTCGTGACTCGCGCACACAGACTCGCACAGCGCAGCACGTTCAGTTCTAGCATTCCGAAAACAGCAAAACGGTACTCCCGAAAATCGACGTAGGACTAGGTGAAACGTTTCCTTGCCACTGTTCTAGCCACTGTGTTTCCTCCAGCGTTGGCGTCTCGGCGTGCAGTTCACACCCGCAGGGTAGTCAGAAAGTGCTTGGGCTTGTGAAAAGCCGCACGACCGCGGTGTCCGAAGTAATCTCGCAGCGATCGTGAATTCAGGCACACGCGATTCATGCCCACAATGTCGCCGAAAGGTCTGTGGCCGGGATCCCATCAGGCTCGACAACAACACCACACGCCTGCGATGTCCTGAGCAAGCTTGCAGTGATCGCAAAGTCAACACTTTGACCCCACGGAAAGAGCACAGGGAACGCGGCGGGGGCTGTCTCTAGTGCAGCCGGCAGTCTGCTCAGTGCAACAAAAGGCGCGCACCGGTTGAGGGCAGGCTCGTGACGTCACGTGAATACTCCCTATAGTAGTAGTAGGAGGAGGAGGAGAAGACAACTTTGTTGCTTTTCGCCTCTGAATACGCTGGGCGTAAGCATTCCCCGTAGTACTGTTCTCACATTTGGAATCCTTGTGCCAAGATGCATGAAAAGCGCGTGCATTATTGCCCTTAGTGAAATGCAGTGCATGTGTGTCTTCTATGCTTGCATTGCACCCACTCTTACCTGGGCGCAAATACTTTAATAGGTACCAAGATGCCCCCAACGTCACTCCGGCACAACAAAACAACTATCAGAAAGTCTTATTATTATGTCCACTTCCACGTTTTGTTCATTTCTTGGCCGTTTGCAACGGAAACATTGTCATGAAGCATTGAAAGTCGTATTTCTGGCGCAGTTAATCGTCTTGTACAAACGTCCCTATACGCTGACGGGAACGTATACCATCTTCAACGCCAGTGACTTGAACGGGAAATGGGTGATACTCATGAAAAAACAAGAAAAAACTAATGTTGATCCATTTCAAAGTCAGCACAGAAGATTAAACTATATATAGAGTAATGTTCCTATAAAATATGTTTTGCATTCGAAATAAAACTTGTCTATGTGCGGGATTTACCCTGGGCCAGGAAGGTTTCCGTGCGGGTAGATAAAGGGTCTAATCCCAGAGCCAGTTATGATCTCCTTATCTCAAAGGCATTATTTCAGACAAAAAAGAACCGCATCAGTTACCTTTACGGGCTCATGCTGCTCTCTAATCGATGATAATTATGACATTTGAGGAAATTTCACACTTAGGAATCTTTCGCTAAAGCTGCCAGCTTATTAATAATGCTTACGATGAGGACAACAGCATGCACTTTCTGTAATGTTGCCACAACAATGCTTCTCATCATAGGCGTACTGCATTTCCTATTATTGGAGGGGGGGGGGCGACATTCGCTTTCGCACACCATTCCCCGCCCTTTTGTTTAGTTCAAAGAACAACACGCTTCACATTATATGAAAAAATTAAAATGAGCGCTGACATGGTTTTCAAAATGGCATGCATTGAGTCCCTGGCTTTCGGTATAAAAACAAATGACAACTATAGAGTTATTCAGATGCCACATCTTCAGAACCACGTCTTGTCTTTAGATAATGAGGGGCAGGTTAGCTATCATATTGAATCCACATCGCTTCCAATCGTAGTTGTTTAAATTCACTAGGTGATCCGCTCACGCCGATACCATTAGTGTCACGTTTTTGAGTCAGTTGTCCGCAGGTGCCTATAGTTCACCATACCAACTAATCCCCATATAAATGTTCCTTGCATGCGACGTCAGTTGTCTCCATTAGATTCATCCACGCGTTGTTAGTTAAAGAGGCAAGCGGTTAAGATGCGCTGCTATAAAAAGCTGCAAACGCGGTGCATCCAGTAACCTCCAAGCTGAGGGGCTACGCGGAAACGTCAACAAGCGTAGCGGGATCAGTAGTTTCCATTTGCGCGCGTCTATCCGCAAACCGGACTACACTGCACAAACGGCGAAGGTTGTGGCACAAAAGCCATACACATGCAGCAAAAAGGAGAGGCACTTTTCCGTGGGTAAATAGGCGACGGCGGCGTTCTCCCAAGACAGTATGCGTGGGTACTGTGCGACCGTACGGGTCACTCACAATGGCCCGCTCAGTCTGCGAGAGTGCGGCTTGAGTGGGATAAAAAAGAACACACTCGCTGCACACATCGTTTACGCTTGCGGTTCCAGTTAACTGCATGACGCCACGGCAGCGTCGACGGTGACCACCGTGGCATGACGGCAACGACCTCTCGAGAGGCGCCCGCGCAGCGCTGCCGGGCCACCTCTGGGTAAATAGGCGGTAGGTGCTCCTGTTCGCGGTTTCGGATATGTATCAAATTGGGGCCGGTATTGGTAGGAAATGAAAAGTGGCTTTCAATACGAGCTCCTGGAAAACGCGCGGAAGAGATTGAATGGAGGGCCATGCGTATTGCGGAAGCTACTTCAGTTTTCTTTTTGTTGTTTTTGTGTTTGTTGGAGTCGGCATAGCTAATATGCCCCATATTGCAAATCTCGCAAGCTCGAAATCGCGGAATGTTCTCTGACGTGCGGGAAGTCTGAAGTTCTTTTAGGAAGCACTGTTATGGCAACCTATTTCTTGTTTTTCTTTTTTTTATCAGTTCGCGTGTCTGTACGTACCGCACTCCTCAGAATAAGACAGGAAGCATTTCTCAATGTTGAGGGGGATTACTAGCTTTATTTCATTATTTAGTTTTCGTAGTCATCGTTGGTGTTAATCAGATCCGGCTACTTCTTGGTGTTATTGAAAAAGGCCAACGAAATATTTAGTCATCATTCTTGATTAGTATTCATTTCTCTCTTTTTATTTATTCATATTACCTCATGAATTCCGACACGGAATATTGTGAGGGCTGGGAAAGCAGGAAAAAATGCGGGTTGGGTTCGCGACCTCAAACTTAGTCTTCAATGCGAGCTTCGAAGCGACTAACATCGGTGATCAGGGTGACATCAAAAGGAAGGGCATTCCATTCTCCGGAAGTATGCAGAAAAAATAAACGTTGATGCATGATAAAATGAGCACGTGGAAGATAAACAGCACGTTGTTGCATGTGGCACTCAGTATGCATATGTGAAAGTTCTTTCACTCATATTTGCTTGTATTGCGTACTACTTAGCGCAACGTTATGTGCATAATTCGAAGCATTGCTCATCGTTGTGAGTGTCGTCTTGTCAAAACTATTTTGCATGTATATTTACTTTCAATATTTCCAACAACGTCAGACTGTCATTCTTTACTTAGATATGAAGATTCCAGGAACTTTCGAAGGAAATGTAGCCACCGTCAATAGCATTGGCGTGTACTCACTGCGCCAGCGAACTGCCGTCGATGTCGGACTTGCAGCCGGCCCTGCATCTGGTCGAGACGAGAAATCCATCCACGACGTAAAGGCTATCCATAGCATCTTCGCTCGTAGCGAACATGGTGGTGGCACGCCGTTGGGAAAACAGTCGAAATGAGCACTCTATGCCAACACAAGAGTTTACGAACAAACACTGCCACACACTGACATAAGCACAGAACAATGAGAAAATATTCTTGCTCGTCTTCCTGCACAACTTCCGGGCCACTCTTCAGCTGCGGCTGCGAAGGTCATCTTCGCAGGTTGGCGACATTGTTGCAGTCTGCTCTCCTCAGGTAAACGCTCTTGGTTTTCATCTTCAAGAGCAAACGGTGAGCGTGGAGCACATTGGAGCGCATGCTAGAACTGTTTCTGTAAGCATTACGCTACAATGTCCGTTCATTTTCCGTTTCCAACAAAGTTTATTAGATGATCGCGCGTCCTATACTGTTCGGCGAAACGCACTCTGGCTTCTTCGTGAGTTGTCTTCGCTGAGAACTCTGCCCGATCACTACTTCTGTTCGCACGCTGAAGACGTGTAAATGAAGAGATTACCGAATAAGTTGACTAAAAAATATAAAACGCCCCGGTACCACCTTCACGCACCCTGTAGCGCGAACCTTGACAGCTCTGGCCTTAGTGGGAAGCCTCCTGGCTGGCTTGCATGCAAACAGTGAGCCGGGGTAGTGGGCGGGGCGCAGCTACAAGCGTGAAATCTTCTGGTAGAGGTTGCACGAGATACGTTGTCCTCGTTTGCACTCGATGTCGTTTTGTGTCGTTGTTTGCAGACGTCGCTTGCCGTTGGTCCAGGAGCAACGAAGAACACACGGAACTGCAGAGAAAGATCTTGAAGCACAACGCTACGCGTTCTCACAATTTCACACTCACAGGGCACGGTGCTGTGGTTGCGTCTTCGTCGTCACACGGGTCTGCAGGCGATGTTGCGGCCTGTGCGACGAGGCTCGCTTCTGAGCAATGTCCACCCCCCGCGCTGGTTGCCTGCCCCCCACTCAATGCAACACCGGTAGCTCACGCTGGCGTACCGCGGCAAAAAGCACGTCGGAGAAAGAGATGTCCTCGCTCAATTGGAGGAGAGGAGGGTCGCATAAAAGGCAACAGAAGCAGTACCCGATGTCTTCAGCGCATCACGTCGCAATCCAGCACGGCCCGGGTATTGCCACGCGCACCGTTATGAAACGCAGTAACGCATACGTCACGCCAGCGCGCGCCCAGCACACATCTAGCGCGCGTTCCCCTTGGCCCGTTGTGAAGCACGCGCACTCCTTTCGGAGCTGAAACTTGACTCGAGAGCGGCAACCGCTAAGAGAGTGTCGTCGTCGGCGGTGCTTTCCAGTGGAAAGTGTGACCCCCCTCGCGCCGCCGCCAAAGAGGGTCGCCGTAGCGGCTCAGTCGAGAGCCACTTCCGTGGTTTGCACCATCGCAAACCCTTCTCTCGGCAGGCAATGCGCGCGGGGTAAAACGACTGCCGCGTTTACGCCTTTCGCGGGTCATTGCGGACCTTTTGAAACAGCGTTGCGGCTCACTTAAGTCGCACCTTTCGGCTACTCCTCCGGTTGCTACTCTAATCAAGGCATTACTTCTGAGGACGCTGAACCCAGGGGCATCTCACCTTCACCGTTTCTTCAGAATGCACACGCGATAGAGCGCTAGTTTCCTCTTTGAAGGGCACTTTTTCTGCAGCGGAGAAAGCGTGTGCGGAGAAAGAAGGAATCCGCAAATAGTATGGTCAAGGCCGACGGCACATGCCGTTAAGTCAGTAAACGTCTAACTCCCATTGACATGGTCCATGCCATGGGCAATTGCTTCATTAAAGCAGACCACACAACACAATATTGGTATCCTGGTGTGTATTGGTATGCCACCGAAAACGTGGACACCAACACATCGAAAAAGATTGGAGGGAACTAACCCATATAGCCTACAGCCTGTGTTACATTGAGTGCGTCATTGCACCAAGACTGAACGCTGCCTTCGTTCTTTGGTTCGCGTGTGCGATTGCGGTACGGTGTCGTCCTTAGTGCATATAATACATTGTCACGGGGTCGTGACGTGGCCGAAGACAGGAGACTTTGTGTTGGAATTTAACTGTTTATTTGGGCTAACCTGTGGACTGATAGCGGCGAACGGAGCGTCGGCCGTCGATCAACTACTGACAAGCGGCGAAGTGCGTCGGCATTTATACTCTTGTCATCGAATGTTCTAACGTTATCGCTGGCGGTGGCGTAGGTTCCAGAATAATCGGTACAGTTCGCAGAGTAGGCGTGATCTTATCGAAATGATCTACTAAAGTCCGGAAGCTTCTCGAAAACTGCACGCGCGTTTTGCGCTGAGAATTGTGTAGTGTTTTGGGGTGATAACAAAACTTAAGAAATGAAACGTGGCAATATCGAATAAAACAACGCCGTGTTCAAGCAGGGTACTTTTGTATATCTGGGCTCGAATAAATGACGGCCGATTAAAGGTGTAACCAGGTGGTTGAAGAGGCTTGCCTTGGGTGCACCTCATTATCAGTCGTATTGTGCTTTAGCTTGTACTGAAACGAATTGGGGTAGCAGCAGGGTGCTACTGGCACTTAAAGGTTTTGTTTGTACTGAAGCTACAGAAAAAACTCTTGATCAACTGATATGTGAGGTTTAACGTCCCAAAACCACGATATGATTATGAGAGACGCCGTAGTGGTGGGCTCCGGAAGTTTAGACCACCTGGGGTTCTTTAACGTGCACCCAAATCTGACCACACGGGCCTCCTTCATTTCCACCTCCATCGGAAACGCAGCCGCCGCAGCCGGGATTCGAACCCGCGACCTGCGGGTCAGCAGCCGAGTACCTTAGCCACTAGATCACCGCGGCGGGGCAGAAAAAATTATTTTGAAGTCATCAATTATTTTTCTTTGCGATCTCTTTTTTTGTGAGTCATGCGATAATAAACACTATAAACAGTCAGCAGGTTTGAATAAATTGGAAGGTCTTGTTTTTTATTATCACATTGATACCCCTTCGATTGCTTGTCATTTCCACGTCATGGATTTAAGAATATTCTTTCTTGTTTTCATATTTATTCCACATTAGTTAACGAAGATCTGCTGAACCATTCCATGTTACGCATCTGGGGCACTTAGACATAGCGCTACACCATTCTCTTTAGCTCTAAATGATTATGTGCACTCGAACAGACGCTGTCACAATCTATGACGTTACAGCTAGCGGGTACGGGAACATTGGGGTGACGTCATTGGCAGTATTTTCTGCTTTCCCAATTTCCCGATCACCAAGAGTCTTATCACTGCAAGAGAACGTTTTGGGGGCAGTGGGAGTGTAATTTACAAATACTATTGCGACCAAATTTCACAGAGAAGGTGCATTTGTCCAACCTGTTCCGCTGTCGTTGCCGTCATCATAGTAGTAGCAGTAGTAGTAATAGTAGTTGTTTCTGTTGTTGTTGCTGTTGTAGGTATCGCACAGGCCACGCCACCCGACAGGAGAGTCAATAAACAATTGACACTACGTCATGATAATCATGATGATAAGTCGAGCTTAGTCAATGAAAATTATGATGGTGCTGCTGCTTATGATGATGTAGGCGACCCCGCACTCTTACAAATTCGCTATCTGACAGTTTTCCGGGCGCTGCACTGGATGATGATGACGAACAAACTTTATTTAATTAGCAGAAAGATCTTCCCCTTTCAGGTGCGAGAGGAGAACGGACTACCAGACATAGACGACGGCCATGATCCCATGGGCCCTGGCGGCGTCTTCGGCCTGCCGTATTAAGCGGGCTTGTAATTGAGAGTCAGAGCTGAGGAGCACGGTATATCCCATTCACTCCCGTCTGGGGATTCACCTCACATGGGGGCCTGCGGTCATGCTCATGAAATGTGGCTCAAGTTCGCCCTGTTGTAGATGCTTAACTTTTTTCAATATCCTATTCAGCCTGTTTATATCTACGGCAGAGCAGAGATCTATACCAATGATCCGTAATTAGCCCTTTCTTGCATTAGCTGATTTCAATTTATGCTTAGGAAGTGCCTAGTTTTATCACCCTACGGAAGTATCTGCCTATAAAGTTTTCCTATAACCCTGCGTAAAGTGATCTTCGTCATCACAACTTATAACAACTCGCTCAACGCATATGGCGTACAATCACGGTGTGAAATTTCCCAAGTTTGAGGAATGTTTTGTGAAGCACCCATTAATCGAGCATGCTTTACGACAGACCCACCCTGACCATCAATACTCTGTACAGTGGCACCTGGTGCAACCCGCTATACAGCGTGATGAATGGCTGATTAGCACCAAGCGTTCATCATGCACCAGAATCAGCGACACTGAATTAGGAAAATCAATTTTTTTACGTAAACGCTTCTCTATTCATTAACGTTGCTCGTCGATATACCTGAACTCGCCAACGCTGTCACCGGACTATAGTTACAGCCTCACATTTGTGGGTTGTCAGCTGACTTCTATACATGGTCGAACAACCTGCGGACAAATGTGCGTGTTCAGGGTTAACAAGGAACGCCATAATTAGCTCGCAGACATTAAAGGGGGACAAGAACGTCCGATGTTCCCGCAGTGACATACACACGTCCTACATCACTGATGTCTCAGCCTCAACGCTCATTTGCCATATTTCAATTTGCTGATAGCGTATACCGTGCGTGCCAAAGGACCATTCGGTCGTAGGAACCAGCGGCCACCGCGCGAGATGCCATGATTGCGCCGTCCCGATGCACTGTGGGGTGAGCACACAACGGCAATGAGCACAGCGGGTGCAGAGTTCACAATGCCTCTTCTTCCGCCGGCGCGTGAGAATCTAGACGGTGAAGGAGGTACGGGATCGCATCCGAAAGCACGACAGGCTGCTCGGTCGAATGCACCACCCCGCGCAGCCCTCGCTGTCACGCGAGACAAAGAGACAAGAAGAGATTCTCTCTTGTCTCTCGCTGACCACAGAGCGGAAAAAAAAAAAGCCGGCCCGGCTGGTATGTAGAGAAAAGCAACCCGTTCCTTCCTGTCTGCTTCGTATTCCGGCCATCTGAATAATTCTCGAAACCACCCCGACTTCCACCACACGACCCGTCGAGCGATTTTCTTCTGGCGGCTGCTAACGTCACGTAATCGTCTAGGCTATGCCGCTCAGGGCCGAATTCGCAAGGTTTCTTGTCGGCCCGCGAACTTGACCAAATGTATACGCCTATGTCATGATAATTCTTCATATCATCATGCAAGAGGAACGTGGAGTGCTCTAAATGGTACGTCCGGGCCCGGTGAGATATTGGAAGCCACTGACTGAATTGCGACCCGATATTTCATTCATCTTCCTTTGTCTCTCGA
Organism: Rhipicephalus microplus; assembly: GCF_013339725.1. Taxonomy (NCBI): domain Eukaryota; kingdom Metazoa; phylum Arthropoda; class Arachnida; order Ixodida; family Ixodidae; genus Rhipicephalus; species Rhipicephalus microplus. The sequence continues at coordinate 103,951,152 of NC_051169.1, forward strand.
AAAGGTGTTTACTTGAAGCAAGCAATACATTCATGTGCTACATTTAACTCCGCTCGCCTTTTCTCTGTATGTCTAATGTGTCCGACGTATTCTGTGCACACGGCGCCATCAGGATAATTTCGAAACGTGGAAGTTAGACCCTTCGATACTTCATGCACTGGGAAAGATTGGTGTAAATACGCATTCTTCATTTTGGTCACACAGATTTGTGCGCTGGCATAACTTTATATATTTACCTTGTCAGACGAAATCATTATATGCCTCATCAAAGGCTGAAATGAACCGCCGGTGCCCGAACCGGCGGCGGGAACACGCGGCATACGAAATATCAACATCACGTGATTACTTCGTCGTGTCGTCACACATCGTTGTGGCGTCACAGAACGTCGCACGATGACGTCATCACATGCCATCACCTCATGGTACCCTGTGGCGGTGGTCTAGTGGCTAAGATACTCGGCTGCTGACCCGCAGGTAACGGGACCAAATTCCGGCTGCGGCGGCTTCATTTCCGATGGAGGCGAAAATGCTGTACGCCCATGTGCTCAGATTCGCGCGCACGTTAAAGAACCCCGGGTGGTCGAAATTTCCGGAGCCCTCCACTAAGGCGTCTCTCATAATCATACAGTGATTTTGGGACGTTAAACACCACACATCTATCATCCTCACTTGGTGAAAGGCACGTGATCACCGAGGCAACGCGAAACCAGTTGAGGTACAAAGGGCTTGCTGTGTCTCCAATCATGGAGGCAGTGCAAAGCGACGTTAGTTGCATGAAGCTTTTGAAAGGTAAAGGGAGAGGATGAGTACATCTGTTCAGATGAAAAGGAGTCTGATGGTTTCCTCCTTCCGATCGTCTTAGGCGAACGCATGAGAAACTGCTCGAGTTTTTAGGGGCGAAGCTCCTTAAGGTCGAGCCTTGTCCATTGACGGCGTGGCATTGGGCGTCGTATCCGTTATGACGATGACGCTAATGGAGCTGCTGACGATGATAATCATGGGCAACGACAGACCTCTCCAGTATAAGACGTTTCGATATGCTCTACCATGCATTTTGTATGAATGAAACAACGAACAATCACTAGTGGAACGTGCCCAGACCTCGTATTTGCCAACATTAGTCTACATCCGTTGCCACAAAGCAGTCATAATGAAGGCAATACGAAGCTCACAACACAACACAACATCCAATACACAATGTACGTAACCGCACACCACTTTCAGGCTCATTTACATGCCTGAGTGGTCGATGTCACGAGTGATTGACGCTAACACTCAACAATCCCAGTGTTTCGGCCACACACCATCATTCACTTCGGGAATATGCCGTAATTTTTATTCTATGTTGACTAAGAGATGTATCTTCTTTCCATCTTTATAAAGTTAAAACTGTTCAAGGGATGGTCCTGCATCCTGCCCTTTTCTAAAATTTATTCACACTGCCAGTCATTATGCTAGCCTATGCAGGAAGGGCAATACAGGGACAAGAAAAGACAACATGAACACAAGGCAAAAAAAATGTAGGTAGTTCTTAAAAATGGTGCAATATTATAAAATTATTGGAGGAAACAAAATGAATTTTTCGCAAACAGGCGTAATGACAGTTTCGTAAAACTGTCTAGATAAATATAGGGCACTAAAACATAACAAGCAATTTTTGACAGCGAAAGCCGTAATGAGATCATAACACTGGTAGTGTGCGCCGTAGTTTTTCGCCTCCACCCCCACCGCCACCACCTCTGGTGTACTCCAGGACCTTCGCGCGAAATAAAAAAAAACAAAGTTAAGTTAATTAGTAACACCAAGGGCACGAGTGTACGTCAACACCTTCGCGCGAAAGCGAAAACAAGGTTAAGTAAATTAAGAACACCAAGGGCACGAGAGTACTTGAGCCCGGGTCACCTGCGTGCAAGCCCAGTGTTTTACCACTGAGACACGCTGGTGCTTGCAAGTCTGCCGCAAAGTGACCCTAGGCATGATTGCTGTCGGGAAATCAGTGATGTTAGTACGCACAATAAAGCGTTTAGAACAGCCAAGGAACTAGTACGCGTCAAAATATGCAGAATACGTACAGTGAAGAAAACAGAAGCAAAGAAACGCAGAGGTCAGATTACATTATGATGATTAGACGATTTCCAAACAATAACAGAGCATGGGACATAACAGAAAAATTTATATCGAAACGAGAAAAATAAGTTCAGGCGCAGCCTAAGTTCTGCCCTGAAAGTAGGAGAAAATAGGTTTCAAAGTCTTTTGCAAAGCTTCTTCCTTTTACATAACATGAAGAATGAGGAGATACCGCTAGGTTATGGTGTGCTGATAAAAGTTGTACATGTGATATTTAGTCTTAGCAAGTATTGGCGCAAAGGAAACGCGTGTATACGTCTATTTTATCGTGCCTTTAGAGGTGCGGTGCAGTAATATGTGAAACTCATAAAGTCTATACTACTGCGTTTACCGGCAATGTACATGGACCGATGCGGATATCTGCCAGGTTCTGTGGCGCTGGCGGCGGCCATGTGCAGGAAACAGACGGGCTCTTACTGCGATATCGAGGACACTTAAGTGTACTCAATGCCAGGTGAAGGGCCATCGTACGACGATTAGAACTTTTGACGAGCCGAAAGGCAAAGGGACATAACCCCAGGACCTCTTTGTAACCGAATATACCGAATGAAGAAGCGCCACGCAAGGCAAAGGCCAACACCATCATTTTCGTTCCTGTTAAACCCAACAGCAACATGAAGCGCCTCAACAAGCATTCTGTTTTGGCGTTGCTCGATGGGCTGGGGCCAGGAACATCCGAGTGAACCCGCGTAAGAACGTCATGGCAAATGATGTTTCACACGCAACCTCACTAAATACCCGAGACGCCATAAAGCCACCGATGCAGTCAACATCCACTCCTACATCGTCACCAAGTGGGCCCCAACGTCGTCACCGGCGTCCTCTACGACGTTGATGCTGCGATTCCCAGCATCGATTTGTGTGGCCTCATCCAACCAGGTAGCGAAGCTACCATCATCGCTAGGGTTCCTCATCTGGGTACTTCACGCTGCGTGAAAATAGATTTCAAGGCTAGCTCTCTACCTTCCAATGTAAAGGTGGGCCACTTACGAAATTACGTAAGCACGTTTGTGCCAAACCACCCCAATGCCACAAATGAAAGAAACGAGGTCACGTCAAAACCGTATGCGAAAATAGGCGAGTATATGTTCTCACTGCGCTGAAGCCATTGCGCCCACAATTCTAAAGCCGATGTTCTGAAGTGTTTCAATTGTAATTGGACCCCACGAAGCTTCTTTAAAAAGTGCCCAAAAATGAAGATGGAAGTTATCGTATTGAAACAAATGGCAAAGGACCGTATACATCCCATTACGAGGCTGCCGATATCACCAGAATGCCGCGACATCGGCACCGCAGTCCATCCAAGAGATGCAGAGGCAGTACGTGCAGATGCACTGCCTCTGCATCTATAGCACCCCTTGAACTCCCAGCTTCACCGACTCACTTGTAAACCGCACCCTTCACGGCCTATAAGTATTCCTATTTGCCTGCATGCATAGCCAAAGCCCCTCCGAAGCCATGGACGGTTGACAGCCAACGCAAAGGGCAACACCGAAAAAGGCATAGACGCATAGGACGCAGCTTGGCCTTCGGTACTGAAGTCGCAGTGACGGGCTGAGTCACAGTGTACATCGTCAACAGCGAACACTAAATCAACGACTGTCCAGTTGTCTGAAGAAGAGAAAGCAATTGCCATAGTTCTTCAGTCACTCCCAGACGCACTTCGCATGTTCGTCGGCAAGCTCAAATAACCGTACGCACAGCCCATGCGACAGCTGTTGGATGCTCTGTGTCTGATATTTGCAAGTTTTCAGTAGGCCCCATTACTTATCTATACAGTACAACGTGATGCGCCCGAGAACATGCGTTCACTACCATGGATCGCAGCAGTGTGTTTTGTATGCTCCTTTCTTTCTATCTCCTTACCTTTTCATGACTCATTCCCTTTCCCCCAGTATAAGATAGCAAATCGGACACGCCTCTAGTTAAGTTTCCTACGTTTCAATCATTTTCCTCTTCCTTCCTTTCTTTTAAAGGTGCTACATAATGAAACAATTGAGGCCCCATTTCCTGTCTAGTAATTAGTGAATGAACTTTATTTAATAAAATCAATACAATTTATTTTGCCGCCTCGTTATTTTTATTACCAAGTGAATCTCAGTGCCGCATCAGGTATGTATTAGCCAAGAAGTAGCGAGTCCTCTGTGAGCCAAACCATGGGTTATCTGTAGCTGGGAACTTCACTGTTCGCCCGCCTTTGATTTGTTTCCATCTCCCTTTGCCGTCTGTGTTCCTAGCCCGCTCCCTCTCATCAGAGCAGGCAGGAGAACCAGATATTCGTTCAGATTAATCACTCTACCTCAACTTCAATCCTCTTCGCCTAAGTTGGAGTCATGTCTTTGTAATCCACGTAAGTGCGTACAAGGCACCTAAGGAATGAAGGGATAAAAGAGTGCAACGTTCAACCCTTTCAGGCACTGGAGAAGAGGCACAGAGGTTGAAGGAACGACATACAAAGACAGAGATATAGAGGCAACCAGTAGCACATCACACCACACGTGAAGTACGACCGTTAGACATGACAGACGCGCATCAACAAAGCTTTGAGAGTGCCATAGTCATAGTCGATGCGTGAACCTTTTGAAGCTAAAAAACATTGTGTGCTATTTCATGAAGATTAGAATGCTCGAACTCAATTTACACAAAACAGCCATAACTATGTAATATCTAAAGCAGCCACGTCATACGAGCCGTCCCCCTTGTAAAACACCTGGTGTTTGCGACGCCGTGTTTTACGTCTCGTCTCATTGTTGTTCGCGTGGCCGACACGGGGCAGTTCGCGGCGCGAAGCTATTTCTGTCACGGGCGAACACTCGCGAGCAGCGCAGGAACAATGACACCTCGGCTGCTCCTCGTGTGAACCGGCCGCAACGTCTTCGCGAGAGAGGGTGACCACGCCACCACTGCTAGAACCGCCTTGTGCGCCTCGCATACACGCCTGGCCACTAATGGACGTCCGGGGAGGGTACGCGGACGTTTCTCCTTCCGCGACGGTTTCTTTTCCTTTTCCTTAAGACAATTTTGCGGGTTCATTGAGTATATATGTGTTCGAGTAACGGCGCTCTATGGACGCTCAACGCAGGAACGGGTTTGCCCACAGGTGACTGACGAAGGTGACTGGCAAACATGACGAAGGTGACTGGTGCAAACATGATAAACATGACATGCGTGTCGTGTAACAACATGACTACGTGCTACGCTCATGATGCGCTCGCGGCTGTTTCGCTAGCTTCATATGTGCCAAACTTGGTATTACGTGACGCGAACGGACGACATAAATAAATGACACATCGAAACATGATTATTAGGACATGCGTGTCGTGTAACAACATGACTACATGTCACAGTGATGATGCGCTCGCGACCGTTTCGCTGGCTTCACATATGTGAAATTCGGTATCACGTGACGCCAATGATTGATGAAGGTATGTGACTGGTGCAAACATGATAATCACGAAATGCGTGTCATGTAAGAACATGATGTGTACATGCCACAGTCAAGGCGCCAATACATTTCGACGTGACGTGGTGCGCGTACTCGCCGGATCTCGATGGCATTGCCCCGCCAGGCGCCGGTCTTGCCATATACCCGAAGGCGCGCGCCGCGCGGCGTGGCCTTGACGCATGCGCGTTTCAGCGCGTCCGGCGTCCCTCCATCACGAAAAAAAGAGGGAAACGCAGTGTTGTCTGGGTAACGCCTCGGAGCGAAATGCAGCATGTCGCATTTCGCGCTGGTTTCCGTTGGGACACACCGATGGACGCTTGTCGTGCCTGGCGTCAGACTATATAGAGTGCTATCGTTTTGGTAACATAGCGTTGCTGGGCCCAGCGTGCGCGCGCGTCAACGCTACGTTGGAGTACATTGGGCCCTTCATGATGCGCTAGCGGCCGTTTGCTAGGTCCACATATACCAAATTTGGTGTTACGTGACTTCAATGAATGGCAGAAGTATATGACTGGTGCAAAGATGATAATCCTGACATGCGTGTCATGTAAGAACATGATAACATACTACGCTCATAGCGGTCTCGCGGCCGTTTCGCTAGCTGCACATATACTAAATTTGGTATCAAGTGACGTGAATAGATGGCCAAGGTACACGACACATCCAAACATGATAATCAAGACAAGGAAGTCATTTACGGCATCATTCACCTCCTCCTCGTAACGTTGTGCTGATTTTAAAGTGACATATCAACATTTCTCATTCGTGATTCGTATATCATCGATTCTCACTGTACGTGGGATCTGCCATTTTTTTATTCTGCACCTGTTTTTTTTTTGTCCATGAAAAAGAAGTATAGCAGCAGTTCTATAGTAAAACAGAATGAGTTTTGCCAGATGCAGCCAAGTTATCAAGCAAACAAGCAGTCATCACAGAAGAAGCGGCAATTTATTTTGATTTTTTCTATACTTTTTTTATAATAAAATATTTTTTATTAATTAGAAAATTGTCACTCAAATACGAAGGACACTTGAAAAAATTCACTTCAGTTGTTTTGTACAGCGTGAATATGCTTTACTATACGTATGAAAATGCATAACTACTTTTAACATTGTCTCAAGGGTAGCCTCAATTCGGTTGAATGCACGTTTACCAGTGCATAATTAAGGTTACTTGTCTATTCTATCAATACAGGTTTGACTTAGACACTCAACTAGTTAAAACCATCATCAAACATGCTATTGGTGAACGCAATGATTCACAAAATTAACTATATTTTGGAGGGGGGAGGGCGAAACACTATTGAGCATGACAAGCGACTGGAAAATTCTACAAGAGACTCGGTGAAAACCAAAACACAAGTCCGCTTTCTATAAAGCTGTAATCACACGATGGACGAAAATCTCGATTCAGTCTCGGAAATCGCATGGTACGTCACCATACGTTACCGCTTCCACGTCCCCGTTTCGGTCCACCCGGAGCAATTCGTGGAACGACGGAAGCCCAAGTCCAAGTTCGGATCCTCGGGCTGCAATGGGGACATCCTCACTTGTGGCATAGATTCTCCACTGTCACGAGAATGCTGGTTGCGGAGGGATCAGAATAACACCACACGTCCCCTGACTGATCCGTCTGCGATCATGTCCGTCGTATAAATACAGCTTAAGTGGAATTGGAAACCCAGAAGCACTTATCGATTTTCAAATTGTCGAACATTCTTACTAAACGCACATGAACAACCACGTTACTTTTGATTTTGGTACATCTGCATACAGCCTCATTATGAGACAACTCATTCAGATGGGGTCATCAGTCCTGGTGAGTATTATTTTGGCTTTCTCATGTCCGGTTGAAAAAGTGTTTTGTCCGTACGAGCAAGTTGAAGAAAATGTTGGTAGGTCCGAGTCTAAGAGTCATTGCATTGCATTAAATGATGACATTGCATTGCTGAGTAACTCAGGGGACGAAGTGCAACTCATGATTACATAGTTAGGCAAGGGGAGCAGAAAGGTAGGTCTTAAAATTATTCTGCAGAAAACGAAATTAATGTACAACAACCTCGGAAGAGAACAGCGCTTCGAGATAGGAAACAGTGCACTTGAAGTTGTAAAAGACTATGTCTGTTTAGGACGGGTAATAACTGCGGAACCAAACCACGAGATTGAAGTAACTAGAAGAATAAGAATGGGGTGGAGCACATTTACCAAGCACTCTCACCTCATGACTGGTGGATTGCCACTATCCCTAAAGAGAAAAGTTTATAACAGCTGTATCTTGCCGGTACTTAGCTACGGTGCAGAGACCTGGAGACTCACGAAGAGGGTTCAGCCTAAATTGAGGACGACGCAGCAAGCAATGGAAAGAAAAATGGTAGGTGTAACCTTAAGAGACAAGAAGAGAGCAGAGTGGATTAGGGAACAAACGGGGATTGAGGATATCATAGTTGAAATCAAGAAAAGGAAATGGACATTGGCCGGGCATTTAGCGCGCAGACAGGATAACCACTGGTCATTAAGGAGAACTAGCTAGATTCCCAGAGAAGGCAAGCGGGTTAGAAGGAGACAGAAGGTTAGGTGGGCAGATGAGATTAAAAAGTTTGTGTGTATAAATAGGCAGCAGCAAGCACAGGACCGAGTTGACTGGCGGAACATGGGAGAAGCCTTTGTCCTGCAGTGGACGTAGTCAGGCTTATTATTATTATTATTATTATTATTATTATTATTATTATTATTATTATTACTACTACTATTGTTATGAGGAGGAGGAGGGGGAGGAGGAGGGGGGGGGTCCCGTAATTGGAAATATATTTCTAGTTCAATACTTCAGAACTAGAGGAACAGCGAAGTGCCACCCTGCGACGCGGGGGGTGGCTTTGACTGGATGATGTCCCGATCTAGGGATGTCGACTACCTGTGAGGACAAGGGGTAGCAAGCATCACTTGCTTCAATGTAGGTTTCTCCTTCTTGCCTGCCCGTTGGAGCTCGGCTTTAACATCTCCGCTGTAAAACACTGGTTTTTCATTGAATGGAAAAGCCCTACCGTTACACATGGCGACTGAAACTAATTGATCGTCTTTTCATGCTTCCTCCTTACGTGGAAAGTTTTGCTTGGACTCATATCACTGCCTATTTTATTTATGTACCCACCAATACATTTTGCATCAGAGTGTGTTTAATGTAATGTTGTTTCTACCACTGCTACTATGCATATATGTTGTGATAAGATAACTATGTCAAAGCTTCATAATTGAGCTCATAGGTTCCTCCTATAAGGATGTGTAATTACATGCTTTACTTATCTAACTTTTTTCTTAGCCTGTTACACAGTTGTTTTTGTGCACTGGCATTCTTTTTTTTTCTCGCTTTTTTCCCGCTTCTTTTCCAGATGTACCCCCCCCCCCCCCTACTTAATAGGGTCATAATAAGGCCTTTAGAAGTATTCTGAACTAACAAGTAAATAAAGCGATAAATTAAACTTGCCAGATCCCATGTTCAGTGGGAATCGTTGATATGCGAAGCAAATAAGGAAGATTGATATGTCAATTTAACATCAGCACAACATTACGAGGTGGATGTAAATTATGCCATACATGACTTCCATGTCATGATTATCATGTTTGCGCCAGGCATTTTTCTTCGTCTTCCAATTACGTCACGTCATACCAAATTTAGCGTACGTGAAGCTAGCGAAATAGCCGCGAGCGCGCCATGAGTGTAGCATGTAGTCATGTTTACCATGACACGCATGTCAGTCATTATTATCATGTTTGGACGTGTCGTTTACCTTCGTGATGTATTCAAGTCACGTAATACCAAGTTTGGTATATGTAAAGCTGGCCGCCAGCGCATCATGGGCGTAGCATGTGGCCATGTTCTTAGATGACACGCATGGCGTGATTATCATGTTTGCACTATTCATATACCTTCGTCATGCATTCACGTCACGTAATATCAAATTTTGTACATGTAAGGTAGCGAAACCGCCATGAGCACGTCATTAGCGTGGCATGAAGTCATCTTCTTACATGACACGCATGCCATGATTATCATGTTTGCACCAGTCATAAACCTTCATGATTGATTCACGTCACGTAATACATTATTGGGGTGCATGTGAAGCTAGCGAAATTACCGTGAACGCATCATGAGCATGGCATGTAGTCATGTTCTTACAAAAAACGCATGTCATGATTATCATGTTTGCACCAGTCATATACCTTCATCGTCTATTGGCGTCACATAACACCAAATTTGGTGTATGTGAAGCCAGCGAAACGGCCGCGAGCGCGTCTTGAGCGTTGCACGTAGTCATGTATTTACGTGACACGCATGTCATTAATTCCACGTGAGGGCCTGTCACTTATGTTCGCCATGTGGAAGGTCATGTCCTGCCATACCAATTTTGCGATATGTCATGTGAACGAAACCTCCCCAGGAGCACCAAGAGAATGTCAGGTATATCATGACATTCATGACACACATGTTGTGATTGTCATGTTATGGCAAGGCAGTTATGCTCGTCATACAGTCGTATTATTTCATACCAATTTTGGTATAGATCCATTGACCCCAATGACTAGGAGAACTAAAAGACATAGGTGGCTAGATAGATAGATAGATAGATAGATAGATAGATAGATAGATAGATAGATAGTCGCCGAAGTTCGCTAAAAATGCTTCGCATTTAAAAATAGTGAATAAATAAGTACGGGCATTCCAGGTAGAGAAGTATTTTGATGTAACGACGCGAAGCGGGGGCAGCACAGCATGTGCACTCTGTTTCTCACTTAGGGGGAATCTCGGAGCACATGGCATCACGATGCGGCCAACGCTGCAGTCGCGCGCCGGCCGCTGCTTGCTCATGAGCATAGTTAGAGAAGCGTGCTATTGAACCGCATCGTCCGTGACCGCGGAGCGCAGGCCGGCGGAAACTTGATGTCTGCGGGAACTAGACCGATATTCTGTGCTAAACGTTGTGCGATGCCAAACTATAGGCTTTCGTTGGCGATATTGCTGTTCTAGAAACGGAGTTTGACAGCCTCGCTGTTTGCTTTTGCGAAATGCCGTGACTTTGAGTGTGTTCACGTATATTTTTTTTCTTTGCGTGTGTAGCATAGTACGCTGCGACGGGGAATACCATAATTAGCACGTCGGATGCGTATTATTTATTTCACACACACAAAAAAAACGAAGCACTCTACAGCGACTGCAAAGCAACAATGCGGGTTCAGCACAAGGGTGTTTTCGAATACCTTTTTCCAAGTTAGCGGCGGTTGAAGTAAGTTGAAGCTTATTTTAAGCAAAAGTAAAAGCGGTACAAAAAAGAAGGAGATGTACAAATTGCCTTTTGCCTAGGAGACCGGCGAAAAGGCAAAAAAGCCTGACAAAGTGCCTGCCCCTGTAAACTCAACACCCACCAAAATAACACAACGTTCAGTGTAAAATTTAATATAAATGTGTCGCTACATGCAAATCACATCTGTGCGAGGATAAACAAAATATATGAGAGAAAGCTCAGGTAATGACATCCACAAAGCATCCACGATAACAAATGATGAAAAACAGTTTATAGAATATGCTCAAACGCTAATATGATTCACATTAAGATACATAAAACACAGAACATGAAATTTTAATACATAAGTACAAAAAGAATATGAAACAAAAATGGTCATGATGGTGATTATGTTTGTGTAGGCAGTAAGTGAGCCTGTATCTTCCTTTTGAAATTGCCGTATGGGCCAGTATAGTCAATAAGTGTAGCTAGAGTCGGGTGCTCGTTCACAAAATGCGAAATTTGGTACAATAGTTCTTGTGTGCCGTAATTCGTACGTGGTTTTTCATATTTATATGCCCTATGCCGTAAATTGTGACCGTGATCTCTCGGTTAATGCCTTTGATAAAACCCTGAGTGATCAGGTCTTACCGGTTTACAAATGAGCATAGCCGATTTTTGTTTCATGACGTTGGTTATCGTTAGTATTTTATATTTCTTGAAGAAAGAGAGGCATGGTGTATTGCCTGAATGATAGCCCTGATATTAGTCGTGCAGATTTTTTTTTGTAAGGTTTGAGTTTTATCACAGTTTGCCTTAGTGGTATTAGCCCATGTGGAACATTACCAACGCCCTTCGTCCTGGACAGTCACGCCAGGGTCCATATAATATGTATATATGCGTTGATGGCAGATTGCGGCCTTTGCCACTGTTCTGCTCCGCTATGCACATTGTCTTGTTCCTACATTCAGAGAGAAAGAGAGCTGAAGAGATGTTTAAATCTATACTGGTGTGGTTTGTCTGGTGGTACGTATATTTCCATCGGCGTGCGCATAAAACGGCAAGGGGTGCCGAGGATAGCTGGAAGGGGAACAATTGAGTAATATATTACTCAATTGTTCAGTTTTTAGTATATATAGTTGTTTTATTATATATATATATATATATATATATATATATATATATATATATATATATATATATATATATATTAGTATACAAATACTCTAAACTAAATTTTGCTCTCGAAAAAATTGGCTGTATCAACAGTTTCTTTTAGGAACACCCACACCGCCCATTCCTTAGCAACGTCTGTTGTGACATGAGTAAAAAAAGGTGGTAACATAGGTGGATTCGAAGAACCGCTAAAAGAAAGGGGTGGCACACATCCTTGAGGTAAAAAAAAATCGTAACACTAGCTGTCGCACAAACAAATGCACCCGACCAAGACCACCCTTTTCAAGCAGTAGAAAAAGATTGTTTCTTCTCATGGGTTCCCAGGAAGATTTCCAAATATAGCAGGCAGATATCCTATGAAAAGCTTGAATGTGCACACGAGAGCAGGGCGACACCTGCAGAATATAAATATGCTTTGACGAAAGTAACATATTGCACGCTTTCGCTTTCGCGAAAATGGAAGGCTCTCCTCCGTGCCTTGTTGACCTTTCGGCCGATCGTAGTTATCGCAGCAGTCCAGTGTGGGTCGCTGTTACGATAGTTATTGAGAGGCACACCAAGGTACCTCACAGGGGTCACATTCTAAGGAATATTTGAGAAGACCGAAGGAGTTTGGGCCCACATGCCTATAGCCAGAACCCTCTATTTTTATCAAAATTTATGTTGGCGCCAGTGACTTCACAGAAACGAAAAGTAGTATTCACGACTTCTTGAATATCTTGGTTTATCAACGCAAAAGTAGGTATTATCATCTGCATTAGCTAGAACTTTAACTTTTTGAGCATCTTATCGGTAGCCTCTTCTACAGTATCGGTAGTCTCCTAACACATTTTTTTCGACAGGTGTCACGAAGAAAACAAGACCATTCGGCGATTTTTAGGCACATTTGGGAGTCCATCAAACTACGTCGAAAAAGGCCGGGATAGTGCAGCCATTGCCGCTAAAAACTCACACGAACTTTCAGACAGCTCTAAAAATGGCCAAGTATATCCATCTAGCGCAAAACATATCATGCCTTTCCAGAGGCGCTGATCAAGCAAACAGCAAATGCTAGATAATGTGCTGCCATTTGTAAAACATTGCGACTCTTCATGACCTTCGAGATGGCGAGTGCGCGGCATGTACCTTGGAGGCCATGCGACTCTTTCTTTAAATCAAAAACCTGTCTGCACCACGCACGCGCACTTGTACAATTAGCTGTGTGTGTGTGCGTGTGAGTGTGTGTGCGTGTGTGTGTGTGAGTGAGTGTGTGTGTGTGTGAGTGAGTGTGTGTGTGTGTGAGTGTGTGTGTGTGTGAGTGTTTGTGAGTGTGTGTGTGTGTGAGAGTGCGTGTGTGTGTGTGTGTGTGTGTGAGTGTGTGTGAGAGTGTGTGTGTGAGTGTGTCTGTGTGTTTGTGAGTATGTGTGCGTGTGTGAGTGTGTGTGTGTGAGTGTGTGTGTGTGAGTGTGTGTGTGCGCATGTGTGTGTGTGAGTGTGTGTTAGTGTGAGTGTGTGTGTGTGTGTGTATGAGTGTGTGTGGATGTCAGTGTGTGTGTGATTGTGTGTGCGAGTGAGTGTGTGTGCGTGTGAGTGTGTGTGCGTGAGTGTCTGTGTGTGTGTGTCAGTGCGTGAGTGTGTGTGTGAGTGTGTGTGTGTGTGATTGAGTGTGTGTGAGTGCGTGTGTAAGTGCGTGTGAGTGTGTGTGTGTGAGTGTGTGAGTGTGTGTGAGTGTGTGTGTGTGTGAGTGAGTGTGCATGTGAGTGTGTGTGTGTGAGTGTGTTTGTGTGTGAGTGTGTTTGTGTGTGAGTGTGTGTGTGTATGAGTGTGTGTGAGTGTGTGTGTGAGTGTGTGTGAGTGTATGTGAGTGTGTGTGTGTGTTTGTGAGTGTGTGTGAGTATGTGTGTGTGTGTGTGAGTATGTGTGTGTGTGAGTGAGTGCGTGTGTGTGTGCGTGTGTGAGTGTGTGTGTGCGCGTGTGTGAGTGAGTGTGTGTGTGTGTGTGAGTGTGTGTGAGTATGAGTGAGTGTGTGTGTGTGTGTGAGTGTGTGAGTGTGTGTGAGTGTGTGTGTGTTTGTGAGTGTGTGTGTGTGAGTGTGATTGTGTGTGTGAGTGTGATTGTGTGTGTGTGAGTGTGAGTGTGTGTGTGTGAGTGTGAGTGTGTGTGTGTGCATGTGTGTGTCTGTGTGTAGGTTGAAGGGCACAGTTCGCTATCGCACTTTGCGAGCGTGCGTGCGTGGCTGGCATTCTGCATAAAGGAGAAAATTTTGGAAAAGCCATTTATTAATGGAGTTGCCGACTTGTTACGGTTTATACAATGAATGCTGTCAATGCTGTAGTTTTTTCCTGTTAGAGAAAGTGACGTCAAGTCTTGTTTCTTCCATTTATTTCAGAAAAATGTCATATTGATGCGTGCCCTTCTGCACATTAGATAGAAAAAAAAAACTTGCCAGCATGCCAGCATGCGCAGTGGCGGTGTCAACGGCGCCACCGACGCCGGACTTGCGAGTAGGTGCGATTATAAAACGCTCCACATTTATTAAAAACAGACAGCTCAATCCACAAGCGAAGTCAGAATGCCGCATAAGCTTGATGACCTCCTCACCTTATGTGAAGGCGTAAAGTACATTGTGTCTTTTGAAACCGCACAGACGAAAAAAACCCGGCTTTCTTGAATAATTAATTCTACGACAGGATTAGTGGCAGCATTTAAGAGAATTTAGGAGACCTGTAAATGTTCGCGTAGTCTGCTTATTTTCTTCCTCTTGCCTTCTGCGTTGCTTAAACATGCATCCCAACAAATTGGCCCAAGTATTTTGATGAATGTGAATTGCTAGCATACCATCCAATGTGTATCCGCCCAAAAAAAAGCCCAGAAAAAATTTCTTTCACTGAACGCAAAGGCAAGAACCGGCGCACCGCTCACGTAAGCAGCCCCTCTTGCTGCCCTGCCCATCGTAGGTTTCTTAGCGGCTTTGAGAACGGAGACGAGGAGCTAAGAATAACGGAGAAGTGAATGTAACACGAAGCAAGAAAATGGCAGCGAACTCGTCGAATTGACCCTTTGCCGCTAAAGTACTGCGCCCGGACTACTAAAAACCGAGGGCCAAAGCAATTAGCATTGTCCTCCTCCCGGGGTGCAGTGGGCCGCCTCGTAATTGCGGAGTGGATCATGAGCAGGAAGGAATTACGCAGGCTATAACTGCCAGAGAACGTCGCACGCTTCTTCTTCTTCCTTAATTCTTTTTTGTTGTTTTTGCTGAACCACCATCTTGCGTCTGCCGTCTGCTTCAATTAAACCGTTTACACGAAGCAACGTCTAGTGGTAGCCGACCGCATTCTAATTTTGGGGAGTCCACACGCTCCTCGCCGCGTTCGTGTGCGTCTCACATTAAAAAGAAATAATAAGAGAGAGAGACAAACAAACAGGAGGCTGACGCGGTTTTTCACCTTATGAATACCGAGGGTCACGAGTGTGAATATTCAGCTCCTTTAGGTACGTAGTTCGGGCTCTCGCACTTCGCTTTGTAGCGCTTGAACTGCGATCACATAGTTTCCTGAAAGGTGAGTATACGTTCACGGAAACACTTTATCGGCCACCCTTCAATCGCGGAGGGGGCGTCTGTATAGCGCAATCAGAAAGCTTGTGTCGCATGGATAGTGTTTGTGAATTCGAGTATGCACGCTCGTTTCCTCGCCTTCTTGATGGTGCAGTTGCCATTTTGTTTTTCCCATTCCCTCCGCCTCTCGTTCTTCACCTCGAAGTCACCCTCTGCCATCACGCGCTCGTCCTCGATCGTGACGCATGGTTGGCCCAGTGATCCCCCGACCTAACCTCACCACGGCCGCGAATATCCGCACCAGACCTGGACACATATGGCGCTCTATTCAACTGTTTATAATGTTTATACTGTACGATCTTGTTTACTTTACTACGCCATCTCTTTTCTTCTGTTTCATCTTTCGAAATCCATGAACCACATACGCTCATGGTAGTCTTGATGTGAATCGCCGACTCATTCGTTTCCGCCATCGTTCCTATCCTCGATAGTCAGTATACACAGAAATCGTGTTTATATCCGTTATATTTACTGGTTTACTCCGTTTCTCTTGCCTTGTGGGCGGAGTGGCTTTTCGGGAAGCGAGTTGAAACGCGACTGGAATGTTGATGCCGCTTGATGACGCACAAATGCGAATACAACATTTTTAGACATAGTCATCACATTCTGGGCGAGCTTTGGGAACATTACCAGCGCACTTCGTCCTGGACAGTCACGGCGTGGTCCATATAATATGTATATATGCGTTGATGGCAGATTGCGGCCTTTGCTGTTGTTCTGCTCCGCTATGCGCATTGTCTTGTTCCCACATTCAGAGAGAGAAGCTGAAGAGATGTTTAAATCTATACTGGTGTGGTTTGTCTGGTGGTACGTATGGTTCTATCGGCGTGCACACGAAACGGCAAGAGTTGCCGAGGATAGCACAGAATAAAGCCCCCCCCCCCCCCCCCGACTTATGACATAAAAGGGAGAGGTGCCAAGTCTTTCCTATAACATTACTCAGTTTGACTTGACCCATCATTGCTTTCAGAAGCAGCCAAGTATGTTTTTGATGATGATGGTGCTTGAAAGCTACTGATGAAGCAATCCACGAGCTCTTTCCTTCCCATCTTTATTCTCGTAAAGCCACGAACCAAAGGCAGATACATAATTGTGAGAAGCACGTCATCACCCCTATTTTGATGAACGTCTTCTAAACGTTTCCAGGTATGGCACGGGCAGAAGACAATGAGAGACCGTGCCATACCTGGCAGCGCATTACAAGATAAAGCCATATCAACTGGCCCCGTTGAAGCATTATCAGTCTAATTTTCATTTTCTTTAATATGAATTATGTCGTTTTTTGGAATCAACCAATGCTATCGGGTGGGAGGTAGGGCGGAAACTTCGCCATCTTCTGAAGGGCAACCATGCTCACGCATTGGCATAGCGTATACTGCCGCAGAAAGGTGTGGTGAAAAATCCACATTGGGGTGGCGAAGGAGTAGTGCGATAGCGGTAAGCCTGAATAATATAAAGTAAAGCCGCATTAGGGAAGGTGCGCTTCCGCTTCGTGCTCCCTAACTGTGAAATCTTGTCTACAAGCCTCCAGCATTGAGGAGCACCATGTCTCGTGTGCAGCTGGACGTAGTTCCTGCTTGCAGACAAAGCATGACATTGTGACTCAGTGCTACTAGCGTTCCGCTGAATCTCTTTGGCCAGCGTTGTGAAGGCAAGCAAGGCGCATGGAACCAACCAATATTTCCATGCGCTGTACGCTACAGGATAAATGACGGCGTGAACTCATCAGCGAGAACTTTGCGCCATGTTGCTGGGAGTATGTGGAATACCACAGAGCTACGCCAGGTCTCAGAACTACATTTTAAATAGACGCTAATCTTCGTGAAACATCAATGGTGGCTGCAGTGCTGCCTCCCAATTTTATGAACATTACTTATGTACTACTTTAATACTGCCATGACGTTGGTTTAACGTCAATTGTGGTTAGTTGCCATGCGCTGAAGTCGATTTGTGTAGCAGTGTCCAAGGCCAGCATCTTCGCGAACATCAGCGCTTCATATCAGCGTCGTGTGTTGCTAATACGCATGTTTCAGTTGGCATTGTTTCGTAAGTGCAAACAACTGGTTATATACACGTTTGCAACTTTTCAACATATGTCCGTGCGTGCAGCATTCGTATATGTACTTAGCATCATTTCATGAAGGGTCGCTCAATGAAAAAATTGCAACACGGTCACCTTCCCTCCGCATGCTTCGCATCACTTCGATACCCAAGTACTGGATCTGCCTAATTTCTATGATTTTGATGTTATGACTAGTCAAACATGATCTTCATAGAGTCATGTTAGGCCATACTGTGTTTGGTATCGATGCCATTATCGAAACAGCCAGGAGAGCTAAAAGTCGTAGGCGGATAGATAGATAGATAGATAGATAGATAGATAGATAGATAGATAGATAGATAGATAGATAGATAGATATATAGATCGATAGATCGATAGATCGATAGATCGACAGATAGATATATTAGATAGATAGATAGATAGATAGATAGATAGATAGATAGATAGATAGATGATAGATAGATAGATAGATAGATAGATAGATAGATAGATAGATAGATAGAAGATAGATAGATAGATAGATAGATAGATAATAGATAGATAGATAGATAGATAGATAGATAGATACGCTCAAAGTTGCCAAAGTTCACGGAGAAATGCTTTGCTTTTAAAAAGAGCTTGAAACCTTCAAGATCTAGCGTGGTGTGCTCCAAGCACTTCCGTGACAGCGACTACGTGTGAAGCCCGGCTCCCATGCAGTCTTTGACATATACGACCAAGTGTGTGCGACTGAACAGTGATGCGGTTCCTTCTGTGTTTCCGTTCCACGATTTGCCTTTGCCAATAGAAAGAGAACTAAAGCGAGGCTGTAAATCTAGTGCTTAGTTGCCGAGCACGAGCTTAACACAGCCGCTCACTGCGCTGCCTTACTTCCACGACGCTCACTTCAAACCTCTATGCAACTCACGTATCAGGAGCCGTCTTGTAGACACCGTTCATTGTAGTATTGCTCAATCTGAGACCCAGTAGGCTGTGGTCTCTTTGTTGCAGCGACAGCTCACGAACACGCCTTTAAAAATATTTATCGCAGCCAGTCTTGATCGCCAATGAAAGTGACCGTGTAACATGTGCACTTAATTTTGATTCTGACTGAGGTCATATTTTTTGATCAAAATTCAAGAATCGCCCATGCTATACTATCCGACAATCACTCATACGATAATCCAGACGCCAACATTTACTCGCTATCATGACATTCGACCAATGCGGAGTGTAACCAGATTAAACAAAATCTTCATCTAAAGTGTCCGTGTAGCAGCGCTTGATTTAAATAAAGGTTTTCTCGATTTCGATTACTGCCTGTGCGACAGATTTGATAACAGGGAATACTTCTCAATGCGTATGTTGTACGCGAACGTACCACTTGTACACAAAGTTTCATGTCCCTAGCTTTCTAGTTCAGAAACTCAGTCTGTGCCACATGGTTCTGCTGCTTACAATCTAGGCTGTGCTAAATGGGGCTCGACGTGGCATTAGTGCTGAGATTGATTTATGCAGATGTGTTAAGTATAAGTATATTGAAATCAAGGTGGTCATACATTTATGGCACAGCACATAGAATAAAAGAAAAATGTGGGACTGCAAAATAATATCACACCATGAATGTTCAGGCTCGTCTTGCTAGTAGGTATTCTTCTCTGTCCCGGTTCGGACGCAGTGCGGAAATGGACTTCTATGGTGAAAACATGTGTCCACAGATATCAGCACGCTGCATCGAAATTGGCTACTCCACAGAAGAGTCACATGCTTCTAACGCAGCTAATAAACCGCTTGCATTTTAACGCACTGTCACCATAGTACTGGCCAAAATTTAGAAAAAAGCGATGGTATTGTAAACCTAGCCCAATCATCCATGTCCAACTTTGCAGCGCAGTTTAGGGCACGTGTCACCACTACGTCAAGTAGCGGCATTCGTGTGGCTTTTATTTTCTCGCGGTAGCCCCCTAATTAAAGCATGCTTCTTGCCATCTGCGACGTACGATACTGACTGCCTCAACAACAACGCTGCACTATGGGCAGTGAAATACACGAACAGCTGATGTTCCCGCGCGATGCGCGTGCGTAGCGTAGACCGTGTCAATATGCCAAAAGCGAGGGCTATGTGTCAAAAGCGAAGGCCGATGCTGCTGTTTCTTATTCACAGCTGAACATATCATTTGTAACAGCTTACTAGAATGAAAATCAAGCGCAGACACGCATCTTATACGTACCAGTTGATGTTCCCGAGGCAGGTGAAGGTTTCTTATTGAGACTCACTTTCTTGTGCCGCATCATCGGCGCTGACAGCGTCTTCGGTCGTCGCTCTTACAGTGGTAACCGGCTCGAACATTTACACTTGTTCTTAGCATGCCAGCGGGTCAATGGGCATTGAGGCACCCAAGCTACGCCCCTGTGTCTGGGAAAACGAAAGGACGTGCGCAAGTCCAGAAACACGTGACTTTGTAGCATGCAGTGCGTCAGAGAGTTATCCGGAGCTAAATAAAGTTGCACTGTTTATCTTCCACTTGCAGCTCCATTGGTATTATGGTGACTTCGTGGCTATCGCAGTCAACGGCTTCAAGAAAACATTTGATGTGCCTGCTGATTGGTTAACCCAAAATTACTGTTGCAAAAACTCTATTGTAGACAAACTGTGCGTGGGCACACTTTCAAATAATAAAAATTTATTAACCTGTTTGTAACAATTTAGTGGCGTGGAGACCAAGCAAGGGGGTAAGATATTGTGCTTTTTATATTCAGTTTGCAATTATTGCAGATCATATTATTTACTCTTCCGTAATAGCAGCTCTGTACGCAATACAATTTTATTTGGCTACAAATTTGGCACTAAAACTAGAAGCTATGAATACTTTGACAACATACAGCTTCAGTTGTGGCTCCTTCTCAAATCTTTCGAACGGCGACACTGGTGAGGCGCGTCTCATTGAAGCAATGCGGAAAAAATCAGAGGCTGCCCTGTGCACTTCCCTAACACGACTCGAAGGCGAAAGATCCATTTTTTTTAACAGCAAAGCTCATTGAGCTAGCCAAAACTTGTGCGGCCCATCAGAAATAAAAACATTGCTATGTGCCTGTGTGGCCTCTCGGGAAACCATCACAAAAACATTCATGTTCCATAGAAATGGGTTAAGTCCAACTACTCCCAATTCATCCACTAAAAATTAAGAAGGCAACAGAGAACTGCCATTATCATAAACGGGTATATACCACATAAGTTTCATAAATCTCACAACTCAACAATGACTAACTAAAGTTGAAGAGAAGGCAAGAACTAGCCCAACAAATGGCTGCGAAGCTACTCTGGTGAGCCCAAGACCACGAATACGTACGACTAGAAAATACTAGGGAATGGTAGAAGGAACACCGACTGCGAAAATACCCCGAAGTGATCGAAGGTCTACGCAAACGTCGGCGTGCCCGTACATCTACGAGATGTGTGAACGCTCGGTTTTAGCGCGAGTTTCTCTCGGCGGAGTTTGGACATGCGTGTCACTTCTGGGACTAGCTATGGTTTACCTTGAACCTGTTTGTACTGAGATTGAAAGTAGTAACAAATTGGCGTCATCTAGATAAAGTCTATAGCGAAATCCAAGATGAAACCCAGAAAGAAACTCCATCACCCGGCTGAGACCTACAAATAATCTAGAATCAACCTCATTGGCATTCAGAATCGTCCAGTATTGCTGTCTTGCGTGGCTTAGTGCGAGCTTCGCCAAATTCTGCTCACCTCCCTCACTTGGTTTCGTACTACCTCTACGGTGGGCCCACCATTGAGCAAGCAGAGACATCATGTGATGACGCCATCGTGTGATGCCACAACGGCATCACAAATATTGGTGATCTATGATGTCATCGTCACGTCAAATGCTCGCGACATCATATGGTGATCATCTTTTGTATCACTTCATTTTTCTTATCAGATAATGAGATCAATCATGATGTTATCTCATGATGACTGGTGATGACGTCATCAATCACATCGCGTCAGAAAAGGCGAGAAAAGGATCGATACTATCGACTCAAACGAAATTCATGAGAGCCACTCCGCTGCATGACCAGCAAGCAGCATATTACACCAGGTACAGGGTTTGTAAGTAGTTCCTGGGCCACTATCTTTCGTATTGGTATCGTAGCAGGGCCGGTAATTTTGACGGACCACGTACTTATCTCGCCCCGTGACGAGCCAACATTCAGTCTCTCTCTCTTTATTCCTGTCTATTTATCTATTTCTCTCTTTCTGCCTCTCCTTGTTTGTTTTCATTCCTCTCCCGCTCCCTTTATTTATTAAATAATTTAGTTATCTATAGTGGGCAGCACTAAGAAACACAAATATATATATATATATATTTCTTGTCGTACCGTACTCAGAGTGCCAAAGGTCATAGCAAGGAGTTGTGTGAGATGCAACATTTAAATATAGAAGTATGTGGAATCCTACATACACAGGGAATCAATGTTATGCAAAGCATGCGGAATGAAGGGTACTGTGTTATAGTGTCTTATCGAGCAAAACGTCACGACTGGACGCTGAAGGTGCGCACAATTATATGTAGGACTGCCATATACGTTTTACATAACCAATTGTTTACAGTTACGTAGCGATGCCAACAGCAACATGAATATTAGCTGCAGCAGAAGTGGTATAGGCACATACGAAGCGCTTGTGCTCGCGAAGACGGTTGCCCTAGAGAGTTCTATAAAAGTCAACTTCAGTGAAAAGGTCATGACATGGTCACTCAGAAATTGACGGTTTTTGGCGAAAAACGAAGGTATAGGGTCAAACATGCCTGCACACGGGTGAAAAGTGAACTGTAAGCGAATATTTAGGTTCAAAATAAGCCGTAGAAATGATCGGCTGCAAACTCAGCCCGCCGCCGGTGACCGCCATTTTGTCATGCCGTGCGTTACGTAACAAGCTGAAGGAGCAGCGTCGTCTGCTACAAAACAGCAGCTTCCGCACGCGGTCAATGTTGCGAGTGTTGCTTGCCGCGTGGTCCGCCCATGCCAGTGGCTTGCAAGTGTTGCGGTGTGTTACTGGTGTTAATACTATATGCGGCGACGACGTCGTGTAGTACGTTGCACATTTTGATTTAGACTTGATCGCAACCAGCTCAAGAGACGAAGAAAGCGTCGAAGACGGTGTGAATTAAGATGTGAACGACCTCGCTGCTGTGGCAGACGTTGCAGACGGCTTTCCGCAATGATGAGTAGCTTTATTTCAAGCGTGTCTGGTTGAAAAACGAGCTTGGGATACGGAGGTTCATTGACGCTGCATTCGTGAACAAGTGTTACAGGGTTTTTTGTTTTTGTTTTTTGGCTAGATTACGTGCATGCACGACTTTCGGTGTTGAACATCATAAATAAGTGGTCGTAGCAATTCTGCGCGCTGAGACCATTGTTTTTCCATGTGTTATTGCGTGCGGCTTATGTGAACATACGCCGAAGCGACCAGCATGTCAGTGCAGTGCTAAGGCTACTCACGATATACATTTTGGCCGAATCTTTGCTTGAACTCTGTCGATTGCATTCGGTTCCGTTAAAAAAATAACAAGTATGACGCGCAATCATTGCACTACCTGCGAGGAGTTTCAATAAATATTTATCCGAAGTGACACATGCGCATCACATATTCACAGGATACTTTTCGACTTTTGATATTGCTTTCTGCGAGTACCAGCGCTACATGTGCGACGCGGTGACATCGTTTCGACCCCAGAAAGTCATTTATTTCCAGTGGCAAGTTGAAAAACGCAGAAAAAGTTCGATTGCAAGCGAAGCTGACCACGGATGACGCTCGTTCTCCTGAATGTGGACCGTGCAGCAGCTCGCCCAGTTGAGCGGTTCGTGACGTCACGGCAAGAGAACACGCCAGTGTTGCCTGACTCTCAAGCCACTCACTCATTTATAAAAATGTTTTATTATAAATTAATCACTCGACCAAATTTGCTCCAATTTCGCCAGCTTGTCTGCGAACATACAACAATCAACCTACACAACCCTGATTATGGTTGAAAATTGTGTGTCAGGGCCGCCCCTTACTCTGCAATCAACGTTAACCCGACGTGACAACTGTATCATAGGAATAGATATGTGATGTTTATAAAACTCGACAGTGAGAACTGCAACCACAATTGACGTTGCGGGAACATTAGTGTCTCTTAGGAAAACAGTTTCGTGATCTATAGTGTGGCTCTGTGCTAGAATGCTTGATTGCGACACAGAATGCTTCCATTAGATTCCTGTCCGGAGCCTAACATTTATTCTTTGCATTCGTCGGGTAAACGCGACCGATAGCACCTTTACTTAACAATCACGCGCTAAATCATCCATGTGCGTTCTCACCGTCTTTGGGTAGGTATGAACTTTCAATCACCTGTGCCACATACCCGCATACCTGTGGCTTATACCTGCCCTCACTTGTCTGGAGGAAAAGTGTATGAAGACGCGCCCGACGGGATTGTTACAATATACATGTCATGACCAGCGAGTCGTATTCGTAAAACTATCTTACCCTCCCGTACTAATTTTGGTTTACTCCAATTTAAGGGTGTGACAACGAGAGCCCCCAGACGTGGACAGACAGACAGACAGACAGACAGACAGACAGACAGACAGACAGACAGACAGACAGACAGACAGACAGACAGACAGACAGACAGAGAGACAGACAGACAGACAGACAGACAGACAGACAGACAGACAGATAGATAGATAGATAGATAGATAGACAGATAGATAGATAGATAGATAGATAGATAGATAGATAGATAGATAGATAGATAGATAGATAGATAGATAGATAGATAGATAGATAGATAGATAGATAGATAGATACGCTCAAAGTCGTCGAAGTTCGCTAAGAAATGCTTCGCATTTAAAACAATATACACATTACTGCATATGTCATCGAACAGAAGAGCCATTTCTTGTATAGATAGGCATGAGCCTAAGTGTGGCTTGCACTGACGTCACTAAAACTGAAATGTTAGGCACCACAAGACACACACAAGGTTTGTGACGTCACGCGTTGTTATTTCGTCTTTTGCAAGTTTTTGTTATGACGTAACTTATATCGAAGGGAGCGTTTGTGCGAGCTGATATTTCATCATCAAGAAAACTTAGACGGCACGAGAATAAACACGAAGCACAGCGCTTGCCTGTTTTTTCGTACATTCGTAATTATTCAAGTGCTATAGAAATTTTCTTGTTATTGACAGCCCGATGCCAAAGAAATTATGTCCGCTTCGTGATCATATTGACGCAGGTTGAACGTGCTGTGATTATGCTGCTTTACGTCATCAAGGGTACCATGTTGGTGAACGATTACGTTATGAAGCTGTGACCATGAAGTCACGTGCGAGCTATCTATGGTGCATTTCACAGAAACAAGTCGTGTTAAAACTTTGAAAGTCGATGTCGTGTTTGTTGCCCGGAGAAGCTGCGATACGAATTTCGCGTAACTCTTGGCCTAATACTAAAAATTTTGTTAGGCTAGTCAGTACATGCCCACTGAAATGCAAAAGAAGCGTACAATCTAGGAAGAAAAATTCAAGGACCGAACAGAAAGGGCGCGTCACTCGCCACTAACTTAATTTAACAACATCAGTGACATAAAGGTATAACCGTAGCAACCATGCGCGCGCTCATCGCCAAACATGCTCGTCAGAAAACACGCGATAAGTTGACAAAAGAAAATAAATGATAACGAAAAGCTACCTATTATAAATTATTCAAAGAAAGTGAATTCACCACCATGCAGGGCAACAAATATCACTAACACGCATACATCCCTTGTTTTTATAGTAGTGTGCTTTCTTGATTTTACGCACTAAGGCATCACTGTATACATTTTCTAAGAACGAATACACTAGAAAACCGAGGCTCACACTTGCAGGCACCACAGTACACTCGTAAATGTGCCGGAAGGTTATTTTTGGCCGAAACTTGACGCTCCCTAATTTTGTCTTTCATGCAACGGCCTGTTTGGCCTATATATACCGTACTGCAACTAAGCTGGATTTCGTACACCACGCTAACCAAGCAGACTAAATGCGGCCTTGCGTGCCTCTTTCAGAAAAAAAAAATGTAGGGATGGGGGAGGGGAGTCAGTAAAAGCCGTGATCTTGCTTTGTAAGCGGTGGTCATGGTCTTTAATTTGCTATTTCGACGTTTTCTTCGAGTCTAGTAAATATGGAACTGTCACACTATTGTAGCTCCTTCATATTGTGCACTGGTACCTGAAACAACCAAGAGTTATCACAGGGAATTTTTCGGTGTGCCATTGTACACTGCTAAATAGCGAGCGTCCACTTACGTAAGCTTTAAAGAAAATTCCCCACGAGCATGTTTTGTACCAGAACCTCAAGCTCCCAAACTGGTTTTATCACTACAAGGAAATTCACCACTCTACATTCCAGCGAAGGTGTGCGAGGCTTTTCAAAGTCCACAGCAGGGTTGTCACGCCTCATTCTAGTTTTCCTAGTTGTGAGCAAATATTTTATGTGAAAGTTGCACTTGTGAACAAGAGCCTATTTAGTGTAAAGACACCATCCTGATTTCGTCGTCGTTTGCATTATTTTTTACGCAGAAAGCTAAAAGCTTTGCTACAAAAAAATTGTACATGGTGTGACGAAGGCCGTCCGTACTTTTTTTTCAGCTTGTAGTTGCTATATACTGACTTTTCGAAATTCGTCGAGTGTAGACAGAAGAACCTTTCTTTTTCAGCTGACAGCGTTAAAGACTTCCTAGGATTGCGTTAAAATTGTTTTGCCTCTAGCTTTCCTAGTTTGAGAGATGCATCCCACACTCATGAAATAAATTACAATGCACAAGTGCCAATTTTTTCACGTTTTCAAACAGGATTCAGATGCCATACACGCGTAAGGTGCCGTAACTATTCCAACAACCACGAGTAAATTTTCACAAAAAAAAACGTGAGATGGTAGGTACGAACACACGACAAGTTAGTTTTATTATACATTTTCGCACGAACATCTTTTTAAACCTGCGACAAGAACTGTCGCGTTTCAGGCAAGTGCTTTCACGCTCCGCATGTGCACTGAGCGCGCCTTGTGAGTACATAACTTGCTCGTGACGTCATAGACAAGTTTTCTGAGCTGAGTACCAGAAGATGGCGGCCACCAAGACTGATTATCGCATTTGAGAGCGTCACTGCAAAGAACTACAGTAAGTCGTTCACCTCTCGCATTATTTTGTGCTTTCCCCGCTTTCATGCACTAGGCAGCCGTGCCGAAGGGATACACAAAGATCT
Source organism: Rhipicephalus microplus (assembly GCF_013339725.1). NCBI lineage: Eukaryota > Metazoa > Arthropoda > Arachnida > Ixodida > Ixodidae > Rhipicephalus > Rhipicephalus microplus. The sequence continues at coordinate 103,978,103 of NC_051169.1, forward strand.
AGATGGTGCACCGGCACTAATATGATGTCACCGTTTCTTGCTCCGTGCGGTCGATCGAGAGTTCACGCGGAATCTCAACTAGCGGATACCTGAAGATTGGAACAACAGTGACATCAATGCAAGTTATGTTGATTTAAAAAAAAATGAGTCTTGACTCTCAGCTACGGCTGATCGTCAAGGCCGAGAAGAAGAGGGACCCCAGAGCGACAAATGTTGAAGCGCCGGCGACGAATCTTAGTGGGTTACGCTCGTTTTCCGTATTGACATCCACTTATGTAAGGGGCATGGCAGACGTCACAAGCGTCATATTGATGTGGTGCGTTTAGCGTACCGGAGCGTCGTTTTAGCATTGATTCAAAATATGTTCTAGAAAAAATTAACTGCTGATGTTTAATATATTATGCATGATAACGGTTGATGTCAAACGCCAATGTTACCGTTACAAGAAACAGGTTTTGTGCATTAAATACATGTACAACAAAGAGCAAACAACATTGTTTAGAAATTGTAAAGCACAGAAAATTATTTTGAGAAATGTCCAAATATGCAATATTTCATGATAGTTGATGCGTTATAGTTATTACAAATTTGATAAGATTTATCAACTTTGTTTTCAAAACAAATTTCGCTTTTTTGTCTCTTCGATGGCAGCTACAATTTGGTTATTGAGCTCCTCAGCACATGCTGAAGCTTGAACACTTTCACATGAACGTTCGCAATCTTTCATGGTAACTTTACAGGTTGATATGAACACAAAATGTTTACGCGCGTACTTTTTTGTGAATATGCCATTAAAGCACTTCTTCATTTCAACGAAATTTGTACATATATTTTACTAGTGCAACACCCCACCTAAAAAATGTAAATATTTGAAAGTGCTAGTACAGACCTCCCTGATTGCCTGTACGGTGCCTGGTGGACAATATTAGAGTGATCTCTAGTGAATGTGCTGTTATGAACCGGAAAAGAGCGATTACAGTAAATTTTTTTGAGAGTTCTATGATGCTTTTTCTTTCGGATAGCTGATTGGATCTCGCATTGTGCATACGGTTACCTTGAGAAAAATGGCTCCGAGTAAGAAGCTATCACTCGAACTTGTGACTGTACAGGCAACCAAACATTGCTATGTTTCGGTACATCTGTGGAAATATTTCTCACTAAATGAGCACTTCGGGTATAATCCTAGTTTAGTTTAGAAGGTTTATGCGAAGCTTAAGTTTGAGATTTTAAAAGTTCTTATTTGAGATCCTTCAGGAATGACCCATTATAAAACCTATGATTGCGGAGGACCGGCGGAGGCAACCATCCTTATTTTTCTCGGTAACTGTAGCGGTTACGTGCTACTTTTTTTGTGTGGGTAATGCAGGGCCGTAACGCCTTTCATTTTTGTTTGAGTAATGAATAAGGCATATAGCTTTTTTTTTTGCTTACGCACACCTTATTGGTGTAATTTAAAGCAGCCTCCAAGGAGCAAGTCATGTTTTATATAACATTTATGTCATAACTAACATGTCTAGACATGATAGTAGGACATGTTTGTCTTACCGTCATATCACGCAATATCAATATTGTCGTACAAGCTAGCTACATGGTTGTGAGCGTACCATGAGCATGGCACGTAAATCATGTTGCACATCCCATAGATGTTATTATTATCATGTTAGGCCTGCAATAATTGTTATTCAATCACGTCACCCAATTCTAAATTTGACATGTCAAGCTAGCCAAATAGCCAAGTACGGGACCTGTGCATGGTATATATGTCATGTCACATGACGTGCGCGTCACGATTTTTTCACTAATACCGGTCATTTATGTTAGTAATGCACAAATGTACCATCATACCAATTTTAGTATATATGAAGTAAACGGAACGGCCCCTAGAGCACCATGATTATGGCATACAAACAACGGTGCTCATGACAAGCAAATCATGATTTTAATAGGACCTATAATTCATGATCGTCATACCGTCCCGTTATGCCACACCAATTTTGATACAAACCTCATGAAGGATATTATCTGGAGGGCACAAAGTCATTGGCGGCTAAATAGATCTGCAGATACACTCAAAGTCGTCGAAGTTCATTAAGTTCATTAATGCTTCCCTTTAAAGGTATTGTTGCATGATACGGTGTTTCCGATTGATATTACTCACGACCCATTCTATTTTCACTGCAGCAATGCTTAGTCCTCTATCTGGTGCATGAACCGTAGTTCAAACCTCATGAATTTTTACACGGGTGACACGTGAGAAAGTAAACGCGATACAAAGTGAATGCATTGAAAAAAAATTGTCAGAGTTTAGAGCAGTTCTCAAACACCCCGATGCAGATGTGGCCCATGGAAACAACAAATAGGCCCTTTTCGTAATCCGCAAGTTTGCCTACCTGCACTGTTTATTCACCCATCTAATGACGGCACCTGCCGTCCTTTTAAGTTGAATCGAGGCCCTAGTTGCACATGTATGCGTTTTCCATGTCAGAGCGTAAGCAAGCAAGTTGCTAAGTCACTATGTTTTTTTATTTGATACCTATGTGCATTTGTCATAATATTGTTCTACATTACTGTAAACACATTACTGCATTACTACATTACTGTAAACATCAGTAGTTAATGGCATGAACACTTGAGGCCGGAGATATTGCCTTACCTGCAATATCTCCGGCCTCAAATGTTCATGCCATTAGCTACTGATGAACCTTTTCGCGAGATACCTACCTCAGTTGATGAATATTCTAGCTCTCCCTCACGCACTACTTCTACTCAGGAGCCTGTCAGGTCTCTGTAAATAAATAAATAAACGCAACACGCTGTTCACTGAATATTAGCTGGCTTCTCCAACATGCACAACGCATTGCAAAAAAGCCAGCTTATAACTTACGAAAATTGTTCATCCGGTTGACAAAAACGACTGAGGAAGCTACATAGCTTTAGCTACACAATAACAAAATGTATCAATCTGAAGAGTGTTTATTGCCCAGTATACAATCGGGAGTCGTTTTTGAAATTTTTTTTCTAAGTATGGCAATCAATGTTTAACGGGGCGAAAGTGTGTCTAAATTGTGGCCGCTTCCATAGACTGTGTGGAAAAATATTAAGATTGTTTGGGAAGAAAGGCACTTTGTGGCACGTTATTGAAATCACGCCTGAAATGTTCTTGTGGCTCGTTAGTATCATAAACCGAGAGTCGTTTTCAATAGCGCGTCTTGTTCGTGAGATATTATTTTTTTATTTTCGTGTGCTTCCCGTTCAGTTACAGTGGAGCGACCGGCCACCGCTGAGAAGTGGCGCGACATGTTGTGTCTAGAAATCCTGGGGATAATTATTATGCTGTAATTAGCCTCAAAAAAGCATCATTCACGTTCATCAGTATTCTGGACACGTTGCGAAATAAACTGCATTGAGACGTCATCTAACAGGAACGATCGTATCTACTAATCTACTGAAGAAGCGAAATCGGGTGCTAAGAGCTTTTCTCCCTTTTTTTCAGTAGAGCGATAAAATAAAGACCACACAGGTCTGTGAAATTGAGTGCGATGACGTCGATCATCGCCAAATACAATATTTACGCGACTATATCCGTAGCGAGGAAGTAGAAGGTGATTTTCCGAATTGAACACAATTTGTTTTGATGGATAAAAAAGAACGTGATGTACAATAACGTATAGATTGATCGTTGTTCTGATAACGGAGCGTTCGGCTGTTAGGTCGTATGCCTATTTATGGTGTCCTTTCTGCACACATATGAATTTCCAAGGAATCGTATATAGACAACTCTGCCATAAGTGTGGACAAATGAAAAGTGACAAGCTGCTGTAGGCGCATTTAAGTAAGATAAAGTACAATGTCTTGTTCTTTCTGCAAATTGCCAGAGAATCCCAGAAATAGTGCGCTCCTGAAGGTGCATGTCACCGTTATTATGGATGGACCAATACCGTATTTCGCAACTATAGCTCGCAATCCATTTTCACGTGCAGCTAACTTCATATTAGAAAAACCGGGAAAAACTTTATGCTGATCTCGCTTTTGGGCCCCATTGCAACGCGTGCACGAGATTTGGGCCCAAGCTTAGCGAAAACAGATGCAACTCAGAAGCTTCGGAATACAGTAATGCTTTGTCACTGCACAGAGTAAGAGCACTGATTACTTTAAACTAACTGTAATCTGATTATATAAATTTTATTTTCCCTGCGTAAACGTTTTAAGCTGAAATTTGCGGCCAATAACAAGTTTTGCAGCCCATAATTCGACCCGTGCCCAAACTAGACACCAAAGCGCAAAGCACTAATGCAATGCAGCAAAGTAACCTACCTCAAAAGCAGCTTTTCAGAAAGCTGCACCCGGCGGACGAGAGCAGGACAACAATTTGAGTGAACTTGATAGTCGCAGTTTCCTCGCAGTGACGATGCATTCATCACATTAGCAACAAAGTGGAATCTTATATGAAATAAGGCTAGAAGCCAATTGACCATTTGCGCAATTATCCAAGCTGGCTTTTCTGTAAGGTTGCTTTCCAACCAAAAGGTTCCGTTCCCAGACTGCTTTTCTCAATCATTGTATTTTTGCCTTCCCCCACTTCACTCTTTACGAACGGCGGGGTTTTCACCCTCCATGCGATATGAGGGTTTGTTCGAGGTGGGAAAACCAGACAGTAATTGTTGAGGAAAAGTTTTGTGGCACTCGCGTGCCTTCGCTGGAATAGGAGTAGTAAAAACACAGGGAGCAAGAAAAGCAGTCTGAGCACGAATGTTTTAGGGGCGAAGCTCTTTAAGCCGTGTGTCGTGCATCCGTGTTGTATGTATGCATGTATGCATGTAGTAGTAGTAGTAGTAGTAGTAGTAGTAGTAGTAGTAGTAGTAGTAGTAGTAGGTCCCGCCTCTCGTTTAGTCCTTGGAATGTCCACTTAATGGCGGTACTTCAATATGATGAATATATGATGAAAAGATGCGAGGTCGTAATACCTGGAGTGTTCACTTGTTCACTTGGTGTGTAGACGGACAGATACATGGTTAGACACAGACAGACAAGCAGACGGACGGATGGATGGATGCGCGGAAGGACGGATGGACAGACAGACAAATGCACGGATGGACGCACAGACGGACGCATGGATGGACGCATAGATGGACGCACGGGTGGACACATGGATAGGCACACGGAAGGACGCATGGATGTGCGGACGCACCAAAGGATGCATGGATGAACGCAGGGATGGTTGCACGGACGACTGCACGGACGGACTGACGGACGCCTCGCCCCACTCAACATCATTCACCCCGTGAATATGCTGTGTTTTTTTTTTTCCTGTTGGTTGGAAAACAACCTTGCAGGAAAGCCGCCTTGCAGATTTCTGCAAATGGCCAGTTCTCATTGAAGCTAACTTTCCGTAACCCCCCTAAACGCTGCCGTAAGAAAGTGGCTGCTCCAATTATATCGAAGCCGCTCTCATGCTACTGGTCACCTCAACAAGAAGTGACCGATAACCGCACGTACAAGGACAAGAAACGTCGACTGATCTCTGTAGAGAAAGCGCACGCTACCAGCCTACCACGTTCATTTTATCGTAATCCACATTAACGGAGGACCCCACAGCACCCAGTCATGCTCCTTCACTTGGCGGAGCTGGCTGTTGCGCTTCTGTGTTTGAGCCGTGCTCGTTTGCAGCCTTCGCAAGCTTTTTCTTGCTCGAGGAACACGCGACACGCTGGGCGATGTTATGAATTAGGTCCTAATATCATGAAGCATGAGAGCGATGAAAACGACAAAAAATTAGGTCCTGTCTCCATGCAGGTAACGTATAACGCAATCAAAGTAGAAGGTCCTGTTGTTACTTTCGCAACGAGGTCATTAGCTGATATGGGACTAAAACCGAACACAACCACCAGCTGCTTGAGCCTACATGATTGGGGGTTGTTATGCAGGCAACGCACAAGAGTGGATGAGCGTCGCCTATGCAGTGTCCCAAGTAAATACGAAAAAAGGGGGATTGCAATTGGTCTCTTTTCGAGACATGTCATGTGGGAAAAAGCAATGCAGCATTCCCATCTTCAGTGTCAGCGGACAAGTATACACTGCTAAAAAAGTGTGGAGCCGGTTCAGAATGACTGACCCGCCCCTTCGAGCCATTCGCGTAAGAGTGCTACCCAGCTTTCGTAGTCAAGCTAGATTCACGAAGGCCACTGGTGTCCTTGGAAAGGAACTCTCTGCACTGATTTCTCATGTGTTGGAGGATCAAGTTAGGGAGTATGACGTCTGTGGAAATGAAGATCTATCTAATTTTTGCGGTACAAGTATGAAACGGGACCATGTAAGCCATGGCTGACACGATGTTACGACTCACAGGGAACTACAATCGCAAAAAAAAAAAAAATGTCCCCACCTTCCCAAAGGGAATCTTGAGAAAATGCGAATGCATTGCGTGGCTTCCATAACGGCGTTTCGCACGTGAGAACCTAGCGCTAGAAGATTAATGTTTTCTTCTTTTTTTTCTTACCCCGTGCAGTCAATAGCGCTGTTCCCCACACGCGGCATTTTTCTGTTGTGAGAAATGCGGTGTGCGTTTCCACCTCTAATAGCTAGCGTGCACGGTTAAAAAACCTATGAAGTGAAAAGAACAAACAGCGTTCTCGGCTCTGCGTTGGCGTTTCACAGCGACGTCTCTCACACACATTTTTCGATGTTCTTAAGAGGCGCCCCGACAGTGAATGGTCGAGATTGAGCCGTGAGCAGACCAGAAAGGGGGTTGCAGGGAGGAGAGAGAGCAAATGGCGAGAGTACCGAGTGCAAAGCACTGGACCTACCCTCTCCTGCACTCTCTCGCACTACATGCTGCGGTTGCTAGGGGTGAGGGTAAGCGTGCGCACCCGCAGCAGAGGGGACAGATATCACCTGCCGCCACGTGGACACCACCGCAAACAACACCGGATGCCTGACATTGCCCGACTAAGGAATGCATTCGAATCAAAAATAATAGAGCACATCGATCAACTCGAAACTGCCGGTGGCGTAAGTGTTTACACATTTTTCCGGCTGTGACAGAAGTCGCGCGATGCAACGTTTTGGCTCACCAACATGAACATGTTTCGCCGATACAGCAGACAGCCCGCACCAACGTAGTTGCACGGAATTTCGAGGTGTCCCGCCGTTGGCGTGTCGTGAAGTTGAGACAGAACAGTTGAACGAAGGTGTTCCGGAGTTATAAGCAAGAGCTCAGGGCGACCAGCTCGCAGACTGTCAGAAGCAATGAGCCATCGTGAAACAAGAAAAACGTATGGATGAATCGGGAATGGTGGGTTGATACAGTCAATAATGTTTTGTGAGGCCGGGTTGTTCAGTAGCGACGTTTAAGAGCCTAAAGAACTGCGACACGGTAAGCTCACAAGAAAAGCCTGACATCGCCCCGTGCAGGTTCCGGCGGGTGTTCGGGGTAGCTGTGTTACGGGTGCAAGGAGCCGACATTTAGACGACCCTACATGAGTACTCTTCAAGTCGTGATACCCAATGACTAAGGCGATCAGTATAGAACTTTTTGGAGATGACAGCCACCAACTATAGAGGAGTCGTCACTCACAATGGTGGAGAATATGGAAAAAATAAGGATTATTTTTATATGGCATAAAAAGAGCCAGAACCTTTATCTCTGTGTGTCTGTGTGTTTGACGAAATAATTCTGTTCAGCGGAAGGAAAGCAGGCTGACGGCATGCGCACTAAGCCAATTCTGATTACATTGACATTCCCCAAGAACAAAGCCGACGGTATGACCACTGGCCACCGTAAGGACTTTTAGAGGGAGCAGAAAATCCAAAACCACTGTGTGTGTGTGTGTGTATGCGTGCGCGCGCGCGCGCGCGCGTGTGTGTGTGTGTGTGTGTTGTGTGTGTGTGTGTGTGTGTGTTCGGCGTTCAACTGCGTGGATCATAGCGAAAGAGAAATACGGCGATAACGAAAGGAGCGCCAGCAGCAAAATTCGAGACAGAGATACAGGAAAAAGATGAGGAGGAAAGTGGAGAAGGAAGGTATGGAAATAACGAGAGGATAATGGCGGAATATCATGCCACAGCTGCTGCATCATACCAAGCACTATGTATGATCCTCTGCGGTAACAAGCAACAAGTGCGTTGTCATTCGGTCATTCGGTGACGTTGCTACTACGGCCTTTGGCGACCGCGTACACTGATATTGAAAATGAAGGGCTTCCGACCTACTGCTCATGGGCGACGTCGCCTGTGCGGCCCCGCCAGATAATGTGCTATGCATACGCTAATGTACTTAGATTAAACCGCCTAACAAAATTGATCCGAGCCCCACGCTGCCGTGTTCATGCTTTCTGAACAAAGTGACGAAGCCGGTGAAGTAGCTTCGTCGCCCCTACACTCGAGTTTAGGTGGACCGTGACTTTCGTTTTTACTGCCATAGCAATTGTATGGCCACTCTCGGCTGGTTTGTGTCACCGATGACGATGTTTGTCGCCGCCGTCATTCACCGTATATGTATACGTATATACATCTCCGGCTGGCGCCACCGTTGGTGTTTTTTTGTGCACTCGTGCACTGTCGTATACGTTCACCTGGGCACCACGCGTGCGGTGCCACATGTGTCTCTGGCCACGACACGAGTGCAAGGCACCGAGGACGTCGACGGTGGAGCGTGGTGCAGCAATCCAATCAGCGCGCGCTCACTGGCAGACGACGAGGTGAAGTTCCATCATTGCAGCCGTTATTTTCAGCTGGTGCTGCCGGAGAACACCACTGGACGGGATGGGAAGCGTGTGCGAGCTTACATCGTCTGACCGTATACTCACACAAAGCTACATTTGCTGCCAGGATTCCACTGGACACCGAAGGAGATGCGAAAATTGCCGTAACCCTCGTCGAGTTAGTACAGAATCGAGGCAGCACAACCTCCTGGAGGAGAGACTTGATCCCACTGGATACGTGGCGCCTCGCCGTTGTTTGATTTTCTCTTGTTTGCTCTCTCATCACCAGTACAAGCAGGACGCTGGAAATTGTCGCCTGCTGCACGGGGTTTCTCGTAGACGGCGCTGCTGTCATGGATTAGTGTCCTGTGGTTCACACGTCGTCTGGCCCGTAGCGGCCCGTGGAACTGGGGTGGGGTTTGACTTGACTTCCTTTCCACCATCACGGTGCCAGTGCACCTCAGCAGGAGATGACAAAAGCTTGTGCCCAATAAAAAAATCACAGAATATCCACGGAGCGGATGGAGATGAGTGAAGGAAAGCGTCTGTCAGTCCATCCGCGCCTCCGTCCATCTGTTCGTTCTTGATTCCGTCCATCCGTGCGTCCGTCTCTGCGACCATCAACGCGTCCATCCATCCGTTCGTGCCTCAGTTCGCACGTCCGTCCCTTTTTCCGTGCGTCCGTCTATACGTGCGTCCGTCCATGCGTCCATCCGCGCGTCTGTGCATCTGGCTGTCTGTCCATCTATCCATCCGCACGTCTGTCCATCTGTCTGTCCATCTAGTGACCACTTGAAGTTCTGCCATTTCGCATCCTTTCATCATACATTCATCACATAGAAGTGCCGCCATCCAGCGTATATTCCAAGAACTAAACGAGAGGTGACACGGCCAGACTAGAGGAGTGGCACGCGCACACACTCTTACGGCCTGCACTTCGTGTGAAGTTCCCACCTTTCACCGCCGCTATTTCATGGCACTGCGGCCCAACCTTGCTAAAACTTGGTAAAACCAAGGAGGCTACGCCCAGTGAGTTTAACGTGCCAGCCTTTCCTGGTCAGATAGTGCTCAAAGTGGGTCCTTCTGGTGCTATTTATTTTTATTAAGCATCAAATTCAAGGCAAATTTGATTACAGAATAAGTCAACGGTACTCATCTCTGTAGGTTAGTTCATCAAAAACAACTATCTTTTTAATTATGATTAACATTCGCGGGTTTTCTCCTCGATTAAAAAAAGTGCACGCGTTCCGCTCCTCAACTCCGGCCGTAGAGGTGGCTACGACGAAGACGACGACTAATACCACTGCTACTACATATATCGCGGAAGCATGACCCATGGCCAAAAAGAGCTTCACCCCTAAATATTTATGGACGCTTATACTCCCCGACAACTTTGTGTGGCAGCATAGCCGATGCTACGTGGGTGGTGCTTCTGCACATGTGTTACTGCGCCAAGTAGTTCGTTTGCGTGCAATTTCGGTTTCGGTTGCGCGCGGGCGCCGATCAATAATGTTTACGTTTCTTGGAACAAAATTAATAATATGCTAATTTTAAGAGAAAAGAATATTGAGCTTTATTGAAGCGTTCAGATTTGTTTCAGAAAAGAAAGGCACGTCCGAGCAGAAACTGGGAAATCGGAAAAAAACTGCGCGAAGCCACAAAAAACATTTCCTAAATTTCAGTGCATGCTGCGTTGGCATCGTAGTTTTCCTTTTTTTTTTTTTGGAGACGCAAGCACTTTCTGGAGACGTTAACGTTACTTTAATGGGATGTGAAGGCATCAATGGGTAGCTGAAACATTAGTCATGAACGGTCATGAGCGGGCGTCTGGCAGTTCGTTAATCCAAGTAGGTGAAGTACGACCTTTACTCCGCCAAGGACGCTGCTTTTACATGGTCAACAGTATTATATACATGAACTACTCTGTCACCCAGGCGAAGCTTTGCACTGGTATTTTTATCCCCATAAATTGCGGTCATCGCAACGCGCAATAAACCACTGCCTTCGTGGACACCGACGGGTAGGTTGTTACAGTACGCGATTACCGGGGTGATCGTATCAGGCAGCCGAAATACCGACGACGTATGCAATGCAGCTTAGCAAAAAGGTAGCTTTTACGTAGTTTCCAATAACAGTTTTCCTTTCAAGCAGCTGGGCTTGCCGAAGACTAGCAGGTCACCGGTGTAACTATCAAAGCGGCTGTCACAATGAGAGTCTCACTTTCGCTGATGGCATCATCATCATCATCATCATCATCATCATCATCATCATCAGCCTGACTACGTCCACTGCAGGACAAAGGCCTCTACCATGTTCCGCCAGTCAACTCTGTCCTGTGCTTGCTGCTGCCACTTTATACTTGCACACTTCCTAATCTCTTCTGCACACCTCACTTTCTGTCTCCCCCTAACCCACTTGCCTTCTCTGGGAAGCCAGTCAGTTACCCTTAAAGGGGCCCTGCAACACTTTTTGAGCATGTTCAGAAAATACTGCCGATCGGTAGTAGAGGCTCCCAACCACACGCGAGCCAAATAATATAGCGCAGCATGTGGCCTGGAATTCACAATAAATTATCAAAGCCAGCTAAAAAATCCTTTCTCTTCTCTCAATAAATGATGCAATAAGCACAAAAATCACTCGTAGTACAGTGTCTAGAAATATACTGCCTAGTGTGCTGAGCGCGCGCATTCCGCGTGAGATTGGATGGCCGCGCATGTGATGACTGCACTCGGATGCCTCAAGCGGCGCTGCGTGTAGAGAAGGTGCATGAACGCGCGAAATTCCTCTCGTCCTTTGCTGCCGGAGCCTCGCCACGTTTAAAATCAGTGTGTGACAGCTGCCATCTGATTTACTGCGAAGTTCGACGGCGCCATATGTACACTGCAACACCCTGAGATGTTAAAAGCCAAGCGGCAATGTAAAGAAAGGACGTGTATTGTGCCGCTGTGTCAAAGAAGTTATCGGTCGAACAAGGGAAAGGTGTCTTGTTCCCCGCACTAACGGATTCACCACGGTTTCCTGAATGAAAAAGTAGGATCAAGAGGGCAGACAGAAAGCTCAATCCGAAGGTTGTCGTGTGAGAAAAGCATTCTGAGAGTGACTCCATAGAACTATCTTTTCGGATTAGTGTGAACGGTGTCGGGAATGAAATCGCCGTTTAGGCGAAAATTTCAAATATTATTATTTATCTAAAAAATCGAAAATACCCTTTCTAATTTCATTCACAAAGTTTTTCTCCCATGTCAACGTCGGACTCTTTCCTAACAACGTTTTGAGTATCATATGCGGTGAGGGTCGATTATTCATTGGCATGTTATCATTCTTTGTTTTCACTCGAATACTCATGAAATGCAGGCTAAGAGGTAAATATTTTAGGGTCTTCTGTGATAATTCTTGCTCTCAAGAACACAACACATTTTAAAAAATAACTCTGGTGGTTATACTGTCAATGGTTTTAAAATTAAATGCTTTGCGTACTGCAAGCACTTTGAGAATCTATCTATCTATCTATCTATCTATCTATCTATCTATCTATCTATCTATCTATCTATCTATCTATCTATCTATCTATCTATCTATCTATCTATCTATCTATCTATCTATCCGTCCATCCGTCCGTCCGTCCATCCATTTGTCCATCCGTCTGTCTGTCCGTCTATCCGTCCATCCGTCTGTCTGGCCATCTGTCCGTCCGTCTGTCTGTCTGTCCATCCGTCTGTCTGTCCATCCATCCGTGTGTCCATCCGTCCGTCTGTCTACCCGTGCGTACGTCCGTCTGCCTGTCTGTCCGTCCGTCTGTCTGCCTGTCCATCCGTCTGTCTGTCCGTCCGTCTGTCTGTCCGTTCATCCGTCAGTCCATCCGTCCGTCTGTCCGTCTGTCTACCCGTGCGTCCGTCCGTCTGTCTGTCCGTCCATCCGTCTGTCTGTCCGTCCGTCTGTCTGTCCATCCGTCCGTCTGTCCGTCTGTCTACCCGTGCGTTCATCCATCCGTCCGTCTGTCTTACTGTCCATCCGTCTGTTCGTCCGTCCGTCTGTCTGTCTGCCCGTCTATCCGTCCATCCATCTGTCTGTCCATCCGTCTGTCTGTCTGTCCATCCGTCCGTCCGTCTGTCTGTCTATTTTCTGTCCGTCTGTCCATCTATCCATCCGTCCGTCCGTATGTCTATCTATCTATCTATCTATCTATCTATCTATCTATCTATCTATCTATCTATCTATCTATCTATCGAGTCACCTACGTCTGGGAGCCCTCACGATCACCTCCTTAACTTAGGGTCTTCGAAATACTTTGCAAGAAGGTCCGTGAAACGCCAATGCTGGTTCCAGTCTTAACTATTATTTTCGTGCATAATTTTAGCGCCACTTCATAATGTTTCACTTAATAAAAAATTACAACGGAGTCACCTTGCATAGCATTGATTCCCAAGTTACGTGGGATCTGCGTCTTTTTTTTTTTGCGGGCATTAGCAGATGGCGAAATGTATGCCACGAAATGATCTTCATTTGGTATTGCAAAGCGCCAGTACTATGAAAACAATCAAGTAGTTCCTATACAATAAGGCATTATGTAAAAACATTCCGAAAATGCAGAAAATATTACTTGGCCTCGCCCGGCTCGGCCTCCTGCAGGCTTCGCAGCGCTTACGGAGCGCAAGCATTGAACGCTAATGCACCCATTCGCACAGCAGCGCACAACGCGGGTGCTGCCAGCAGTCATCAGCTGCGGGGTCATCTCCTAGCCCACGCTCAGCACACTAGGCAGTATATTTCTAGACACTGTACTCGTAGTAAGCCCATTTATTAGCCATTGGCTGATTTTAATTGACGTGCTCGGTCGTTACAGAGTTACGCAGTGGAGGCCACCAGTTCTCCACGCGTGTGTGCGCGATCGTACTGAAAAAGCCACGTATTCAAAGAAGAAAAAAGAAAAAGTGCTCAAGACAGGAGACATGTCGTGACGTTTTTTTTTTTTTTGTGTGTGGCCCTGCCATCCCTCCGTGCTTAGCTTCCAGCGCTTGCGTCGGGACAAGAGAGAAAGAGAGAATGCAATTGCAGCGTGTGACAAATCTTAGTAATTGCGATCGTACTGGATGGATTCTGAAAATTTTTGCGGCGTAGAGTTTGTGACGCAATACGTTTTTCCAGTGAATTAATTCCGTGGTTACTCAAAAAAGTGTTTCAGGGCCCCTTTAATTACCAGCGGTTATCCTACCTGCACAATACATACCCGGACCATGTCTATTTCTTCTTCTTGATTTCAACTCTGATACCCTCAACCCCGGTTTATTCCCTAAACCACTCTGCTCTCTCCTTGAATCTTAAGGTTACACCTACCATTTCCTATTCCATTGCTCGCTGCATTGTTCTCAATTTAAGCTGAACTCTCTTGTTAAGTCTCCATGATTCTGCCCCATAGCTAAGTACCGGCAAGGTGCAGCTGTTATTTACCTTCCTCTTGAGGGATAGCGGCAATCTACCTGTGATGATTTGAGTGTGCTTGCCAAATGTGCTCCACCCCGTTTTTATTCTTCTAGTTACTTCAATCTCTTAGTTCGGCTCCGCAGCTATTACCTGTCCTAACTATACGTAATCTTTTACAACTTCAAGTGCACTGCTACCTATCTCGAAGCGCTGTTTTCTTCCGAGGTTGTTGTGCATTACTTTCGTTTTCTGCAGAAAAAATTTAAGACTCACCTTTTTGCTCTCCTTGTCCAACTCCGTATATATGAGTAGCAATTCATCCCCTCTGTTACTCAGCAATGCAATGTCATCGGCAAAGCGCAGGTTACTAAGGTACTCTCGATTAACTCTTATTCCTAACTCTTCCCACTCTAGGTCTCTGAAAACCACATTTGAAAGCATGGTATTGGCGATATTGTATCCCCCCTGCCTTCCACCCTTCTTGATTGGTATTGTGATGCTTTCCTTATGTAGAACTATGGCGGCAGTTGATCCCCTGTATAATTTTTCCAGAATGTTTATATATGCTTCATCGAAGCCTGATTCCGCAGTGTCTGCATGACTGCTGATATTTATACTGAACCAAACGTCTTCCCCTAATCTATGAAGGCTATGTAGAGGTTGGTTGTATTCTGGGCATTTTTTCGTTAGCTGATTGATAGTAAAAATGTGGTCGATTGTTGAGTAGTCTGTACGATATCCTGATTGTTCCTTTGGTTGATTGAATTCTAATGTTGTCTTAATTATGTTAGCGATTACCTTTGTAAACAGCTTGTATACGGCGGAGAGCAAGCTGATCGCCCTGTGGTTCTTCAAGCCCTGTCTTCTCCTTTCTTATGTATTATGGTATCACTCGCCCACAACTTGGAAAGAAAACATTTTAATAGGCATCACTGTCTTTGTTTCTACCTGCTCGATGAATACAGATCACTTAACGAACACGCTCTTAGCTCGCCAATAAGCTTCGATGTAAACTTGCTACAAGCTAGCGACTGCCATCGTTGTTTACCGGTGCTGAAAAAAGGTTAAATGACACCAGAAAACCAGAAACACCAAAAACAAAAAAATGGCAGCATTTCCATGGAGTGAATGATGGAGAGTGGGGCGAAGGCATTCGTCCGTCCACTGCGTCCATCTGTGGGACCAGTCCATGCATCCGCCCCTGCGTCCGTTCATGCGTCCATTCCATGCATCCGTCTGTGTGTCCGTTCGTCCATCTATTCAACACACCAAGTACCACCATCTCGCATCTTTTCATCATATTCCCCATATAGAAGCACCGCCATCCAGCGGCATTACCAAGGACTAAACGAGAGGTGGCACACGCACAATTTCTTACGGCTTGCGCTTCGTGTCTACTTCCCACCTTTAACCACTTCGAGTTCACGGTATATATCATTTCATTGTATTGATGGCACTGCGGCTCAACGCTAAACCTTTCTCAAACTAAGGAGGTTACACCCAGCGAGTATAACGTAGCTACCCTTTCTTGTCAGATAGTGCTCAATGTATAATGGCTGATAATGGGGATCGTAGCGTGCGCGTTAACTAAAAGCCAAATGCTCTTGTCTCTCATTCCCCATTAGCAGCCATTGGCACGTACATTGAGCACTATTCTTTATTGTTCATCAACGCACTGAAGAAATCTTTCACCGGCACCTCCTTGGAGATCAAATTTTTATACTTGTTACACACTACAACGGCTATGAGGGATGAACAGGTGTTGCTATATAGAGCTTAGCCCCTAAAAATCCCTTGGTTTTCCAGCTCTTGGTTTTTCTGGTACTTTTGTTGAATTAGTTAGACATACCTACCCTGGTATAAAAAGCACACTAGTTCTACATGGTTGGGAGAGTGCTGCCTTTTCTATTACACGTGGGGTCCGTCAAGGATGCCTCTTGTCTCCTGTTCCATTTGTCCCCAGCCTTGAGCCATTTTTGTGTGCTCTAGAAGCAGATTCGCATGTGCGGGGTCTTGCGCTTCCCGGCAGCAGTACCGTAAAGGTCACAGCTTTTGCTGACGACATAACACTGTACCTTTCATATGAAGATAGTCTTTCTCATAGCCTGCGTTTATTCTTTCAGTATGGGGACATTTCAGGTGCCGCGCTAAACCTCTCTAAATCCCGGTATTTGTTCATCGGCTATCCGAACTCCACACTTAGGTCCACATCTCTTCTTCAGCCGGCTGCGTCTCTTCGCATTTTAGGAATTCTATACAACCACCATGGCGTTTGTAACTCCATTTGGTCAAACGCCCTCGATGAAGTAAAACAATAAATTGAGAACGCCCGGGAATTCGACTTCCCGCTTCTTGAGCGGAGGTACCTTGCGCAGACTGTGTTCTGCGGTCGAATTCGGTACCTTTCTCATGTGAAACCGCCGCCTTTACGCATCGTGCTCATTGCAGTCTGCCTTCTGTTCCTTCTTTTGGTCTGGTGGCACTGAGTTGGTTTCTCCTGCGGCGTTCGGACAGCAGCGTTCCCAGGGAGGTTTTGCTTTCCCTTCGGTATCAATACGCTGCCGGCTATTGGCCCTGCGCTTCTTGTTGCGCCTCGTACAAGGAGAGGAATCCCCCGCGCGAACTCTGGCTTATTATTTTCTAGGCACTAACCTTCAGTATTTATTGCCTAATGTGCGCCTTAATCGGGGTCCACAATCATTAGTACTTCCTTCGTTTTATGCAAGAGCTGTCACGTTTTTTCGTCATATCCAGTCGACTTGCCCTGATTTAGATGTGTTAGACAATTCTATCGTTGACACAACAGCCGCGTTGTTGCTCCCGTTAGTTCTTCCGGCACGCCGCACCCGCTCTAGTCGTGTGTATTGGAGCACGCTGACGGTATCATTTCTACCTGGCCACCTCCGTTACTTCATGTGGCGGCTTGGGTGGGGCGTTCTTCCTACCCTTGACCACCTAGAAAGGTGGAGAATGGTCCAGTCATCAACATGTACGAACTGCTCCGTACGGGAAACAAATGAGCATGTGTTAAGGCAATGTGTCGTTGCTGGTGTTTTCTGGAGGGCTGTGCATGCAGGATTTCGTGGCCTCGGAGTAAACCGCTTTGTTTCTTCTGGACGTTGTTCTCGAGGCCGCTTTGCCTGCCTTCTCATTGTTGCTGGCGCCTACTGTCTTTTGCGTAACCGTTGTGAAGCTGTTGCAGCCGGTCGTCGCCGCCGTGCTCTCTTCGCGATTTTGGAGACTGTACAAAGAAATACTATCTGTGTTGTCGGAGGAACTCTGCTTTCTGGGTGAGGAGGAATTCCTTCGACACTGGTCCTGCCGTTTTGTGTTCGTCTGTGAGAGACGTGTAAGGCTTGTTTTCAGGCCTGCCTGGTATTGGTAGGTTAATCTTTGTTTAGTACTCATACAAATACCTTGTAAACCCCATGTAAATATCTCACATAATGATCTCTTTATTTCATTTGTGTGTTTTTCGTTTACCATGTATTGTGCATATGTAGACATTGTTTTTGTAACAATTCCTGTGTAGTTGTGTATGTTGTGTATGTTGTGTTCCGTTTACATATGTACACATATCTTTTTGTAACAACTTTTGGTGTGTCTGTGGATGGTGTGTTCTGTCGAAAGGTTCTGTTGGATTGTGATTGATGTTCACTGTCTGTGAGAATAAATTTCTCTGAACACAAAAATCTTTCATCCTTTAAGCTTTCTTAAAAGATTGTGACCAATTCTGAACATAATAATTATTTTTTTCAATTTATATTTTCCTTTAGCAGCATATAAAGGTTAGACTTCGTGGACTACATGCCGAAGCGCAGTAAAAAACAAAAGCGCGCTTAGGCTTCGTAGCCTTGGCTGTGCTGCCGCGAAAAGTTATCGCAAGTTTCGTATAGTGTCACGCTGCCCCGCGATCACTGGAGGATTTTTTTTTCAAGAAGTATCTGTAGACGGGGCGGTGGTGCTCCTTGGTGCGTTTGCCTTGTGTTGTTCGAGGCGTCATCGTGGTCACGAAATGCCTAAATTCAAAGGCTTCAAAAGCAATCACATGTGCTGCGTGCCGCAGTGTACAGACAGAGCATAAACGAGAGTCAGCCTCCATTCCTTCCCAAGAGATGCAGCGAGGAAAAAAAATGGATAGTGAAGTTGTGAATCGGCAAATCAGTTACGTCGCTGATGAAAGTGTGCAGCACGCCCTTTGTCAGCACCGACTTTTTCTGGAGCAACGTAGGTAATAAAATGAGATTATCTGAGTTTTCCTTGCGTCAAGCCCCAGTGTATGGTAGCCGTTACATCTCGCCTCGTCAGAAACGCATATCTTCACATCTTCGGCTGCACCCATGTCATACAGGTCCCGATAATTAGGAAGACGATCGCCAGGCTAATTCCAAGAGCCGAAGTATCGGCCCCCCGAACCGCACCACGAAAGCGTGGACAATTTAGAAGTAGTCCTTATTGGCGCGCCAGCAGACGCCGGCTGTGGCCCAAAAAACAAGTCAGAGCCGAGAGTTGATAAACAAACAAAATTATATTCTCGATAACGGCAGATCGAAAACAATACACAAGAATGCACTATCCACGATAATTACATACAATACGTCACCAATCAAAACACGTACTACACAGTACAATCAGCCACACTCAAAACAGCGGACACAGACAACGATACGCCCTAAAATGCAGTCGCATGCATTGAACAACCAAGACACTTAAAGACTAAAGAGATAGAAAACCTATTCAGTCCAAAGTCCTTGGGACCAAAGTCTAGATGATACTCTTCCGAGAATCACTCACTCAAAGTCCAGGGTTGTTGTCGTTCCGCAGCCCTCAAAGTTTCTCTTCCAGGAAACCTCGCCGAAGTTTCTCTTCCAGGAAACCTCCCGTCTTCAATAGGCCACTCTCCAAGCTTCAAACTTCTTCGCCCGAACACGTCGGCTTCACACACGCAGCTGTTGCCACGCGTCCTCGCTCGATAGCGGTAGACACACGCTCTTGCCTGTAGCTCGAGCCTTCACCCCTCAGGTGGAAATCCTGTTCATCTCCTGCTTCGTCCCTACGGACAAAACCTTTGCCGACTACACGGCGGAATCCCTACGCACTCTGGCGCTACTTCCGTCTTCTCCTGCTCTCTCGTCTCGGCCGCTCGATTAAATACCTTCCGCGCCACATTCTAGAAAGTTCTCGTCATTTCGTCGGCGCGATACGCAGCGAAGGCTGGGGAGAGGCGCGAGACTGTACTGGGGCCGTCCCCGACAGATGAGTCAACCCGGCATACACGCCCCGTTCCTTCTGGAAAAATCGAGTGCTTGCTCGGCCGCCGTTGTGGGGTGAGGAGGTTCGTCAGCGATGCCACGCTTCTGCGGGGAGGGAGCGCGCCCAGGGAGCCTTGGATGTTTGTTTTCTTTTTTTTTCTTTTGACCTCGCGGCGTTTCTCCCGCCCGTTATCGCAAGAATTTGGCGGCGCGCCCATTTTTAGCGCTCGTTCTGTGACACTGCCCCCCACTTTAAGAATATTATCTCATAATATTCAAAACCACACAAACGAGCGCGAAAAGTCACCACACACTCTCACAGACTGTAACACAATTCGTCGCTCATGACACTTCACATTCACAATATATCACTCAATACAATTGGACATTACAATTCAATCTCACACACATGAAATATAATCTCAGGTACATGACTACAACACTTCATCACACATTCCAAACAATACAAACGTACAAAGTTCTGTCTTTACAACAATTATACAACACTATACATCACATCATCGCACAGAACACTTTGACTCGCTCGACATACGCTTGAGACACAGGATAACAAGAACATTGACACAACATATGGCACTCAGCACTCCCAAACACAATTCGATCCCATCCACCTCAGCACATATCCTGTGTATTTCGAGCTGCGCTTGCGTCCTTTCTTGCGGTGCTCGCTCGATCTCTTCTCGTTTTTCCTTGTTCTTTTCCGGCGAACCTTCTCCAACGACGGGGTCTGAGGCGGCGTCTCAGCCATCGTTGTCACTTCTGACACTGTTAACGGGTGATAACGCTCAACCGATCCTGTCACCCGCTTGTTCACGTCCCGACATCTGGCCTGGCTGGCCAACTCCGTCTCCTTTGTACTGTCGGTCGGTTGAGGTCGTGCCGACGTAAGTCCAGTAGCCCGGACCGTGAACTCGTTCAACACGATCATCTTATCATTCATAGTCCCTTGCACCGCGGCTTCACCTTGGGCTCGAGTGGGATCCGTCACGGGTTGCTCCTCCACTGTATCTCGCGGTCGTTGGGTTGGCGAGGGCTCTATCTTAAGGTCTTCTCCCAAACATTCCGGATCATTCGGTCCTCGCGCCCCGTCGATGTTTCCGATGACAAGGTCGTGAAGGGGGGTCGTCATACATAGAGCCGTAACCTTCCCGCTGAAGTATGGGGTTTCAACCTCAATCTCTGCTTCGGGAAGCATTCGAACTGTACGGTCAATTAAGCAGACCGGTTTCGTTTTGCCGGTTAACTCGCTTTCCCCTACCAAGTTTCTCCCCACGATAACAGTGGAGCTGCTGGTATCTCTTAACACCGTAATCTTTTTGCCCGCAACGTTTCCAGGCAGCGTTGGCATACCTTTCGTAACACCGGTTGGCTGTTTTGACATTACAGCCCCCACAATAGGAATTTTCTCCCCATTCTTCAACTCTACGAATCCATCGGTGACGGCATTATTATCAAATTTCGGTGCCGCTTGCACACAATATACCTGGTGAGTTTGACTCACTCCGTTCCGACAAGCGTCTGCTTTGTGCCCAGTCTGACCACACTTGAAACATTTTACTGCCGTAGGGCTCGTAAAGATCGTTCGACTGTTTTTCGCGCGATGACCAAATCGGTTGCACAGAAAACATCGCGGAATGCTCTCTGGTGCACGCTTCTTCTCTTCGGGAGCCAATTTCTTCGAATCATCGGGACAATCCTTCTTGACCTTGGCCAAAATAGTTCCACCTTGCGCTTCCAAGAATTGATCAGCCAATTCAAGCATTCCTTCAAGTGACTCAGCCTTCCTCTCTTTCAAATACAGCGACAGGCTTGGCTGGCAACTAGTAAGAAATTGTTCTCTAATTAGGAGCTCTCTAAGTTCATCGTACTCCTGCGCTGTCCCTGAAAGTTCAATCCATCTGTCGAAATAATGACAAAGTCGGGCGGCATACTGCGTAGTAGTCTCACCATCAGCTGGCTTTCCTGTCCGAAATCTGTCCCGGAAACCTTCAACAGTAAATCTAAATCGCTTCAGCAAAGCAGCTTTCACCTTGGCATAGTTGGCTGCATCGGTCGGCGTCAGCCTACCGTACACACTGAGCGCTTCACCACTCAAGCAAGTACTCAAAGCAGTTGCCCATTGATGTTCCGGCCAATTCTGGCTCTTCGCAATCGTCTCGAATCGGTGAAGGTACGCGTCAAGGTCGTCCTTCCTTTCATCAAACGCCACGAGCAGCTTGCTTGGGTTCAAGCGGAAGCCATGATCTTCCCGTTCGCTGCTTTCAACTCTAGGTTTGACGGGAGTTTCACTTCGCTGTTGCAACCGGAGCCGCTCGAGTTCCATCTCGTGCTGTGGCTGCCGTTCCCTTTCCTCTCTTTCTTCTTTCAGCTGTCGCTCCTTTGCCTCTCTTTCTTCTCTCGCCCTCTCAGCGGCCAGCTTTTCTCTCTCCAGCTCCAACTTCAACTGCTGCTCTCTTTCTTCTTTCAGCTGTCGCTCCCTTGCCTCTCTTTCTTCTTTCGCCCTTTCAGCTGCCAACCTCTCTCTCTCCACCGCCTCTTTCTCCTTCTGGCTTACCCACTTCCGTAGTTCGGCGCCGGAAAAACCCATCTTCTCACCAAGAGCAACTAACTTTTCGAGATCCATGGTGTCTCGCAAATAAAGTATTACCGCGTGTAAAAAGTATCTGCCTAAATCAGTCTATCGAAACACTGCCCTGCACTCGTTAACGAGAACACTGAACAACACACAAAATCGTTCCGATAGCACTATCAGCAACTCGAGGCTCTTTCTCACTACTTTGGACACACTGTGCACCAAAAGGTCCTGTCGTGGACGCCAGAATAATTGTCACACCCAGGTCCCGTTAATTAGGGAGGCGATCGCCGGGCTAATTCCAAGAGCCGAAGTATCGGCCCCCCAAACCGCACCACGAAAGCGTGGACAATTTAGAAGTGGTCCTTATTGGCGCGCCAGCAGACGCCGGCTGTGGCCCAAAAAACAAGTCAGAGCCGAGAGTTGATAAACAAACAAAATTATATTCTCGATAACGGCAGATCGAAAACAATACACAAGAATGCACTCTCCACGATAATTACATACAATACGTCACCAATCAAACAACGTACTACACAGTACAATCAGCCACACTCAAAACAACGGACACAGACAACGATACGCCCTACAATGCAGTCGCATGCATTGAACAACCAAGACACCTAAAGACTAAAGAGATAGAAAACCTATTCAGTCCAAAGTCCTTGGAACCAAAGTCTAGATGATACTCTTCCGAGAATCACTCACTTAAAGTCCAGTGTTGTTGTCGTTCCGCAGCCCTCGAAGTTTCTCTTCCAGGAAACCTCACCGAAGTTTCTCTTCCAGGAAACCTCCCGTCTTCAATAGGCCACTCTCCAAGCTTCAAACGTCTTCGCCCGAACACGTCGGCTTCACACACGCAGCTGTTGCCACGCGTCCTCGCTCGATAGCGGTAGACACAACTCTTGCCTGTAGCTCGAGCCTTCACCCCTCAGGTGGAAATCCTCTTCATCTCCTGCTTCGTCCCTACGGACAAAACCTTCGCCGACATCACGGCGGAATCCCTACGCACTCTGGCGCTACTTCCGTCTTCTCCTGCTCTCTCGTCTCGGCCGCTCGATTAAATACCTTCCGCGCCACATTCTAGAAAGTTCTCGTCATTTCGTCGGCACGATACGCATTGAAGGCTGGGGAGAGGCGCGAGACTGTACGGGGGCCGTCCCCGACAGATGAGTCAACCCGGCATACACGCCCCGTTCCTTCTGGAAAAATCGAGTGCTTGCTCGGCCGCCGTTGTGGGGTGAGGAGGTTCGTCGGCGAAGCCACGCTTCTGCGGGGAGGGAGCGCGCCCAGGGAGCCTTGGATGTTTGTTTTCTTTTTTTTTCTTTTGACCTCGTGGCGTTTCTCCCGCCCGTTATCGCAAGAATTTGGCGGCGCGCCCATTTTTAGCGCTCGTTCTGTGACAACCCACTAGGTCGAGCTCGAGCTGCACATTTGTAGACAGCGCAGCGGGAACGAGCAGCTCAGGCCATTTTATATGCTTTATAAAAGCATAACTGTCTGTGAAAGACGCCGAGTGCAAAGACTTAACTCTTTGTGAAACCGAAAGAAGGACGTACCTGTTTGTGAAAGACGCACTCAGCGTCTTGTGTAAGGCGCACTCTGATAGTCTCTGTGGGCGCCTTATTGAACCACCCAATGCGCCCCCAATAGCGACGAAACTCGCGAATAGTTATTTCAAAGCGTGTCCAGCGAAAACCTATGCCCATTGAGACGGGGTTGGAAAAAATAGAACGCGATGCGCGTGCATCTCTCTTCTTGCATGAGTGGGCACGAGACGGTCACACAGTGACGCTATGCAAGCAAACCGTGAGCGCTGTACAGTGCGACGGGACGAGCATCCGCTGGCAGGCCACCTGGCACCATTCAGGGCACGGACAGATGAATGGGAGCATGAGACACGAAAGGCTTTCCCCGGAAAATTACCAAAGCACTCACTGCTCGTCTCTGCTTATCAGGATGTAGCTCTGCACGAAATGTGACAACGACCAAGACGCAAAATCGCAGAAGTGCGCACGCAACGCACAAAAAATAAAAACACCACCCAGATGGTATAGAATCGAACTGCAGGGGGAAACACTAATTTCTGTACACGCAAAAGCGCGAAAAAAGTGACGAAAACTACTAAATACTTCAATATATTACCGCCCAGAAGGTGGAATCGAACCACTCTGGCGTCAACCAGCTACGGGTTTGAAGCCCGCACCCCGGACCACCGAGGCTCATCTGGGCAATTGTAATAGTTTGGATCTACTATTTATAGGCACACTATGAAGAGGCATCTCAGTGAAGTGATCATCTATCTTTAAGACCAAACTGGCGCAAATGGCCACCGTAAAAGAGAAACTTGAAAAGCTGGTGCAACTTGTAGACATCCCCAGATCGTGTTCTTATATGTGCGCTACCTTTCAGAGCTGAAAGATTCGACTGGCCTCGAATAAATCGCAGCAGAAATGGGGCTTGCATTGATGACGGCGACCCCTGCTGTTATAAAATGGAACGGACAAAATATGAAAAAGCCGTATCTGCAGGCGCATAACTGCTTGCTGTACTAGTTGGTACTTGTTTCAAGGCATAATTGAGCTGAGAATTAGAACAAACACAAAAAAGAGTCATGTTTATCGCTCTATGTGAGTTCTCATTTGCGCCTAAACTATATCTGCAGAAGCACATCTGAGGTGGTTGTGATTGGCATGGCCTGTCAACGGCACATATGCAAGCGGGTGGTTTACGAGCCGAAACTACGCTAAGAAGGTGCGCTGTAGTCTGCCGCTTCATATTCATCCGGATTCTTGAGATTTTCTAACGAGCAAATAAATGTAAGCACGCTGGTGCTCTTACTTTCGTCTGCATAGAAATGCAGCCCCCGTGACCGAGACTCGAACCCGCGTCCTCGATATTAGCAACGCGACAACTTTGCCCGCCAAGCTCCCACGTGGCTTAGTCGACGGTACTTGTTGGCTCTCGGGACCGATTTTTAGTCGTACGTGAACATTTAGGGCGCATCAATAAAGTAAACTTCCCAGTGGCTTAGATTCGCCAAGTGAGTCCTGGTGGTCCCAAGCTGTGAGGCCTTATCTCGTTGACGTATACAAGCTAGATCAGGCCAACTTCTTGGCCTGGTTGTAACAAACTCTGTGTCTATTGCCCTCTCTCGTATTGCCGCCTTTTTATGATGGCATGCTCCCCTGAGGCGCCGAATTTTCAGAGATTGCATTCCGCCAACGCTTCCCACGTTTTGATAAATTCGGTATGAGTTGGCCAAATTAGTTTATCGGCCGTTTTTTTTTTTCTTTTATTTTTAACCCTGTCATGATCGTTGTTTTCACCACCATCGGCATTTTGGGCAGTGACCACAATTTATGGTCTGGCCTCTGTGCAGGAGTATTCACGACACGCAAAATGTTAAGAAAGATAAAAAAAATAAACTGGTAAGAAAAATATCCTGTAGAACTATGTACTAGATATATACCGTATGAGGCGCAAAAAGCATGAGCACGGTAAAAGCATAGTCGAGTTCATTAGGCGTGATCACATCCCGGGTATGGCCCGTAAAGATAATTTTTAGACTGAGACTATACGCAAGACGTCGCGTGGACCATCCGGAAGTGGCTATACGCACGACGCGACTCTTGTGCCACCCCGTGACAAGTTTGTGAAGCTTTTTTTTTTCTTCCCCGACGGCGCGAAACTGGCGAACAGCCGGCGAACCAAACGCCGCTCGCCAGCGTGTTTTGCGGCGCTTCTTCCCTAGCCGGCCGCGTCGACGCTCCCGTTTCGCTCAGCGCACTAGCAGAGAGAAATTGAAGAGATCTTGGTGCGCCTGTGAGCGCCTTGCGTTCTATGTCATGGCGATTGAAGTAGGCGCTGCGTTTAATACGTTCGAAGAATTTTGCAAAGCGCTAAGCGATTTTCTAATCAACAACAACGTTCTCTTCGTCACCAAGGCGACCAAGAAAGTTGAAGTCGTGAACGCGCGTCTCACCCCCGAATGCAGAGATGTTACTTGGCTCGCGACTTCAACTTAACTTGAGCAAGTCGGCGCGAAGCAAGCAGCGGACTTCAAAACGCCCAAGTCAGCCTTCGCGTTTCATAGATGCTCAGGCTGTCTTGCTTGGTCAAGTCAAGAACGAGCTTCAAAGCAGAAACACGCTGCTCGCCTGCTAACGAGGGTAATAATGAAGTTGTTCGCGTAAGGCATGCATTACACCAAAAAAAGACCCTACGTTTTAAAAAAAACTATAAAAACGAAGGGCCACAAGCATATTCTTGCCATTTTACGGCTAACGAGCGGCACGTGGTGCCTGCCGTCACAGCGATGCGCAGTGTTGCTTCTGTAAAGCGTTCGTTGCCCGCTGGTTTTAGTGGCCACCCAAACGCGGTGCGTTTCTCCACGGTTGCTTGTTTGGAGGAGAAACAAGCATAGCGTTTGGTTCTTTCGTCGTTTTTTTTTCTCAATCGAACGCCATGGCATGTGTTTGTGCTGACCAGGCTCACGAGGTGACGCGATTTTCACGGTATTTGCCTCTGTTCGCCTGTGTGCATGCCTGTAATGGGCTAGGTCGCAGTTATTATGAAAAAAAAAAACAAGTTCTGGGAACAAATGTGATTCGTATCTTTTTGTTGAGCTTGGTAAACAAGAGAAAAAGCGGGGGTCAGGACATTGCCCTCAGCAGAATTCTGTCTCGCGGGGTGCAGCAATGTATCGCTGCATGATGGTGACGCGGATAAAAAAACCCGTGATAGGGGCACCTCTTTTTTTTGTGTGTGTGTAATTTTACGTAGCGTTGTGCTACAAGCGATGCCTTTCTGAGCGAGAAACACAGCGCCCTAGACGGGACGAAATGATAGACGAGGCACACGGACACAGCACCGAGTCAGTTTTTTTTTTTTTACCGAAAGAGACGGAAAGTGTCGTCGTGTTATAGAAAAACAGAAATAGCCTTTGCGGTTACGGAACACTTCGGCGTTGTCGACACCGGGGCTATTAATACGCACGTGTGTGTAGTCGACACAACCTGTAACGCAAGGGAACTCAGCCACTTCATAACAGTCTGCCGGCTGCGGAAAGCGCACCAGCATCGCGTACAGGTGCTTTGCGATGAGTAGCGTTACTTTTCTGACTGCACGGCACACTGTCGACTACGGAATGCGGACGAAATTTCCGGTGACTGGTTGGAATGTGCCAGTGCTGTAAAACCTGAGAGCCATCAGTAGCTGTAACACTGGATGCACGGGCTGTCTTCGGTTGTCCCCACTTTCACGGAGCGGCAACATAACGAGCAGCTGCCCCACGGCGTTCTTCATGAATCTGTACCTAGCGTGGAATTGTTGCTCGTCGTACAACTCCATCGGATTTCCTTGGTCACGTAAAGCGGTTCCAAAAATCTTCGGCAGGCAGTGCGCCTCAAAAAATGCTACGCTTATGGCGAGGCAAGCAAACTCAAAAGCGGCCACCTTTCACGCGACGTCCATTCGAGAGGTGGCCATGTTGGAATAACGCGTCAAGTCGCTTTCAAGCAAGCCCCGCAGCTGACTTGAAACTTGTCCTGACTTCGACCGAGCCAAGTCGCCTTCAAGTCATCCGCAAGTTCGAGAACGATTTATGGCGACCGGCAAGACTGTCTTGAGTCAAGAACGAGTCAAGTACGAGTCAAGTAACATCTCTGCATTCGGTGGTCAGTGTTGGCTTAGAGAGGCTCGACTCTAAACTTAAGTACGCTAACGCGACTTACATCTGCAAGCATGGTGGCGTCAAGAGATGTTCCGGCCCCGGCATCCGACCTCGTCAAAGGTAAGCAAATAATGACAGCATCTATTTGTGCAGTTTTATTGATCGGTGCCTAAATGCATATTGTGTGCAGGACAATGAAACAGGAATGCCCAGCCACTATTGTAGTCGCAGCACGACGCGCAAGCCAAACGCTTGAAATCAAGGCTGACCTTAATCATAACCATGAAGTCAGCAGCCAGATCTTCAGCTTCTACCCAGAGACTCGGCGACTCACCAGCGAAGAGCAGGAATATGTACTACCGCTAATGGAGATGAACGTGCCCCCAAGCGTGGTTGCGAGCAAACTTCACGAGACGACCGGTAAATAGACCTTAAGTATGTGTCAATAGATTTTGCGAAATTTGAAATTCATGATTAAACTTTCGATTATTCACCGAGTCCTTGCTAGGATGCATGCGGCAAAGCCAACTTATAATGCACGGTTTGGCAACGTTCAACTCTATGGCAACATTCGTTCTTTTTTTTTTTTTGCTCAAGGTTTCGCTGATTTGTTGTGAAGTCAAAAATAACAAGGTGATGTTAGCATTTTGGGGCGCAACAGCTAGCTAAGATATATAAGCTTATGCATTTACCGGTTAGAATTCGTTATCACGCTTATTCAATTTCGATTGATACCACCAGGGATTGATGTTTTATATTGCCAATGTCGACATGCTGTAGTCGTTTGTCGTGCACCTATACGCGCCCCAGTAGTTAGCACAGGCACTGCATGCACTTTCAGAATCAGTTCAAATGTTCTCGCTCCGGTGACAGACATTTTTAACACGTTTTGCGAGCTGAGGAGCCGCTGCCCTCGACAAAAATGCACGCCACTCGTGACTTCGCCTCACCCCCACCTTCTTTCTGCTACAACAGCTCCAGCTGTAAGTGTAAAGTTGGATATATCAGTTCCGACAAGGAGAGCGCTTATATCAGTTCCGACAAGAGTTAAATGGCTTTTAACATATTGCATTAGCTTATACATTCTAATTTATCACATTAGGACTCCTCAATCAGCTTTTTTTAATTCCAAGTTTCCATATGGTGTAACAAATGTTAACTACATAATTTTCTTGAAATATGCTCTCTTCCGCAGGCAAAACCGTCCTATCGAAAGACTTTTGCAATTTGAAGCGGAGTCTGGAAGGGTCTGATGAAGCTGAGCTGCTAATGCGGGAGATAGCTAACTGCCAAAACAATCACAAGGCGAAGGTGATTGCCATCACCGATGAGGCCAAACAGCTCCAGATCTTACTCGTGCAAACAGCGCACATGCAGCGTGCGTTTGAGTCCTTTCCTGAAGTGCTTCTGCTCGATGCGACGTATCGGACAAATAAGCTGAAGATGCCCCTTTTTGTTTTTCTTGTCCAAGATGGGTGTGGCGCTAGCCAAGTGGTTGGCTATGCCTTCATGGCCTCAGAGCAGTACCACGTTTTGTCCAAACTTTTGGAAACATTTGTTAAAGAGAACCCCAGTAGCCAAGAGACTCAGGTAGTAGTTGTGGACAAGGATTTCACAGCGATAAATGCCATCCGCAACACATTCACAAGTGCCCCTTCTGTACAGCTTTGCCAGTTCCATGTGGTCAAGGCATTTGGCGTGGCAGCTGGCCGTTTCGGAAGGTCACTCGAAGAGAAACAAAAGATGATTTGCACTTTCAAAGAAATGCTGCATGCTCCCACCATGGAAAACTTTGAGGAAGTGAAAGCAGACTTTCACCGTTACGCCAGCAAAGAGGCAGTTGCATACTTCGATGAGAACTGGGGCAGCGTAACGGAGATGTGGGTCCGCCATATTTGTGACAGGGAATTCACGTTTTGTGACAACACAACAAATCGTGTGGAGTCGCACAACAATCTAATCAAGAAAGTGCTCAAGTCCTCCAGCAAGCTTCATGAAGCACTGGCCAATCTTTTGAAGTTAGCTGGCATGAGCAGACAAAACACATGCCATGCTGCAACACTACTCAAGACCTGCAACTTCTACTCGTACAACACCTCACACGACATCGAGAGGCAGTGCAAAAAAGTTTTGACTCCATATGCATGCCGTTTAGTGAGCAAGCAGCTAATGAAGATGGAGGAAAGCAATCGTGCAATCAGAAAAACAGCCGAAGATAAATATGAAGTCGCATCTGGAGTAGGCGATGCTTGCCATCAGGTTTGCCTGGACAGCCAGTCTTGCAGCTGTACAACATTTTAAAAGATGGGGCTGCTGTGCAGGCATTTCTTGGCAGTGTGTGTGAAGTTGTCAACAAAACCTGATCTAGACAAAGCAGTCCACAAGCGTTGGTTTAAGAACTACCAAATGAGCTTTGTTGGGCCATGTGAAGATGTGAATTCGGAAGAAAGCCACTGTCCAGAGAATGTCGAAATTGTTTCTATGCCTGGGCCCTCTTTCAAAAAGATGAACCGGAATCAGCGGTACAACTTTGCAATGCAGACCCTTAAAGCTCTGGCCGACACACTCGCAGACTGCCGCCCAGAGTTCTTTCAGGCATGCCTCAGGCATCTTGAAGACATAAAGGCAGTTTGGCTGAAAAGGGACGATGCGGGAGAAGCAGGCTGCTCCGAAGAACGCACCACTGAAGCCAACTGCGGTGACCATGATCAGTGCTGCAGCGAACAACATGACAACGTCCCAGAGAACGGTTCGCAGATTAATCATACACAGAATAAGAGGAAGCAGGATGTAGAAGATAATGACGTCCCTATCAAGCTTCCGATGGTTAAAACCAGAGGACGGCCAACCAAAAGGCTTCGGCAGCGAAAGCTGAAGAAACTCAGAAAAGGTGGCCAGCCCATGCCTTTCTTGGAGCTCTCTTCAAAAGAACAAGAAAAATGTAAGCAAAATTATTGATTGCTAGAACAGTAGAACCTAACTTTCAGACGCAGCTAGCAAGTAAATGAAAAACATTCATCATAGTACTCATAATACTCGAGCGGGTTTATAACAGAATTAGATTGCTGTAGGCTTTGTGTACTGCACTCCAATTTCACATATGCTTCAAAAATTTCATGTGCTGAATATAATGCAACTCTATTGTAAGCTTTATAGCATTTACTTCTGCAGTGCAGATCTTAAGCCCCGAGACAGTTTCAGCACTTTCCCAATGGGCTATCCTAGTTAGAGTTTTCTACTTTATAGCATAAACATGCATGGTCACGTATGTAAACAGCTATGGACGTTTGGTAAATCTCTCTTCGGCAATGAATTTTTTGTCGTACTGATTCAGAACAAAACAATTGTGTCAAATAGGCAGTATAACTCCACCTCTACGTTTCAACTGTTGAAAGGCTACTCACAGCTGTTGGTGGCAGTTATAATTGTTTCCTTTTCTGCCTGCTACAGTGATTCTGACTTCCATTGCTGGTGAGGACGTGGCAGGTCGTGCCCTTGATGGAAACTTCCAGGTGCAGGAAAGTCATGTAGAGGTTCGACCTGAATGTTTGCCAAGCTGCGTACTTGACTGCAAAGCACCATTACCAAAGCTGAAGAAGTACTTCACACCAGATGCCTGGCTTGCACTAACATCAGCGAGTAAGATTTTTTTCGTTTAAAATTGTTGCATTAAATTACCATTTTGTGCACCACCTTTCTTGACAATTACAGTTGCAAATAAGAAGCAAGGGAGCCTGTGGTATTGCGGGCATTGCAAGGACAAGTACGATGGTGCATTGAACATGATCTGCTGTGACCAATGCCTAGAGTGGTACCACTGGTAAGCATGTGATTTTACAAATGTGTTGAGTCATGCTTACAGCAAATTTTTTCTTGGCAGGTCTTGCGCAGGAGTACAAGAAGAAGATCTCGGCCGGCACTGGTTTTGCCCCAAGTGTTCAGGCACCGCGTGATGGAAAAGACAATGCAAATGTGGAAGTTCAAGTAAAATCAGCTTCAACTTACTCATGAGTCCCAATAAAATCTGAATGCATACGTAAGCTTGTATGCCCCAATGTCTTTCTTTTTGTCAAGCTGGTGGCCGCCGTTGAAAATAGGGAGTCTTAATAAGTACTGATTGTAATAGTTGCATTCATTAAGAACGCTTTCAGTGTCAGTCGAGCCCACTGTAGAGATTTGTGCAACGTTGATGCTGGGCAAACGTAGCTCCAAACAGCAGGTATTAATTTGGCACTTGTAGGACAGTGTGTTGGCATAAGCGCGTTCAGGGTGCCACATGAAGGGAGCCAGTTCTCATTGGAGAAACCCCCTCCACTAATCCCAACTTCGAGAATTACCCCAGCACTAATTTTCTCCCCTAGCAAGAAAAAATCGTTCGTAAGGTGCCTCATTGACTCTTGCAGAGCCATGTGTCAGGAAATTTGCGTTCCGCGCGTTCGTCTGGAGGCGAACATCAATCTCGGCCTCCTGCGCATGCCTCAGTCAATCGTTCAAGAAAGGTACAGACCTGAGTACAAGAGAAACTGTATTTTGGATTGAAGTCACTCCACTTCGATGTCGAAAAGAAAGACGAAACGTGCGTTGTTCCCCCGTAAAACACTCGCTAAAATGCAACAAGGTGTGCGTCACACCTTGATCTGGTACTGAAACCACCGCTGCAACCGCCGCTGCGAAGGACTTGGGGGCACTGCCACGCACTGCCCGAACTTCATATGGAGGAGGTCGCACTCGTGACGGCCATAATCACGTATCGAAGGGCTCGAAAGCACTGCCCGAACGTTGGCCCGAACTTCGTGGATGATGCCGAACTCGCGTCCCTGTTCTGACAGCCGCAATCACGCATGCAAAAAGAAAAAGGGCGACAAACATTCAGCGCCGAAAAAAAAACAGGGCAAAAAAAAAATTCATTTTGTTTTGCAAACTCGCCACGGGGCGGCACAACAGTCGCGTCGTGCGTATAGACACTTCCGGATGAGCCACACGACGTCGTGCGTATAGCCTCAGTCTAATTTTTATACATTTACTATACTTGACTACGGTATACTCAACACTAGGAAGGGAGCAATGACAACTACTACAAACAGTTCATTAGGCTTGCTCCCGTAGATGACTACGAAGAGTGCTCACTGCGCATCTTTCTTTATCAAAATGTCCCTGTCGTGAACGGCGACAGGGACCAAGAGGCTCTTTCCACGCAGATGTTTGTATGATAACTATCGAATGGATACACCGCTCTTGTTATTATTATTATTATTATTATTATTACAGCAGTTCCAACCTACTTTCCTCATGATTATATGTGATTGTATTAATTATTGGGGTGTATTAGTCCTGTAGTGACTTCTTTTTCCGCTTTGTTGGACTGACTTCTTCTTTTTACAACATTGCTCTGTTTTGTTCTTATCTGCCATTCAGACGGTCTTTATCGAATTGTTTATTCTTAGCAATCGTGTTTTTCGTACACCATTGCCGAGACCTTACGGTTGTTCCCTGGCAACTTTGTAAGATTGATTGATGGATTGATTGATTGATTGATTGATTGATTGATTGATTGATTGATTGATTGCAAAGCGCTAGAGCACACACACCAACAAGGCAAACGTATTCATTAAGGGCAAACTTGTGTCTGCTACTCAAGGCGATTATGGTCGTCTAAATCCAAGCCAGTTGAACTTGCTTGCTTGTTGATGATGATGATGATGATCCTTATTATACTGGCGCACACCCACAAAAGGGGATCGGCCAAAAAACAGGTGGCAGGATTCTTAAGCAAAAGGCTTATGGTTTTGCAACCTCTGTTCTGGCCCTGAAAACTCCGTCCAGCTGTCCTCGTCTTCCTCTTTCCGAAAAACACCCCAGTGCGATGCGCATGGGAGGTGGGATCGACAAGGGGCTGATTCCACTATATGACAGCTGCGTAGTACTACAATACAGTGCGCAAGCTCTGTTATACATAGTGACGGGTGCGCCTTGCGGTGAACGTGGTGATAATGTATTGGCACTCTACCGTCAGCACTTTTAACTCGAACAATCCGACTCGTGGCCTCGGCTCGCCTGGACTGAGGTCAGAGCCGCCAAGCGTTGAAAGTGATATGCTTGTTGCTCTTAAGGAGTGCACGTCAGTTTCACTAGTAATGTTCTTTTTCCAGTCTGCCTGATCAGCGGGTCACGCGCAGCCACTTAACATCCCATTTTCGCCACGTTTCGTTCATGGCTTCGTTATCGAACGCTCCCATGGCGTTCGTTGTCGTATACTTATCTCGACAAGGAACCATTGCGTGCGACAGCTTACGCACCTTTCGAGTTTGAATGAACAGCAGCTGCTAAAAGGAAATTCCATGTAGAAAAAGCAAAGCAAATGCACGTTCGTGGAGTTTGTAAAAGCTGCACAATAAATAAACGCAAAATGCGGGGGCATGACCCATGTTCTCATTCATTATTTTCTGAGTTTTCAATATGTTTTCAGCTATAAATTGGCTGATATATAGTAGACGATGCTTGGGCGCGCACACGAATATAGCCCAAAAGTTATTTCGCCTTCAGAATTTTGTGTCAGTACTCATTTTGAAATGCCCGTTGTGACAGGAGTATAGGGTACATTTCTAAAGCAGCAAAGTTAAAACTGTATGCACGCAAATACTAAAAAAATTGCCAGATCCCACGCACAGTGGGAATTGATGATATGCGAAGCACGAGTGAGAAAGAGATATATGTCACTTTAAAATCAGCACAAAGTTATGATGTGGAGGTAAATGATTCCGTACATGACTTCCGTGTCATAATTATCATGTTTGGATGTGTCGTTTACTTTCGTCATCTATTCACGTCACGTGATACCAAATTTAGTATATGTGTAGCTAGCAAAACGGCTGCGAGCACGCTATGAGCGTGGTATGTTGTCATGTTCTTACATGACACGCGTGTCAGGATTATCATATTTGCACCAGTCATATGTTTACTGATTCATTGACGTCACGTAACACCAAATTACATGTTAAGTACATGTTAAGCTAGCAAAACGGGCGCGAGCTCATCATGAAGGGCCCAATATACTGTAAAGTAAAGAGGACGCTCGCTAACGCTGGGCACTGCGATGCTACGTTAGCAAAACGCGAGCACTGTATGGTCTGACGCCAGGCTCGACCAGCCTCCGTCGGCGCAGCCAGACTGCAACCGGCACGGAATGTGACATGCTGAATTTCGTGCCGATGGGTCACCCAGACAACACTGCGTCTTTATCTTTTCATGACGGAGGGACGCCCGACACGCTGAAATTTGCATGTGCCAAGACAACGCAGCGCGTCGCACGCCTGCGAGTATATGCAACGCCACCTAAATTAATTTAGGTGGTGTTGGTTCATGGCAGGACCGGCGCCTGGTGTGGCAACGCCGGCGTAACGCAACGAAATGAATGCCGGCGAGCACGCGCACCACGTCACGCCGAAATGTATTGGTGCCTTGACTATGGCATGTAGGCATGTTCTCGCACGACACGCATCTCATGATTATCATGTTTGCACCAGCCAAATACCTTCGTTCTCCATTGACTTCACGTAATACCAAATTTGGCAGGCATATGTGAAGCCAGCGAAACGGCCGCGAGTGCATCATGAGTGTGACATGTAGTCATGTTGGTAAATCACACGCATGTCGTGATTATCATGTTTGGATGTGTCAGTTACTTATGTCGTCCTTTCGCGTCACATAATACAGAGTTTGCTACACGTGAGGCTAGCGAAACAGCCACGAGTGCATCATGAGTGTAGCAAGTACTCATGTTGTTACTTGACACGCATCTCATGTTTATCATGTTTGCACCAGTATCATACCTTCGTCATTCGTTCACGTCTCATAATACCAAATTTGGTATAAGTTAAGCTAGCGAAACGGCCGCCAGCGCATCCTGAGCGTGGCATGTAATGTTGTTACATGACACGCATCTCATGATTATTATGTTTGCACGAGTCACGTACTTTCATAATTCATTCACGTAACGTAATACCAAATGTGGTGTATGTGACACTGGCAAAACGGCCACGAGTGCATCATGAGCGTGGCATGTAGTCATGTTGTTACATCACACGCATGTCATGATTTTCATGTTAGGGTCTGTCGCTTGTGTTCGCCATGAAATCATGTCCTACCATACCAGTTTTGCAACATGCCAAGTGAACGAAACCACCCGGCAACAGCTGCAGGTCCATGAAATGTAAATCATGACATTCATAGAGATCAAGATTTTCATGTTATGACTTGTCAGATAGATAGATAGATAGATAGATAGATAGATAGATAGATAGATAGATAGATAGATAGATAGATAGATAGATAGATAGATAGATAGATAGATAGATATGCTCAAAGTCACTGAAGTTCGCTAAGAAATGCTTCGCATTTCAAATGCCCGCATGGCAGGAGTGAAAGAGTAAAAATATAGTGACTGCAGACGAGGCATTTGACTTTTTTGTTAACACTTAGTAATGTTTTATAGCAAGGAATGTACACTTCGCTGCAAGAGGGAAACACAAATTTCTAAAGACGCAAAAGCGAAAAAAAGTGATGAAAATTACTAAAATTTTAAAACACCGCCCAGATGGTGGAATCGAACCACTCTGGCGTCAACCAGCTACGGGTTTGAAGCCCGCACCCCGGACCACCGAGGCTCATCTGGGCAACTGTAAGTATTTCAATCAACTATTTATAGGCGAAATTTAGAGGGGCATTACCAGGCAGTGATCATCTATCTTTAAGACCAAGCCGACGCTAATGGCTACCGTAAATGAGAAACTTGAAGAGCTGGTGCAACCTATAGACCTCGTCAGATTGTGTTCTTATATTTGCGTCATCTTTAGGAGCACAAAGATTCGGCTAGTCTCGAATAAATTGCAGCAGAAATCATGCTTTTATTGGTGAGGGCGACCCCTTCCGCTATAAAATCGAACTGAAAAAACACGAAAATGCCGCATCTCCAGGAGCGTACTTGCGCCACAGCAGATTGGCACGCCCTGTCGATGGCACATGCGCGTTTGGATGTTTTGCGAGCGAAATAAGCGCTATGTTTAGAAATAAGACACGAGTTCCGCAGAATATCGAACCATCGAAACATGCGAAATTCTTGATTATGGAGCGTCGCTGGAGCCTACGTTTCGACAAGCTGATTAGTCTCCTAGAAGAGTTGCAACCTTGAACACAACAAGTCCACCAGTCAGTTGTTAACGATTTAGAGTACTTGGTACACCACTGTCGGAAAGCAAAAAGCCGACGCGTGGGCCTATCATTTCATGAGAAAGTGTTAGGCAAGGAGGATTAAAAAAATTGCTGGAGTGGAAATGATTGCGCAGAAGGGAAGCCGTTCCTCTGGCAAGATGGCGGTTGTGGCGGCCATCTTACTAGGGGCATGATAAAGTATCACCGTTCAGCGATAATAAACGAAGCGTTTCCCTCGCACGCCCAATACGTTTAATGTGGGAACGTTTGCGGGTCACATAGTGCTCTAAGCACCTCTTACAGTTACTAGTTTTGCTTAGTGAGCCTCTAATTGGAGGCAAATTTCTTTGAAGATTCAGTTATCTATACTCATATGTGCGTGTTGTTTCGTCGGGAACAACTGTCTTTTAATATAGAACTAACGTAGCAATTACATGAAGTATCAAAGCCACTTGATTTTTAAGTGGGAACTATGAGAAAAGAACATGTTTCTGCCATCTTGGCAGTGGCAAAAGGAGGCTTCACTTCTGCTGGCAAGGTAATGCGGGAGCTTCCACTCCAGCAATTTTTCTTTCATCCTCCTTGCTATCAGGCCCATGGCCTGTTGCGAGCTTCGCAGCCACGCCGTGAGGCATCACCACCATCGAAATGATGACAGCGCTCCACCGGCGACAGCAAACGAAACGCCATCTAAACGTTTTTTTTTTTTTTACAATTTCATTTGTAATACTTGAGAATGATACGTATAAAAAACTGCTTCTCATTTAATTTTAGGCGTTCGTAAGCATGAATAGTGCGAACGCGTAGAAGATTGGAAAGTGAGCCACTTTAGGTGGCAGCGAGAACCCGAAAAAAAAAAAAAACAGTCGGGTTGTACTGCTCATGAGAAACACGCGGATACGTTGATAATATTTACAGAAAGTTTGCGGAATACTCTCAACGAGTTGTCACGACATCTTCAGCTACAGAAGTGCCGAAACCTTATCAGTATACCTTTAGATACTCCAGCAAAAGTTTCGTGGGGTGCGATGGATATATCAGCCAGCGCTGGGCAGCTTCTGTGCTCCGAGCATCTGCGTTGGGGCTATGCGTAGTACGTACCTTGTTTGCACATGAACGCTGATGCATGCATATCGTTCACTGCTGTACGTGCTAAAACGTTACTTACATGGCCTTTATTTCATGTAAACATCGATTGACTCGCAATAATACGATTTATTGCCCCAAGCTTGTGGGATCAGCGTTGCAACTTCGCTCGGCCTGTATGCGGCATCATAACTTACGAAAGTAAGTATACAAGGTACTTATGAACTTCTAATAACTAGTATACTGCAATGTACTATATGGAAAGGAGGGAAATTGAGAACGGGGGCTGCTCCAACGAGTTATCGACAGCCATGCCGCAGAATCAGACGATAACGGTGTCGTCTGCTATGCAAACGGCCAGCTGCCATATCGAAACGCCCTGGTGCTTTGAAACCTATTTCGTTTTATACGCAGCTCCAAATGATAAAAAACAATAATTTAGTTAATATTTCTTCAAAAAATCTATTTGAGTGCAGAAGACTATAAAAACTTTTCAGTTGTTAGTAAAGTAGATATTTTCCAATCATTGTACAACTGCCGCCGGAACCAAGACGGTACTATCATCGCGTTCAATTTTCGTCCCCATTGGTTTTAAGGACATGTCACTCCCATGCCGTGTCGACAAAATTGTCACTGCCATGCCACTCCCATGCCGTCACTGCCACATGTCACTCCAAAGCCGTGTCGACAATGGAGAGTGAGGCGAAGCATTCGTCTGTCCATGTCCTTGATTCCGTTTATCCATGCGTCCGTCTATGTGACTGTCCATCCGCCCGGCCGCGCGTGTGTCTTTTCGTACGTCCGCACCTCCAACCATTCGTCCATCCCTGCGCTCCTCCATGCATCCTCCCTGCGTCCGTTCATGCGCCCATTCGTCCGTGCAGCCATCCGCGCATCCGTCCATGCATCTGTCTGTGTGTGCGTTCGTCCATCTAGTCAACACTTCAAGTACCACCATCTCGCAACTTTTCATCATATATTCCGCATATAGAAGCACCGCCATCCAGCGGACATTCCAAGGATTAAACGAGAGGTGGCACACGCACACTTTCTTACGACTTGCGCTTCGTGTCTACTTCCCACCTCTAACCACCTCGAGTTCATAATATATACTAGTTCACTGTATTCATGGCACTGCGGCCGAACGCTCGCTAAACCTTTCTAAAACCAAAGAGGTTACGCCCAGCGAGTATAACGTAGCAACTTTTTCCTGTCGTTAGTTTATGTACATGCCAATGACTGCTAACGGGGAATGAGAGACAGGAAAATACGGCTTGTAGGTAATGCGCACGCTGCGAATTTTTCATTGTTCAACAACGCACAGGAGAAATCTTCCACCCGGCATCACCTTGCAGGTGAAAACGTAAGACATGTTACGCACTACTACGAGGGATGAACGGGTGCTGCTTTGAGGAGCTTCGCCACTAAAAAAATTCACAGCATATCCAAGGAGTAAATGATGATGAGTGGGGAGAAGAATTTGTCCGTCTCTTCTTCTCTTCGTCTCTGCCTGCCTGTCTGTCTGTCCTTCGGTCTGTCTGTCTGTCTGTCTGTCTGTCTGTCTGTCTGTCTGTCTGTCTGTCTGTCTGTCTGTCTGTCTAATAGTGTTTAGAAATAGTGGGTGTAACCATAGAGAAATAAAGGTTAAGAGTGGACACTCCCGTAGACCCCAGCGGCCCAATCGACCCTAGCACACCTAGTGGTTGGTGAGAGCAAGTGGCGTGCGCTTCCTGTTTCGGTTTCACTGGCGCAAATTTTGAATTACTTTGCATAACCGACGTTTGGCTATGACGAAAGTTCATGATTTCAGACTACTATTCATCGCCCAAATGGATAGTTTTTGTAGGCCGTTTTGATTTAGCGATTCCCTGTTTTGTTTTGTTCACTGGTTCGTGCGAATCGGTCGTGACGTAATTTTTATTTCGATTAAGTTATAATAAAAAGAGATGCAGGTAATGATAATTCACTACGGTTTTATTCATCGCGCTTGTGTTTTTCTTTTGGAACGAGTGATCAATGTATATATCAGTCAAAGAGACAGAGTATCCGTAATGTTTTATTCAAAGGCAAGGTAGAGTCTGAGAATATAAAAAGCACAATATGACAAAGGTAGACAACAAATGCATCTCGCCTTACAAATAAATTGTAACAAATACAGAGAGAACACAGACAACGCACACATCGCTAGAGTTGGCAGAAGCCGAGAAGCTGGTGAAGTATGACACACCGGGCCAGTGGGTAAGTAAGGATCTATGGCAAAAACACAGCGCACAATGCTGATGAACAAGGAAGAAGTGACATACACACAGCAATGAAGTCGCGAATCACGCCTGGGGTTAACCGAAATAATGCATATAAAAAAAGAGCACACAGAAACCACACGACACAATAGCAGAAAGGCAAAGGTGCAGTGTGCTGGCTGTGCTTAAGAACAGCTAGTCCAAAATGAAAAAAAGCAGACTTGATGCCTGCTTGTCCTCAGAAAGGTAGGGCTTTACAGCTTGCTCACTACGTGAAAGACAAACTTTATGCTACAACACTGGCAGGTTTTGTGGCTTTTGTTATGCGTCGCCTTCATCAAAAACTTAAGATCCCAAGTGATTTGCGTCTGGGTGTTGCTGTGACGCTTGCGAGCTAAAATAGATTGTAGTCATCACTTATCCAGAATTGTGGACCTTAATTGGTGCTACGAGAGCGGTATTACAGGGCTAATAAATAGCAGAAGGAAACCACTTGGCTCATTATTTTTCACAAAGGCTCTACATCGTACGTTATCACTCAAAAGCTATATAAAAATAAAATGGCAGCGTCCGCAGCCCCATCAAACGCTACAAGTTTGAGTATTCTTTTGAAAATTTTGATGGGCGAGATGAGGAGGTTGATGAGAAGCTAAAATACGAAAAGCGTGATAACGTGAACCGTGCCCACTTCATACTGTGTTCCTTACCCGCTCGAAGACACTTCAACAAGCGGTTTTGTTATCGATATATTACTTGAGCTGGAGAGATAAAGCATACACAGTGACCAAGCGAGCCACAGTAAAGTGTACAGTTCGCCCGCATTTGCTACAAAAATACAGACAGGATACCCAACATTCTTTTTAAGGTTATGCAAATCACTTCGAGCGAATACACAGTGTCCCTACTCCTCATAGCGGGTAACCTAAACAATGTACGCAACGAAGGAGTGGCTAGTCCAGTTGAGCTGAATATAAGCATATAAGACCATAATGAAGTCTGCTGTAACGAAGTAATAACATAACAAAGCTATTGCAGGATTCGGCTCAACTCGAATACTTTAGTGTAAACCCGCCGCTAATTGCTAACCTTTGAACTTGTCAAGCTGTATGCCTGAGATTGAAGACTGGAACCTAACCCTATCTAAGTTTCGGTTCACAAAACGCACATGCCAACATAAACAAACCCGGCAAAACATTTTCAGAAACTTCGCGCGACACCCAGCAGAGCAGAAATGAAAATCGCCAACACTTGACAGATGGTGATACAAAACATCGCACACTTTCAGGTGATGTGCAGTGGCCTCAATTATGGCAAGAAAGTGAGATTCAAGTTGTTGTACGTATGCAAAAGCTGCTTCTGATGGCACAGTGAGATTCCCAAAAAGTTTGCTGGGGACGTGGTATGCTTTGAGCATTGTGAAATACTGGTGGGTACCCTTAAGCGTCTCACTGTCGTCTTTCAGTAACTGTGGGCAACTGCAACCGTCACATGCATTCTGAAGGAAGTGTTTGATGAGAAAACCAGCTACATAATATGCAGCGGAGTCGTCGATAATATGGGAGTGAACGTTTGTCGCAAGTTCAGAGAGATCGTCTAGAGCGGGAAAGTCGTCAGGCTGTGGCTGTGCACACTCCTCATTATCCACAAGAGACGCACTGGTGAGGGAGAATGGCGAGAGCTGCTTTTGGAGGAGGTCACATTCATCATCCTCGACATTTCCGTATTCTGACAGCTTGAAGAGTTTTCTTATGCAGATGTGCTTCAGGCCACAAATAAATTGTGCTACATTGGGGTTGGTGTTGCAACTCTGTTTTTGCCTAATGTGGCCAAATATGTTCTCCAGAGGATCCTGTTGAAGCCTGCGTGTTAACAGGTATTCAAAATTGTAATTTTTGGAGAGGTCGTCCCATAGTTGACAAATTGCCTGAATTGTAATTTGCAAACCTACGATGGTTTGTGGTTGACGTCTGCCAGCAAACTGCCATGATGCAATCCAGGGAAGCTGGCCTCGGAGGAAGTCAATAAGCTCTGAATCATTTTTCATGATTGCATGCCGCAGCTTTTGCGAAGTTCTTTTTTTACTCGAGCTGTTCAAGGCATCGAAAATCCTGTCCATACGATCACAAAATTGAGCTGTAGTGATGGCCGAGGCAGGCAGCACCTTCGCATACACCAATGCCGTGATAGCAATCGAAACTGATGCACTGAGGACCTGAGTTGCTCTGCTGGCCTTCATATTAAAAAAAGGTTTCTGATGAACGTGCCATTCAGTCAACTTTGGAGCCAATCGCAACCGCAACTCATGTGAGGATTGGTAAAGGCTTACAATGTGCGACCAGTTAACGATGTCATCCCCAATGTATAACTTGTGTGCTTGGACATTATTCCGCGTTGTTTTAATTAAATGCGGAACATCAAAAATGTAATATACCCGCTCACCATTAACTTCAAAAAAAGGCTTTGCTACAGTCACTCTTAGTTGGTTAGCGAGACTTACATTTGAACTGCCCTGGTCGCAAATGACTGCTTTCACTGCAATATTAATGCTCCTAAGCTCCAAAATGAGTGACACCAGCAAGTTATGCATAACAGATGATGGTGTTGATGTGTGCCCTATAGTAAAAGCAACCGGTTGAACCCACTTTCTCGAAACGCCAACAAGAAGAAAAACCAGTGCTCGAACAGCGATGGTTGAAGTGCGATGAGTGCCATCATCTGTAAAACCCTGGACAACGTCTCTTGCAGCATCATAGTACAAATTCTTTTTGAGTGCTATTTCGTCGAAAACTGAAGCACACACTCGGTCCCGTTCATTCCAAGCTTGAGTATTTGTTGCAATGGAAGAAAGGATTCCTGGAATTATGCCTGGAGTCATCTTTACATTAGCTAGCCACCTCCTTAATGAACGCCGGGAGGGCAAAGAAAAATATGGAGCCAGAAATCGGTATGCTCGCGGACCTCGGAAGTTTAAGTGAAGTGCGAATTTCTTGAACCACACGGGAAACCGCTTGCCCTTGCGTTTGGGCCTCAAGTGAACATGTGCAGAAAGAAGTTTAAAAACCTCCTCGGTGACGTGCGGCCGGATAACTTCAGGGGCCTTTGAAGTCGATGACGGTGCTTGGTGAGGCTGTCTCCGCAGTCTTTTGATAGTTTTCCGCTGTGCTGCTACTTTGGCTTGCAGATGTTTAATGGTTTGCTTGTACTTCATTGATGGAGACATTGTCGCTGGCACACAGGAACGCACTGCATAAAAACAAAAAATTGGATGTAAAAGCGAAGAACAACTAATCCCATACGAGCACTTTCCTCGCTCTTTCAGACCCAAGGTGCACAACTTTCTGTGGTGCAAAGTTTTCGATTCCACTACCTAAAAACAAACCATTCACAATGTTGACAATGCACAAAAAAAATAAAAATCACTGAGAGCCCACCCTTACATTTTGTAAGTGCACACGTAGTGTCCTTTTGAGGATAGTTTCCTCAGAATGTCCTAAACATAAAATAGCACATTAAAACAGCTGCAATAAAAGCATAGTCACCATTTTCTCTAGGGCACTCAGGCGTGGAGCTGTTGGCGGGGACGTCTTCTGGAGGGTTTTGTGAAGCTTGTTCAGTGCCTCGGACAGTGCTGTCGGAACAATCTTGCGAGCGGCCTGCGGAAGTCTCTATATCAATCCACTCTGGTGTTGAAGTGAACATACAACTTACCGGTCACACAAGTTCCTTTTGTGACAGCTGAATGACTGGTTAAGGTTTTCTCCGGCAAGACGAAGTCAGCGGAAATTCTTTCACCAGCTACAAGGGAGCTGCCACCTGCAGAGGTTTGGTCAACAGTCAATTTCGGTAAAAGAAAGAAATCGCGACACTGAACGCACCCTGTTCATCGGGGCACCTCAATGTGTGGGAGCCGCTTTTTGAAGCCTCTACCGCAGGTCCTGAAGAAATGAAATTACGACAATGTATCAGTAAGAGGCTTAAAATAACACAAACTGAAGCTCATCCGCACCTTTCAGTGCAGCTTCTGCAGCCATGTCACAGTCACTACTTGAAGCGACGCTCAGAGAACCTGCATATATGTGCAGTTGGTACAAGTTACAAAGCTTGTAGCATGGGGAAACTTAAACAGCTCTTTCAAACGCATAAATTGGTCGAACGC
This sequence comes from Rhipicephalus microplus, assembly GCF_013339725.1. NCBI lineage: Eukaryota > Metazoa > Arthropoda > Arachnida > Ixodida > Ixodidae > Rhipicephalus > Rhipicephalus microplus. The sequence goes on from NC_051169.1 coordinate 104,022,431, forward strand.
GTAAGAAAAGAGAAGGCACCTACTAGGAAACAAGTAATTTGTGATTTTTGGAATTATCAACAGTGGCAGCTTTTACTGATGAAAGGTATACGTACATGTGCACTCAGGCTTGAAGATAACGTGAAATAGCCCTTTAAAGTCTTTTAAAACAAGTTGCGCAGGTCAAGAGCATCAAAAAACGACAGAAATGCAAAGCTGCTGTTAGGAATGTAATAGCCCACAATTCACAAAATTTAAGACTTTCCAAGTGTTACTTCTATAGTGAGGCTTCTCCATCGGCTACAAAGATCTTCACGGTTAACTGTCGCCACTGATTCAATACAAGTGGCTGCTATTGCACATATTTGAGTTTCAGTCAATCACTTACATGGTGCAGCTGGTTGCACACTGGGGACAGCCATTCTTGTAAGCCTTGTGTGCCCAGGGTCCATAAAACTTTGAGCAGTAAAATGGTCGCTACAAACCCTGTACGTTGCGTACAATAGGCTGGCCGGCTTACTAAGGAGATCATCGCGTCCAGCATACTGCATCCATGCTTTCATCCTGCATTGGCAATGAACTATCAGCTGAAAGGGGAAGTGCTTGAGTAGTGATTTTTTATTGTTACCCTCACTGAGAAAGTACGAACAGTAAGCCTAAAGACATGCAAACGATACAAAAGCTTTAACACACCTGCCGTCCCGTGGTATGCGGAAGAAACTCGTCCCAGGCTTCTTGTGGGTTCTGCCATTGTTGAAGCACCACGATACACAGCAGTAGCTGCCGTAGCTTGGACCGCCGGACGGCATGGCGTCAGCGCGGTCTGAAAATGTTAGTAAGTGGATGCTTCGCTGTCAAATTACGAAAAAGATATGTGCACGTCATAAGTGTACCAACGAACCCCTTTGAATGATTAGCTAATCGATGCACAATACAAAACCAGTGATACATCTCTGACCCATAAAACTCTGACTTGCAAAGATATACGTCAAGACCACGTACAAAGATCTTCAGAAGTTTCCCGGCCGCTATCCCTTGTAATGCAATGGTATCGCGGCCTGGGAACTTTAGAACACCTTCGTACGTACGCAGTATCAGCAGTACCTTGGGAAGAAAAATCGTAGTTGAAATTTATGCGGTAAAATTATATTGGAAACGTCAAAAAAATTTGTGAGCAGCTTGCACTAGTGGCACAAGGCTAGCGAAAAAAACGAAGATGATGGCCACTTGGCTAGTCCAGATTTGCCTCCGGCACACCAAGAATTATTCGTGTTCCGAGCCTTCGGGAAACGCGTCGTGAAGCATGCGAGGCCCAGCGAATGCTTCTCAATATTTTGCACCGAGCCTATGACCTAGCTGCCCAGCTACGCTCAGCGCACAGACGCTCGCGTCCGTGGCAAACGCAGCACGCGTCGCCTCGGCTTGACGCCATGCCGCCTTTGCTATACTGCATACGTTGCACAATGTTCCCGTCTAGCCGCCACATAGAGCCACAAACTTTCTTTTTAGCGAACCTCCCAGTCCTTACAAGCTTCAGAAAAAGGTTACAACTGCGTGAATGAGACGCCATGTAAGAAACAAACTCGCACACTCGAAGCGCAACCTGTGTGTGTGCATCTTTCTATGTTTGTTGCATGGTGTCTTATTCGCGCAAGTGTAACCGTTTTCTGAAAAAATGACCCAACAAGACCAACAACATGTCATTCCACAAGCTTCGTTTGAAAACGTGCCTCACCTGTTATCTCACCACGAAAACGCCGACGCAGCCGACGTTGACGAAAGCGACGAAAGCTTCTCGCTGTCAGCCATGCATGGGCTTGTCGCTGGGTAGATGGTGTTTATGACAGTACGGCTGAAGAAAAATAATCGCGTAAGGTGTGTTGAATAAATTGTTTTTATGTATAAATAACATACCAAATTTGGGCGTATAACTATTATTTTGTAAAAACGATTCTGTTGCATTGATTATAATTGTTTTTTTTTTTTTGCGCTTGCGTCCTCTGACGTTTGGTGAGAGCACTAGTTTGTTACGTAGTCGTGACGCACTTCCTGAGGCCAGGTTTCGCGGAGTGTCCGCTCTTGTCTTCTTCTTTCTCTATGGTGTAACGGTTTAGAAAAAGTTTATTCTCTCCTGGGACGCAACAAAGCTAAGGGACAAGCGTCTACGTAGTACGTAAATCGTAGTACGTAACCACCAGTAGCACATACCCGAAATAGCGGTGCTTACGATTTCGACCTCCGAGGTGGTGCTGGGGAGAGATTTCTTCTGTGCGTTGTTGAACAATAAACGATAGTGCCCTATGTACATTCCAAAGGCTGCTAAGGAGGAATGAGAGACAGGAGCATTCGGCTTTTAGTTAACGCGCACGCTGCGATCCTCATTAGCAGCCATTGGCATGTACATTGAGCACCTAGCTGACAAGGAAGGGTTGCTACGTTATACTCGCTGGGTGTAACCTCCTTAGTTTCAGAAAGGTTTAGCGAGCGTTCGGCTGCAGTGCCATGAATACAGTGAACTAGTATATACCATAAACTCGAGGTGGTTAAAGGTGGGAAGTAAACCCGAAGCGGCAAGCCGTAAGAAAGTGTGCATCTGCCACCTCCCGTTTAGTCCTTGAAATGTCCGCTGGATGGCGGTGCTTCTACATGGAGAATATATGATGAAAAGATGCAAGATGGTGGTACTTGAAGTGCTGAATAGATGGACGAACGGACACACAGACAGATGCATGGATGGACGCATGAACGGACGCAGGCGTGGATGCATGGACGAATGCAGGGACGGACGCACGAACAGACGCATGGACGGTTACACAGACGTACGCAGGAACGGACGGAGGCAAGAACGAATGGACGGACGAATGCTTCGCCCCACTCCCCATCATTCACTCCGTGGATATGCTGCCATTTTTTTTTCTTAGTGGCTTTGGCCAGGGGTACACGACGTCAACGTCGAGCTGCGCCGTGACGCCGTGACCTACTTGGCACCACTCCAACACCAGCGACGAGGGTAATGCGTTGCGATGTGTTCTTATGCAGGCACGTACGTCTATCCGGAACTGCGAATAATTTTTGAGACTTAGGCCCGTATTCACAAAAGAACCTTCACCTTATCTCAACTTTTCTTTGTCGATATTAAGCATTTGCTGCTCTTGACGGACAAAGCAGGTCAACATTGATGAGACATTCTTGTCTTATCTTGATTGATACAACATTGATGAGACATTCTTATCTTTTACCCTGTTACCAGTGTTGCATCATTATAACACATGCAGATGGTATAGAAACTTGAGGAAAACGTTAGGCAAGGTCAAGGTTAGCTTGTGAATACGGGCGTTAGGTCTTCCTAACGTACAAATACATCAGTGAAAAGCCCACTGACGTTCTTGCATTTCGCCAACACCAAAACATGGCCTCCGTGACACGAACATGAGCTCAAGTCTTCGACGTTAGCCACGTGACGCACTGCCCACCATGCTTTTACGTGGTGTAGTAGAAGGTACACGCAAACTTCATTAACTAATGAATGCAAATGAGTTGCATGCCTACGAGGTGCTTAGAACGTATGTTCACAAATCCGCTGATGGAATGCACTTCTACTTCCTCCACCACACGCAATAGAGTATGAATGGTACGTAACCCTTGATGGCGCAGGCATAAATAGTCTTTCGGAACGACTATGAGCTATGAGCCCTAGCTTGTTCATGTATACGCAAGCTAGCTGAAGCTGCGTTCTCAGCCTGCTTTTAGTAAATTTTCTTTCCCTCTCTCTCATGCAATGCCGTCAATATATACATGAATGAAGAACTGATTTACTGATTCCACTAGTCAGCGCAGTGAATGCATTGTGGCAACGTTGACTACATTTCAGCTACGTTTGAAATCACTTCAGCGATGTTGTTGTTCAGCTGTTTTTTTCTTTGTTAACATCATTGCCGTTGCGAGCCGTGACCGCCATATATGTTCTTGATACTCTCCGCAGATATATTTGTACTCTAACGATCGCTTGTGTACACAGCTTCACTCTCAGTTAACCGTGGAGGTGCTCTAGGACGAGGTCAGACGACAGATGAGCGTCGAGGGTAGTTACGCTCCACTTCCCAGATTCCCCTGTAGATGGACTAACTGCCTCAGCCATGGACGAAGTCGAAACTCCATACGAAAAACAAGAAAGCCAGGGTTGAGCGAACCAAATGTGATGTGTGTGCGTGTGTGTTGATTTGTTTACTTATACTTCCAGCTTACATTCTTTTCCTAGAGTAACGCTTACAGTGTGTGTGTGTGTGCGTGCGTGTGTGTGTGTGTGTGTGTGTTTGTGTGTGTGTGTGTGTGTGTGTGTGTGTGTGTGTGTGTGTGTGTGTGTGTGTGTGTGTGTGTGTGTGTGTGTGTGTGTGTGTGTGTGCGTGCGTGTGTGTGTGTTCGGCGTTCGACTGCGTGGATCATAGCGAAAGAGAAATACAGCGATAACGAAAAGAGCACGAGCAGTAAAACTGGAGACAACGATACAAGAAAAAGATGAGGAGGAAAGTGGAGAAGAAGGTAAGGCAATAAGGATAGGAGGACGGCGAAGTGTCATGCCACGGCTGCTGCATCATACCAAGCACTATGTATGATCCCCTGCGGTCACCAGCAACAAGTGCGCTGTCATTCGGTGACGTTACTACTACGGCCTTTGGCGACCGCGTACACCGATATTGAAAACGAAGGGCTTCCGACCTACTGCTCGTGGGTGACGTCATCTGCGCCGCCCCACGCCGGAGAATCTGCTATGCATACGCTAATGTACTTAGATCAAACCGCATAACAACAATGATCCGAGCCCCACGTTGCCGTGTTCAAGGTTTCTGAACAAAGTGACGAAACTGGTGCAATGGCTTCCTCACCCCTACACTAAAGTTTCGATGTACCGTGACTTTCATTTTTACTGCCATAGCAATTATATGGACACTATCGGCTGGTTTGTGCCACCGGCGTCGATGTTTGTCGCCGCCGTCATTCACCGTACATGTATACGAATATACATCTGCTGGTGGGCCCCGTTGGCGTTTTCTTTACACTCATGCGCTGTCGTGTACGTTCAGTCTGGGCACCATGTGCGCCGTGTCCCATGTGCGGCTGGCCTCGACACGAGTGCACAGCACCGCGGACGTTGACGGTGGAGCGTGGTGCAGCAATACAATCAGTGAGCGCTCGCTGGCAGACGACGAGGTGAAGTTGCATCATTGCAGATGTTATTTTCAGCTGGCGCTGCCGCAGAACACAGCTGGACGGAACGGGAAGCGTGCGCGAGCTTACATCGTCTGACCGTATACTCACACAAAGCTACATTTGCAGCCAGGATTCCACTGGACACCGAAGGCGATGCGAAAATTGCCGTAACCCTCGTCGAGCTAGTACAGAATCGAGGCAGCACAACCACCGGGAGAACAGACGCGCTCCCACTGAATACGTGGCGCCTCGCAAGTGCCTCTCGTTGGTTGATTTTTCTCTCGTTTGCTCTCGCAGAACGCTGGAATTGGTCGCCTGCTGCACGGGGTATCTCGTAGACGGCGCTGCTGTCGTGGATTCGAGTCCTGTGGTTCACACGTTCCCCTGACACGTAGTGGCCCTTGAAAATCGGGCAGTGTTTGACTTAACTTCCCTGCGACCATCACGGTGCCAGTGCACCACAGCCAAAGATCGCAAAAGCTTGTGTGCAATAAAACACAGAATATCTACGGAGTGCATAATGATGAGTGAAGGATGGCGTTTGTCAGTCCGCCTGCGCCTCCATCCGTCCATTCGTTCTTGCTTCTTCCGTCTGTGCGTCTATCTGTGCGACCCTTCGTGCGTCCATCCATATGTCCCTGCGTCCATCCGTCCGTTCATGCATCAGTTCGTGCGTTCGTCCGCACTTCTGAGCGTCCATCCATGCATCCATTCATTCGCGCATCCGTCCGTGTATCCGTCGGTGCGTCCATCCACGCGTCCGTGCATCTGCCTGTGTGTCCATCCATCTATCCGTGCATCTGTTCATCTGTCCGTCCATCTAGTGACCACTTCAAGTGCCATCATCTCGCTTCTTTTCATCGTACATTCATCATATAGAAGTGCCGCCATGCAGCGGATATTCGAAGGACTAAACGAGAGGTGACACGGCCAGACTAGAGGAGCGGCACGCGCACACTACGGCCTGTGCTTCGTGTCTAGCTCCCGCCTTTCACTGCCACTAATTCATGGCACTGCGGCCCAACTTTGCTAAATCTTGCTAAAACCGAGGAGGTTACGCACGGCGAGTTTACCGTGGCAGCCTTTCCTGGTCAGATAGGGCTCAAAGTGCGTCCTTCTGTTACTATTTCTTTCTATAACCATCAAATTCAAGGTTATACAACTACTACTACATATATCACGAAAGCATGACCGATGACTTAAGAAACTTCACCCCTAAACATTGAAGTACGCTTATACTCCGCGATAACTTTGTGTGGCAGCATGGCCAATGCTACGTGGGTGGTGCTTCTGCACAATTGCTACTACGCCGGTTTGTCCGTTTGCGTGCAATTACGGTTTCGGTTGTGCACGAGCGCCAATCAGTAATGCCTACATTAAAAAAAACACTATTATGTTAGCTATAGGGGAAAAGAACAAAACAATAGGATTTATTGAAGCATTCAGATTTTTTACAGAAAACAAAGGCACGTCCGAGGAGAAACTGGGACATCGGCAAAACGGCGCAAAACCACAATAACATTTCCTAATTTTCAGACCACACTTCATTGACATCGTTGTTTTCTTTCTTTTGGAGACGCAAGGATTTTCTAGAGACGTTCACGTTATTTTTGTGGGATGTGAATGCATCAACCGGTTGCAGAAATATTGGTCATGAACTGTCATGAACGAAAGTCTGACGATGGTTAATGTATGTGAATGAAATACAACCTTTACTCGGCAAAGAACACTGTTTTTGCATAGTCGACAGCATCATATACATGAACTACTCTGTCACCCATGTGAAGCTTTGTACTGGTATTTTTTTCTCCTAAATTGCTGTCATCACAAAACGCAGTAAACTACTCCCTCCAGACGCCGACGGGTAGGGTGCTACAGTACGCGATCATCAGGCTGGTCGTATCACGCAGCCGAAATAGCGACCATGTATACAACGCAGTTTAGGAAAAAAAGGTCATTGCTTTTACATATTTTCGACTTTACTTTAGACATGTAACATGTTTTATTTGAGCATCACCCAGATATTGTATTTGTAACAGAGACGTGGTTACATAACAACGTCCGAGATTGTGAAATATGCCCTCCAGGATATAACATGATCAGAAATGACCGCAGTAGCAAGGGTGGGGTTGTTGCCAATTTAGAGGCGAAGCTTCTTATAGCGGCACCCGTTCGTCCCTCGTAGTCGTAGTAGTAGTCGTAGGGTGTAACCAGTCTTACATTTTGACCTCCAAGGTGGTACCGGTGAGAGATTTCTTGTGTGCGTTGTTGAACAATAAAAAATGGCAGCATATCCATGGAGCGAATGATGGAAAGTGGGGCGAAGCATTCGTCCGTCCATTCGTTCTTGCTTCCGTCCGTCCCTGCGTCCGTCCCTGAGTTCGTCCATGACCACCCCTGTGCCCGTTCATGCGTCCATCCATGCATCTGTCTGTGTGTCCGTTCGTCCATCAATTCAACACTCCAAGTACCATCATCTCGCATATTTTCATCATATATTCCCCATATAGAAGCACCGGCATTCATCAGACATTGCAAGGACTAAACGAGAGGTGGCACACGCACACTTTCATAAAGCTTGCGCTTCGTGTCTACTTCCCACCTTTCCCCACTGCGAGTTCATTTTATACACTAGTTCACTGTATTCATGGCACTGCGACCCAACACTCGCTAAACCTTTCTAAAACCAAGGAGGTTACGCCCAGCGAGTATAACGTAGCAACCTTTTTCTGTCAGATAATGCTCAATGTACATGCCAGTGGCTGCTAATGGGAAATGAGAGACAGGAAAATTCGGCTTTTACTTTCTTACGGCTTGCGATTCGTATGTACTTCCCACCTTTAACACCTCGAGTTCATGGTATAAACTAGTTAATTGTATTCATGGCACTGCGGCTCAACGCTCGCTAAACTTTTCTGAAATTAAGGAGGTTACACCCAGCGAGTATAACGTAGCAACCCTTCCTTGTCAGATAGTGCTCAATGTACATGCCATTGGCTGCTAATGAGAATCGCAGCATGCGCGTTAACTAAAAGCCGAATGCTCCTGTCTCTCATTCCCCCTCAACAGCCTTTGGCATGTACATAGAGCACTATCTTTTATTGTTCAACTAGGTACAGAAGAAATCTCCCACCTGTCCCGCCTAGGAGGTCAAAATGTTATACTTGTTACACACTACAACATCTACGAGGGACGAACGGGAGCTCCTATAAAGAGCTTCTCCCCTGAAAATTTGAAGCGTGCGAGTGAACTAAAAGCCGAATTCTCCTGTCTTTCTCCCCATTAGCAGCCATTGGCATGTACATTGAGCGCTTTATGACAAGAAAGGGTTGTTACGTTATACTCGCTGAGCATAACCTAATTGGTTGCAGAAAGGTTTAGCGAGTGTTGGGCCGCAGTGCCATGAATACAGTGAACTAGTATATACCATGAACTCGAGGTGGCTAAAGGTGGGAAGTAAACACGAAGCGCGAGCCGTAAGAAAGTGTGCGTGTGCCACCTCTCGTATAGTCCTTGGAATGTCCGCTGGATGACGGTGCTTCTATATGGGGAATGTATGATGAAAATTTGCGAGATGGTGATACTTGGAGTGTTGAATAGATGGATGAACGGGCACACCAACAGATGCATGGACGAACTCACGGATGGCTGCACCAACAGATGGACGCATGGACGGACGCAGGGGCGGATGCATGGATGAACGCAGGGACGGACGCACAGATGGATGTGCAGACGCTCAAACGGACGAACGCATGGTCGGGTGAATGGACGCACGGATGGTCACACAGACGGATGCTTGGACGAACGGATGCTTCGCCGCACTCTCCATCATTCACTCCGTGGATATGCTGCCATTTTTTTTTTTCTGGAATGCAGCCTCAAATATACGGTGCTCTACAAACCAGCTGACATTAAAGCAATATGTTGCGAAATTCTTGGCCGCCCTGACTTGATTGTGGGATGCTTATATCATGCTCCGGGAAGCAATTCCGCCAGTGTTGATGCCCTGAATAAGAAACTCCATGACTTACGCTTTGAGAACAAACATGTTCTCATAGCGGGAGATTTTAATGTCCCAGCCGTTCAATGAGACGAAATGAAAACGGGTACGCGAGACCATGATGCGGGCGCACCAATTATAGGTATGTGTTTTTCACATGGAGGAGGAGGAGGAAGAAGAAAGTTTAAGCGGAAAGACAGGGAGGTTAGCCAGCTCTTAGACCGGCTGGCTACCCTGTGCTGGGGAAAGGGGTGAGGGGAATGAAAGATGTTGAAAAGAAATGTTGCGAAGAGAGGGCAGAAGTTACAAAAAAAATTGCGACAGAGGAAAGGCAACATCAAAGAGTACAAGAAACTAAAGTCTGTCTCTGTGTCCAGTTGTCCGCAAAAAGCGCAGCAAAGCTATCAAAGCCTTCTGGGCTGAGGATGGGCTCAGCCAATGACCCAGAATCCTTTGTTCCGACAAAGGCCGATCGTCTAGTCTATCCAGAGCTGCAGTGAGTTCTTGTATTTGCGCGTTGAAATGGGTGCACTCACACAGAAGGTGCGCGATGGTTTCTTCGCAACTGCAGTAAGTGCATGTAAGAGAGCTGGCCATCCCAATGAGATAAGAGTATGCGTTCGTGAAGGCCACTCCAAGCCACAGGCGGCATAAAAGAGTCTCCTCAGCTCGAGATATCCTTGGGGGAAGACGAAGCTGCAGATCGGGATCCAAGTTATGCAGGCGCGCGTTTGTGAAGTCTGTTGAGTTCCACTGTACCAGTGTGAGGTCACGAGCAAGCGAACGAAGTCTTGTAGCTGCGTCGGTTCTTGAGAACGGGATGGCTGTGTGTTGCGTACCATCGTGTGCAGATCTAGCGGCCTCTTCTGCACGGTCATTGCCATATATACTACAATCACCTTGTATCCACTGATACACTATGCTGTGCTGTTTTTCGGTTGCTTGGTGATGAAGAAGCCTTATTTCAACTACTAACTGTTCATTAGGTCCATGGCGAAAGGGTGATATAAGTCATTGAAGAGTTGCCTTCGAGTCCGAGAAGATCGACCAAATTCCCGAAGGTTCTTTCACTATAAACTCCAGAGCTGCACGAATGGCTGCAAGTTCTGCAGCTGTCGACGACGTCAAATGCGACTGTCATGAATTTAATTGTGATGTGCCTCGCGGGAATAACCACCGCCCCTGCAGAGCTTACTGAAGACACCGAGCCATCCGTGTAAATATGAAGGCGTCCGTTGTGCTTCTCTTGCAGGAAAAGTAATGTGGCCTGTTTCAGGGCTAGATGCGACGACTTTTTCTTATTTTGGATGCCAGGAATTGTAAGAAGGGCTTTGAGTGGGTGTAGGCACCTTAATGGTATTCGCGGCTGTGTTGCATGCGTGAAGTGCAATGGAAGCACTGCGCAATGCTGAGCTACAGTTGCGCTGAACGCTGAGTGGGGCCTGGAAGTTCGAAGTGAGGCGAGGTGATGAGATGGAAGCCGAGCGAAATGTCTTATGTGCATTCTCAGAGCGTCTACGCGGATGTATACGTTGACTGGATAATCACGCGCAATGATGACTGTCGCTGCGTTAGACGCGCATCTCGGGAGACCAAGGCATATTTTCAGGGCTTGGGCTTGGATCGACTGGAGGACGCGCAAGTTTGTTCTTCGGATCCCGCAAAGCACGGGTAAGCTGTATCGCATAGTATAACCGAGGAACAGAACAGTGTAGAGTTAGAGCATCGCTCGTACCGATGCACCCCACGTTTTTCCAGCAAGAAACCTCAGTACGTGGGTGATCATGGTGATTTTAGCTTTCATGTGGGCGATGTGAGGGCTCCAGGAGAGGTCGCGATCAACTATGACTCCGAGGAATCGGTGGGTCTTCACGTAGTTGATCGTGTGTCCGTTGATTTTAATAACATATGGGCTCATAGCCTTATGCGTGAATGCTATAAGTGAGCATTTCTCTGATGACAGCTCTAGTCCCCGGTCTTCCAGGTACTTTGTCGCTATTGTAGCCGCTCTCCGAAGCCGGGCGCGCAAATGAAGGCGTGTTACGTTTGACGCCCAGATGCAGATGTCATCTGCATATATTGATAGATGGACAGATTCTGGAACTGCGTCAACCAGGCCGAGTAGCGCTAGATTGAAAAGTGTGGGGCTAAGAACACCGCCTTGAGGCACACCTCGATGGTTGCAATGGTGCGTTGTTGTGCCATTCCCCGTCTGTACAAAGAAAGTTCTGCCTTTCAGATAGCTGTGGATCCATTGGTAAACCCGACCCCCTAATCCAACATTTTCCCTAACATCCAGAATGGCTTCATGTGATACGTTATCGTATGCACCTTTCACGTCCAAGAACAACGCCGCAGATAAACGTTTCAGTCTTTTTTGATGCAGAACAGATGAGACCAGGTCTATAACGTTATCAATTGCGGACCACCCACACCTAAAGCCCGTCATAGCATGAGGGTATACCTCGTGGCGCTCCAGGTACCACTCTGGGCGAGTCAAAATCAACCTCTCCATCACTTTCCCGAAACAGCTGGTAAGCGCGATGGGGCGATAAGAGGTCAAGTGCAGAGGAGATTTACCTGGTTTAAGCACAGGAACGAGGCGGCTGGATTTCCATGAATGAGGGATAAATCCGATGCTCCACGAGTCGTTGTACACGAATAAAAGGGCCCGTCGAGCTGCTTCTCCGAGGTTGCAAAGAGCCATGTACGTGATCCCATCCGGACCAGGCGATGAAGATCGTTTGCATGCCGTCAAGGCCGCTTGTAGATCCTCTAGAGAGAAAAAGGTGTCCATTCTTGAATCTCTGGAAACTGTAGCGTTTTCTAGGTGGCGCGTGGTGCACGCGGACGCATGACCGGCAACTTTCATGCAGAAATCTTCTGCTACTTCAATTTCAGTGCGTCCTTGGGGGAGAGAAAGATACTTGAAGGGGCGATGTTGATGTGGCGATGTTCGTATGGCCACGGGCAATCCTTCATGTTTGCGTCAAAGGCTTGTGTGGATCCAAAGATTCGCACAGATATTTCCAGCGAAAAGATTCATGTGAAATGATTTGCCGCTGAATTTTTTTCTGTAGGCGCCTTGCCTCCCTCAAGTCGTGAATGGACTTAGTGCGCCTATATCTTTTTTCTACGCGACGACGGATCTCTCTGAGCCGTTCCTGATGTTGACAATAATCTTAAGTATGTTAAATATGATAGGTCGCTTCTTGAGTAGCACCTCTAATCATATCCTCGAGGGTGTCGAGAGGAGGCGTTTTATTTTCTTGACACCTTTTTTCCGTCAGTGACCTGAACTTTGTCCAGTCGATGCGAGTCGAAGTGTCGTAGTTTGGCGATTTTTCCAGGCCCTTGATCTTCAAATAAGTTGGTATGTGGTCGCTTCCATGAGTTTCATAGTGTGCGAACCACTTGACCTTTCCATTTAGGCTTCGTGACACAAATGTCAAGTGAAGGCAGCTGCTTTATGTCGTTCCCCGTATAAACGTTGGGCTTCCGTCGTTTACGCAAAGCAGCTGCTGCTCCAGAGCAAAGGAGAATACTTGCCTTCCGCGACTGTCTGTCTTCTGACTTCCCCATAGTGGGTGGCGAGCGTTGAAATCTCCGGTGATGATCCATGGTCTAGGTGTGGTTGTTAACAGTGCACGTAGTCTTTCAGGTTCAAAACGGTTTGAAGGTGTGAAGGTGGTTCAAAACGGTTGAAGGCGTGAAATTGAGGTCTCTACGTTTAACTGTCAAGCAGACATGCTGGTTGTCATCGTGAGGTGCTACACGGTGCTCGATATAGGCAAGGTCGCATCTGATATATACAATGACTTTACTCTGTTCGTTGCAGGTAGCGGACTTCAAGGCTTCGTACCTGGATTGTCGTATTGCATTGTGTAGCCTTGGCTCAAAGATAACAGTAATTGGAAACTGGTTTTTAAACACAAATTGTCGGATATCAGAAATGCAAGGCTTGAGGCCTCAGGCATTCCACTGAAATATCGAAGCTCCTTTGACCTCTTTACGAAAGGCTTGCAGAAGCGGAGCCATGATGCCTTTCCAGACTTGATATCACCGGCTTCAGCGCATCCACTAACTGAAGTGCACTCTTTGCAGCCGGACTGTCAATGCTAGTGAGGAACATACGAATGGTATTCATAAGGGCCTTTACCATCGCTACGATTTCTTTGTTGCGACTATCACCGCATTCGCGTTCCGAAGTGATTGTAAACGAGCGATGCGGTGGCTCAAACAGTGGGTCTATCGTTGGCAGCGATGGCCATGCTTCAGGCGAGCCGGTGATGCTCTTGTCTTGCTTGGAGGATTTGTTGTCGGCGTGTCTGGACGCTTGAGGTGGTATGCCGGCGGTCGTTTGGTGAGGTTCAATCCTTGCTTCAGCACTGGGTCCCCTTAGGGGCCTCCGGCGACGAGACTGCCGGCGTCGTGCTTGGGCAGCGGCCTCCCTGTGAGTTGAGCCATCACGGGCCATTTGCCTCAACACTTGCATTTCCTTTTTCATGATTGGGCAATCTTTTGACGATGCTTCGTGAGGGCCGTGACAGTTTCAACATTTTCGAAGTTCTGCCTGGCAAGCGTCTGCGCTATGTGATTCTGAGCATAGCGAGCACAAAAACAGGTTTGTACAAACAGCACTGACATGTCCCATTCTATAACGTTTCCGGCATTGAAGGGGCTTCGGTACAAAGGGTCGCACTGTGTGTCAAAAATGGCTGACCTTGACTTGCGATGGAAGGCTGTCACCCTTGAACACGTGCTCACGCAGCGTGATTTGCCAAGGCGACGAGCTTGCAGTATAGTAAGTTCTGCAGACACCGGTTTGATGAGAGCAGCAAAGTCACTTTCGCTGATGGAAATGTCGACGTCGTAAATGACGCTTGCTGTAGAGTCGCGGCCATCAGGTATATAAGAGCGAACATTGATGTTATCCAACATCTTGACGTTGCTCAGCACTTCCAATGTGCTTCGTTGAGTGACGTCTACGGCGAGGATATTCTTACGGCCATTGATCCGCACGTCCGCGTTCTCTCCCTGGGCGAGTTCTTCAAGAAACCTAGACGTGACTTGACGATTGAGCCGGTTGAGACTATGAGCCGTACCGACCGGCACAAACAGAATTGTGTATATTGTGGGCTCTCGCGTCGTCGTCACATTCTTACTTGTTGTTGGAGACGGCATCACTAGTCTTCTTTTTGGCTGCCGCCTTGTCACAGGCACGAGGTCGCCTTCATCGGAGCTTTCGTCGATGGCCGTAGAGTAAATCAGCGTGTCTTCGCTGTTGGCATCACTCGGGTGGCCTGTACGCTTTTTCATGGTAGCTGTGAACGACGTCGATGGTTGCGGTGGCAGCCCAGGCGAATCCACGTCCATCGCCGCAGTCACTGAAACGGTGTTTTCCACAGAGTCGCAGAAAAAACTTTGAAAATTTACAGATAGTGACAGCAGTGTTCTACGCCAGAATCACTTCGTCATCGTCCTCTTTTTTTTCACATGGGTTTACACAAGTAGTACGGGGCTTTACTAGGGTATGTGGTAATAGCAAATATGTTTTTGGCTTCTTCTTTTTAAGCCATAGCATTGTATCGAGATAGTCTAGAGTTGATATTCAGCCCGGCATCTCGGATCACTGGATTGTATGCTTGATTTTATATATAGGTTCCTTTTCAAGGGTCCCTAGACATGTTTCATATTATAAACAGTTCAACGAAGCTGACGATACTTCAATAATAGAGGAAGTGGCCTTTTGTTTAGAGAAGTTTGAAAAGTTTAGTCAAGATGTATCTGTGCATATCGATGAGTTGTGGTTAAACTTAAGAGAACGGTTCCAAATGTATAAGCTGCTAAGTTCTTCTCAAAAATAAATTAAAACGGGTGCACAGCCCATGAATTACGGGAGAGATAATAACATTGAAAAGAAAAGTGGAAAGGCATAGGGCACTTTATAAACGTACACATGATTCCGCTGTTCATGATGACATGTCAAACTTAAGTAAACAGATAAAATAATGATGAAGGAGTCTAAGCACAAGTGTTATGGCGTTACCATGGATACATTTTTACGCGAATCACCTCGAAAGCATTGGATGCACCTGGCTACAACTAAGAAGGCCGTCACTAAAATATGCACATAACAAGGATCTATTGAGGATAAATGTTATATAGCAGACGCCTTCAGTGACTTTTTTGCTAGTGTCTTTACCAATGATGATGGAAGGCAGTTAATATTTGAGGTAAACCAACAGCTTCCAGTTGCAGAGTAATTGCGGTTAACATATGAAGGTGTAATAAATTTGCTGCTGAACCTAAATACAATGAAATCAGCAGGTCCTGATGAGATACCAAATTTGCCTTTAACAAGGTATGCTGAATGGACTGCGAAGTACCTCTTCATTATCTTCACCAAGTCAATACGATCAGGTACACTTCCTGAAGAATAGAAAATGAGTAAAGTTATACCCATATTTAAAGACAGTGACACTGCGTCCACTACCAATTATGGGCCCATTGTGCAAACGTCAGGCTTCTGTAAGGTGTTAGAACATACTGTTTCTAAGCACGCTTGGCTGTTTTTGTCACAGAACAAAATTCTTAGTAACTATCAACGTAAGTTTTGCGAGGGTTAGTCAGCTGTTACACAATTATTTGAAAGTGTTTACGATTTTATTAAAGTTATTGATGGCAAGAACAAATAGATGTGATCTTTCTCGACATCGAGAAGGCCTTCGATACGGTTAATCCTAGAAAACTGTAAATAAATTAAAGGCTATTTTAGGAGATACATATGTGGTCAAATAGGTGGAAGACTTTCTTACTGATCGCCGAGAGTTCGTCAGTAAGAATGAAAATAAGTCCGAGATCTGTGATGTGAGATCAGGGGTGCTTCAAGGTTCAGTTCTTGGGCCTGTGTTGTTCCTGGCATACATTAACGACCTGATCGAAGAATCGGCCACAGTTGCGGCAAGGTTATTCGCAGATGACTGTGTCTTATATACAGAGGTGAAATCTATTACTGACCAGATACTCCTAAACTTCTTAGAAAAGGTTCAACAATGGTGCGACATGTGGCAGATGTTCTTTAACCGAGCAAAGACAGTAACAAACACAAACATGAACCTCTGTCATTCACATACAGTCTACAAGAAGAACCACTTCATCGCGTAACAGAGTACAGATATCTCGGAACTATAATAACATCTGACCTTAGTTGGACACCACGTATTAAAAAAGTAGTAGGGAAAGCCAACCAGAGATTAGGTTATATTCGACGTGTCCTTAAACTGGCTTCTCCAGCCACGAAATTGACAGCTGATAAAGTTCTCGTGCGCCCACTTTTAGACTATGCATGTGAAGTGTGAGATCCGTATTTGAAAGATTCAGAGTCAAAACTAGAGCAAGTTCAATGACGTGCATTGCGGTTTATTTCCAATACCATCGGCAAGACGCCGTAACACCACTTTACTCGAGGGCAAACCTGCCCCTACTTCACGTCAGGAGGAAGGAGAAATGACTTGGCTTTTTCTAATTATTCATTAATGAGTTGCCACTTGTTGATAAGTCTCGCTAAATCAATGAATCTAAGACCCACATAGTGCCAAACAAACATAGTAGGCACGTTAAGGAAAATTGATTTCAAAAGAATTGCTACAAATACTCATTTTTTCTTTCAACAGCACGTGACTGGGATTGTCTCTCTGCAAATATTGTAAACGCTGGTACTTGTGATCAGTTTCCTGCACTTGTGTGCGAATATTTACAACAATAGGGCGTACATCACTGTATCGCTGTATTCTATTGTTCTGTTGATTGCTTCCTGTATTTTGATGTATTGTGACCACTCCTTTCTTGGTCCTGATGAGGACCGATATTATCTGCAAATAAAATAAATAAAATAAATAACAGTTTTGCTTTCAAGCAGCTGGGCGTGGTGAAGACTAGAAGGTCACCGGTGTCACTTTCAAGGTGGCTGTCACAATACGAGTCCCATTTTCGCTGATAGTAACATCATAATCACCATCATCATCATCAACAACAACAACAACAGCATGACAACGTCACCTGCAGTACAAGGCCTCTGTCATGTTACGCCTGTCAACTCAGTACTTTGCTGGCTGCTACCACTTTATAGCTGCAAAGTTCATAAGTTCATCTGTCCACCTAACCTTCTGTCTCCCCGTCACCTGCTTGCCTTCTCTTGTAATTCACTCAGTCACTCTTAAAGGGGTCCTGCAACACTTTTCGAGCTTGATCAGAAAATGCTGCCGATTGGTAGTAAAGACTCCCACCCACACGTGAGCCAAATATAGCGCAGCACGTGTCCTGGAATTCACAATAAATTATCAACAGCAGATAAAAATTGCTTTATCCTCTCGACAAATCACGCGATAAGCCCAAAATCACTCGTAGTAAGCCCATCTATCAGCCATTGGCTGATTTGAACATGGCGTGCTCGGTCAATACAGAGATCACCGCGGGAAGCCATTACTTGCCCACACATGCGTACGCGATGGAACTGAAAAAGCCACGTTTTCGAATAAAAAAAGAAAAAAGTGCTCAAGGCCACGAGGCGTGCGTGACGTTTTTCTGTGGCCCTGCCATCCTTGCCTGCTTAGCTTTCAGCGCTTTCATCGGCACGAGAGAAGAGAGAATGCAATTGCAGCGTGTGACAAATCTTCATAACTCCGCTCGTACTGAACGAATTCTTAAAATTTTCGCGGCGTTGAATTTGTGAGGCAATACGCTTTTCCAGTGAATTAATTCCATGGTTACCCAAAAAAGTGTTGCAGAGCCCCTTTATTTACCAGCGGTTACCCTGCCTACGCGGTACAAGTCCGGTCCATGTCCATTTTCTCTTCTTGATTTCAATTATGACATCCTTACCCCTGTTTGTTTCCTGATCCACTCTGCTCTCTTCTTGTCTCTTGAGGTTACGTTTATCGTTTTCCTTTCCATAATTCACTGCATCGTCCTCAATTTAAGCTGAACCCTTTTTGCAAGTATCCATGTTTCTACTACATAGCTAAGTACCGGCCAGATGCAGCTGTGGTATACATTTGTCTTGAGGGACAGTGGCAATCTACCAGTCATGATTTGAGAGTGCTTGACAAATGTGCTCCACCCCATTCTTATTCTTCTAGTTACTTCAATCTCGTGGTTCGGCTCCGCAGTTATTACCTGTCCTAAGTAGATGTAGTCTTTTACAACTTCAAGTGGACTTTTACCTATCTCTAAGCGCTGTTCACTTCCGAGGTTGTTGTACATTACTTTCGCTTTCTTCAGAATAATTTTAAGACCTACCTTTCTGCTCGCGTTGTCCAACTCCGTAATCATGAGTTGCCATTCGTCCCCTCACTTACTCAGCAATGGAATATCATCGGCAAAGCACAGGTTACAAAGTATTTCTGTTTTTCATTTTTGTGTTGTTTTCCATCGTTCTCGCGAAGACGTCTGCAGCATCAAAAAACTTTTGCCCTTACCGGGCCCGATTCCGAGGAGACGCGACTGAAAGAAGGATCCGTTTCCGGGACTTTGGCCATGGCCCAGCCCCGCAAGCGACCAGGACAGACGCCTGATCCACCCCACACGCCAACGAAACGACCAGACCAACGAGCGGGCGAACGTAACTGTGGCGACACCAATGAACCTAAAACCGATGACGACGCATCCACAATAGTCGGACTCAACGAGAAGGTAGAGAATATGTCGGACATGGAGGACGACAACTTCAAGATGGCAAGTCACCGGAAAAGCAGAAGTCGGGGTATTCCGGTGATTATATCACTGTAGAAAGCTAAAAAGATTTGAGAGAGGTGAACCATATTACTTCACATTCTGCGGTGACATCAGTCATTGAGGCTGAGCCAATTCGGAGTTATTTCACTGCTCATGGTTCGCTACTGCTGGACGTGTCCACTGAAGATCAAGTAAACGCGCTTTTCAAATGCGGCAAGCTGTGTGTTGTAGATGTTAGTGCTCGTCTTCTTAATGCCTACCTGCGAAACACCTGCTTGATCAGAGGAGTTCCAAAGTTGTGCACAGAGCCGGATCTTCTCGGATACACGAAACCCCAAGGCATAATTTAAGTCAGGAGGATTGCTAGAGGAGAAGTTTCTTGTACGAATGAGTGGAAAGTTAGACCCAAGGACGCAGTGATACTTGCGTTTACTGCAAACACCGAGCGACCTCTAACTATTAACCTTGGCTTCACTCGACATGAAACTGCTGAATACACAGAGCCACCACCGAGTGCTTTAAATGCCAACGTTTTGGTCACGTGGCGAAATTCTGAAAGAGAGAGCTGCGATGCAAACGCTGTGAAGCTCCACATGACTTCAAAACTTGCAAGGCGGACTTTAAATGCGCAAACTGCAATAGCGACCATTCAGCCAGTCATAGTTGGTGCCCATTCCGAGTGAGTGCGCTGCATAGACGAAAAGCCTTTTTTCTACGGGGCCTAAACCAACTGAGCCAACTACTGCATGGTCAGTTGCTTAATCACCTGAGGATTTTCCTCCATTGGTGAAAGAATGAATATCACCTAGCTCAAAGAATGTACGTGGGGTGCAATCAGAAGAAGGCTTGCTGAAAACACCGGGATATGTGAGTCAAGCAAAACAAGGAGCCATGCCAACTGAGTCCACTCAGGAACATTTCTACTCAAGCAAACTATGCCATAGTACCGAGAAAAGAATTTGAGCAGAAGACAAAGGGACATGAGAAAAATATCCACGACACTGTGGAGATTGTTCGTCTTCTGTTTGCCGCTCTACGTTCTCACCTAGCTACAATGCCACAGGGTACTGCGAAGACCATGCTGCAGGCCGTGCTGGCTCTAGAATCAGTGCTGCTTCATTGTTTCGGGCACAACCAGCAGTAGGATGCGGAACGCCAAGCCTCAGTGCACGTTAAATCACCGACAAGTGCCTTTCATCTTGCAGTGGAATTGTGCCGGTATTGTTTCCCGCATTAATGAACTACACCTGTTTTTGAGAAAATATCAAATTGCGATCTTGGCTCTGTCGGAGGCCAGATTACCGAGAAAAAGATCAGTGACTGGATACGTCACTCACAAGAACCCCATCATAACGACTTTCCCAATTGAAGCGCCGCTGTGTATATACGAAGAGAGATACCACACGTAGCGCTCAATGTGGCGGACTTGTGCACAGATGTTATAGACATTTGTGCGATCAGGGCACAGATAGAAAACCGCAAATTCAGCCTTGCATCGGTGTATGCGTCTCCTCACAAGAAAATTTCCATCGAAAAGTTTTTGGAAGACCTGTGTCATCGTTGCCCAGCTGCCGCGCATCATTTGTGGTGATTCGAATGCGCATCACACGTCATGGGCGGACAAGAGTTCGGATGCACGTGGACAGTTGTCTGGGAAAGGCTATTGATAAGCTAGACTTATGCATTGCGAATGATGGCAATGTAACATTCTTTAGGCCCACAGCTTATACAAGTATTATTGACTTGACGTTGCATTCTAAGTGACGTTCAACACACGTGGTGCACAGCTCCGGACAGAATGGGCGGTGATCATTTCCCTATAATGAATAATGTTGCTGGCTACCATTTGACGGCAGCTAAATCCATCAAAGTAACTGATTGGGATCGCTACCAAGAGCATCTAGATCACCGATCAGGGGATATGTTTCAGGATATGCTGGCGAGCAAAGCGGCTGCAACCACTATGCTTAAGCTACCTGCACATTTTCCAGCCCCAGACTTAAGTCTTTGTAATTTGTGTGTGGCCAGAAGAAGGGCAGAGAAAAAGCTTATGTGAAGAGGTGATGAACCTGCTAGCATAACTCAGTTCACTATACTTAATGCAGATATGGCAATACAGCAACAAACTTCGGAAGAAACAATGGGCAACGTTTTGTGAGAGTTTAAGTGTATTCACTCCACTGTCAAGGATATGGCGAGTAGCAAATAGGGTCGGAATCACGACCGTTGAGTGCCCTGGCGTTATTCAAGGATACAGCAATCCGTCTCTAGCCGAAGAGTTTACTGACGTGTATGTAATTGGAAGACAAAGTGAACCACCTTACCCACTTTTGCCTCATTCTACATCTGCCATCGACGCACCTTTCACGCTGCGGGAACTTCCGTCAGCCATAAGTTGTGCCCGTCGACGCTGGGCTCCGGCACCTGACGGAATTACATACCAAATAATCTCAAATCTGCCTGCCGAAGTGAAGAGGAGGCTTCTGATGCATTTCAATTATGTTTGGGAGTCGGAAAACATTCCTCAAGCCTGGAAAGTGGCCTGGGTCGTGCCAGTGCTGAAGCCAGGCAAAGACAGAACAGAACTGTCATCATACAGATCAGTATCACTAACTTCGTGCGTAGCGAAGCTGATGGAGAAGCTGGCCTGTGTCCGGCTTACATGGTGGATGGAGAATCACAAGGCCCTTTCAGCACGTATGACTGGGTTTCGGCAACGGTTGAATGCACAGGACAACATCTTGGACTTGGTGCGTCACATAGAACACCTACGAGCATACGGCTTTTCAACTCTGGCCATATTCCTTGACGTTTGAAAAGCATACGACTACGTGTTTCAATGTGTGATAATTTGTGGTCTTGTATCTATATGAATAACGGGGCACCTTTTACGCTTTGTTCAAGCGTTTCTTAGTGATCGCTCGATGCAGGTGAAGTTAGGGACAGGGCTCAATAGCTCAAGGAAAATCACCAGAGAAGTGCCACAGGGCAGATGCCTGTCTCCAATGTTGTTCAATGTGGCCATGGCTGGTTTTCCTAATGCTCTCAAGACTGTGAGCAAGGCAGTACAAATACCAATTTATACCGACGACATATGCATCTGGCTGTCTGGATATCAGCATAAGCGATTGGAAATAATTGGCCAAAGAGTTTTACTCTCCGCAAAAACATATCTTGAATCTATTGGACAAACAATATCAGCTGAAAAGTCTCAATTCATGCTATTTCCAGGTATGCGAAGACGAGAAACAAGGATGAAAATATTACTTCCTGATGCACCAATTAAACAAGTTAAGTTCATGAGATTCCTTGCAGTAATTACTAGACACCAGAATGAATTGACGACAGGCAGTAGACAATGCAGCGCTGTCACCCCGTGTAAACATTCTTCGAAGGATGGCAGGAACAAGCTGGGAGAGCCACCCTACATCAATGATAAAGTTACACGAGGCAGTAATTGTCAATCGTGTGCTTTTCCAATTGCCTCTTATCGCTCCGAGTGAGTCACAGTACGAACGCCTGGAAAACCTTCACCGTAAAGGCCCCAGAGTTGCTTTGGGAGTGTCAAAGTTTCAGCAAGCATAAAGGAGCTTCACGAAGCTCGTCTTCCGCCGTTACGTCTTCCTCACCTCTCAACGACTGCTGACACAGCTTTGCCGACTTGGTGAATCGAGCCCAGGACGAGAACTACTCAGTCACCTTCGGCGACGTACGGAATCGCGAGCTTTCGTGGCCCTCAACACCCTTCGCCATCTTATCATCGATTTTCCCAAACAATGACCCACCTTGGTCACATGAGGATGTCGAATGCCAGGTGACGATTCCACGGATGCACAGAGCGTTCCACACCCACAGCAGAAGTACGTTCTTTGGTACTTGAAAATATTGAAGAAAAGTACGCCGATTCATTTGAAAGTTTTCACCGATGAATCAGTCGACATAGTGCGCGGAGCAAGCGGTGCAGCGTTTGTGATCCCGTCTCTAAATGCGTCCTGGGTAGCGCGACTCGGGTGCATTGTTTCATCGACAGCATGTGAAAGCGTGGCAAATCAGGCAGCTAGAAAAAACTGAAGCTTTGTAGGCAGCAACAAGTCGTGCTGTTTCCGACACAGTAAGCCCGCTTTGCAGCGGCTAAAACATGGATTGCTTTTAGATTGATGCACTCAAAGATAACTGCGAATCCTTAACGACCGGCATGGCATTGGTATAAACATTAGGTTTCAATGGATTCCATCACATGTGTGTATAGCGGGTAATGAGGCGGCTGACAGGCTTGACCGGAGTGTTCTGGAGCTTACACCAACGAAGAAGGCTGCCAAAGACAGTCAGTGTATCTTACAAGAGGCTGTCAATAATCATTTTCAATCATTATGGCTGACGCCTCAGCAGCCATGTTCGGCACAAGGGCTATCAAGGGAAGAGGCCTACTTGCTTCATCGCATCCGAACGGGATCAGCGCGTACACCAGCATGGCTCCACAAGACCAGACTCTCCGCGGCGCCCTTGTGCTCGAAGTACAAGGAAAACGGTTATATAAGACACTATTTGCTTAAATGTGGTGAGCTTACGAAGGTTTATTTGAGGAACTGCAACAGTTAGGCTCGCCATGTGACAGCGTGACTGATATTGTGTTTTCGCGTGGTTCCTCGATCTTCAGGAGACAGGCAGTCGTGACTTCTCTAAAAATGTTTGATTGCTGCAGACTTCGCATGTGACTGGTGATAAGTGACAACTATGTTTGGGGTATAGTGCAGCGAGATAGAGTACCGGCACAATACTGCAAGCGGAATAGCACAAAGGCCGCCGTCTTATGCAGGATTCCGTCACGCTATGCATGATTTTTACGTTAAAAGCCTGCTCGTGCTTAGTTAAAAAAAACAAAGGACATTAGCTACAATTAGCAATGAGGAAACCGGCGGGGCAAGTCGCCTGCAAATTATGCAAGGGAAGATCCGCCGGCTACCTACAACATCCTTAACCTTAACCTTAACCTCAACAGGTTAATAAGGTAGCCTCCACTAACTCTTATCTCTAACTCTTTCCACTCTAGGCCTCTGAAAAACTCCTGTGAACACGCGGTAAATAGCATTGGCGAGATTATATCTCCCTGCCTTACACCCTTCTTGAATGGT
Source organism: Rhipicephalus microplus (assembly GCF_013339725.1). Lineage (NCBI taxonomy): Eukaryota > Metazoa > Arthropoda > Arachnida > Ixodida > Ixodidae > Rhipicephalus > Rhipicephalus microplus. The sequence continues at coordinate 104,046,485 of NC_051169.1, forward strand.
ATTTTGTTGCTTCCCTTATGTAGCACTATGATGGCAGTTGATCACCTGTATATATTTGCTTCCAGAATGTTTATATATGCTTCATCGACGCCCTTATTCTAGTGTCTGCATGACTACTGATATTTCTACTGAACAAAACGCCTTCCCGTAATATACTGAAGGCTATGTATAGTGGTCGGTTGTATTCTGAGCTTTTTTATCTATTACCTGATTGATAGTATGAATGTGGTCGATTGTTGAGTAGTCTGTTATAAATCCTGCTTGTTCATTTGGTTGATTGAATTCTAATGTTGCCTTAATTCTATTAGTAATTACCTCTGTAATTAGCTTGTATACGGCAGAAAGCAAACTGATTGCCCTGTAATTCTGCAAGTCCTTAGTCATCTGCTTCTTTATGTATGATAGTATCACTCGCACACAACTTGGAAAGAAAATATTTTTGAAGGCACCACTGACTTCGTTTCTACCTGCTCGATAAATACAGATCACGTAACGAACACGCTCTCATGCTTGCCCACAAGCTTCGATGTAAGCTTGCTACAAACTAGCGACGCCATTGTTGTTTACCGAGGCAGAAAAATAGTTAAATTACACCAGAAAGCCAGAAACACCAAAGGACAAAAATACTTCACCCCGTCAGCTTCCTAATAACAAAGTTACGAATCTTGAACATAACATTTATCTTTTTTTATATCTTCCTTTAGTAGCATATAAAAGTTAGCGTAGGTGGACTACATACCGAAGCTCAGTAAAAAAAAAAGAGGGCGCGCTGACGCTTCGTAGCCATGGCTGTGCTGCCACAAAAAGTTTTTCCAAAGCGTGTTCAGCGAAAACCTATGCACATTATGATGGGGTCGCGAAAAATGGAACATTATGCGCGTGAATCTTTCTTGCAAGAGTGAGCACGAGATGGTCACAGAGTGACGCTACGCAAGCAAAGTGTGAGTGCTGTAGATTGCGACGTGACGAGCATTCGTCGGCAGGCCACCTGGCACCATTCAAGGCACGGACAGATGAACGGGAGCATCAGACACGAAAGGCTTTCACCTTAAAATTACCAAAGCGCTCACTGCACGCTTCTGCTTATCAGGATGTAGCTCTGCACGAAATGTGACAACGACCAAAACGCAAAATCGCAAAAGTGCTCACGCAACGCACAAAAAAAAAACCACTCAGAAGGTAGAATCGAACTGAAGGAGGGAAACAATAATTTCTGAAGACGCAAAAGCGTAAAAAAAGACTGAAAAGTACTAAATATTTTAATATATTACCGCCCAGAAGGTGAATCGAACCACTCTGGCGTCAACCAGCTACGGGTTTGAAGCCCGCACCCCGGACCACCGAGGCTCATCTGGGCAATTCTAATAGTTTGGATCTACTATTTATAGGCACACTATGAAGAGGCGTCTCGATGCAGTGATCATCTATCTTCAAGACCAAACTGGCGCCAATGGCCACCGTAAAAGAGAAACTTGAAGAGCTGGTGCAACTTGTAGACATCCCCACATTGTGTGCTTATATTTGCGCCATCTTTCAGAGCCGAAAGATTCGGCTGGCCTCGAATAAATCGCAGCAGAAATGGGGCTTGCATTGATGACGGCGACCCCTGCCGTTATGAAATGGAACGGACAAAATATAAAAAAGCCGTATCTGCAGGAGCATAACTGCTTGCTGTACTAGTCGGTACTTCTTTCAAGGCATAATTGAGCCGAGAATTCGAACAAACACAAAAAAGATTCGCGTTTATCGCTCTATGTGAGTTCTAATTTGCGCCTAAACTATATCTGCAGAAGCACATCTGAGGTGGCTGTGATTGGCATGGCCTGTCAACGGCACATATGCAAGCGCGTGGTTTACGAGCCGAAACCCCGCTAAGAAGGCGCGCCGTAGTCTGCCGCTTCATATTCATTCGGATTCTTGAGATTTTCTAACGAGCAAATAAATCTAAGCACGCTGGTGCTCTAACTTTCGTCCGCATCAAAATGCGGCGCCCATGACCGAGACTCAAGCCCGTGCTCTCGATATTAGCAACGCGACAACTTTTCCCGCAAAACTTCCACGTAGCTTAGTTGACGGTACAAGTTGGCTCTCGAAACTGACTTTGAGTCGTACGTGAACCTTTAGGGCGCAGCCATAAACTGAACTTCCCAGCGGCTTAGATTCGCCAAGTGAGCCCTGGCGGTCCCAAGCTGTGAGCCCTTATCTCGTTGACGTATACGTATGCTAGATCAGGCCAGCTTCTTGGCCTGGTGGTAGCAAACTCTCTGTCTATCGCTCTCTCCCTCTCTCTCTCTCTCTCTCTCTCTCTCTCTCCTATTGCAGTCATTCTATGATGCCATGCTCCCCTAAAGCGCCGAATTTTCGCATAGATTGCATTTCGCCAATGCTTCCACCGTTTTGGGGAAATTCGGTATGGTTTGGCCAAATTCGTTAATGGCCGTTTTCTTTTCTTTTATTTTTATCCCCTGTCGTGATCGTTGTTTTTCCAGTATATGGTCTGGGCTCTGTGCAGGAATATTCACGACACGCAAAATGTCAGAAAAAAGTTAAAAGAAGTAAAGTGGTAAGAAAAAAATATTCCATTTTGGGAAATATGAAACTGTGCAGTACATGTATACCATACGAACCGCGTAAAGCAGAGAAAAGGCATAGTCCAGTTCATAAGGCGCGATCACATCGCGGACAGGGCCCGTAAAGATAATTTTTATACATTTACATATATCTTGACTGCGATATACTCAACACTAGGAAGGGAGCTATGAGAACAACTACAAACAGTTCATTAGGCTTGCTCCCGTAAATGACTACGAAGAGTGCTCACTGCGCATCTTTCTTTATCAGAATGTCCCTGTCGTGAACGGCGACAGGGACCAAGAGGCTCTTTCCACGCAGATGTTTGTATTGTGGTAAAGCCTTTGAACAGTGGGTCGTCCTCTTCAGCGCCTTCTAGTGGGTTGCCCTTTTCATAAGAAGAAGAGCAGCTCACGCAGAGAGTCGATCCCCGCATTGACTGTCGCTGTCGTTAATCATCGCTGAGAGTCCGCCAATAAACCGCTTAACAATTTGGTGGAGAGTGCTGAGAGTGCTCTGCCCTTCAAACACCTTCGGTCCGCATTCGATGCCCTTGGAGCTTCGATCCCGTACCGTGCCTCCAACCATGCACCAAGACGCCGCCCAGCAAACGCTTCCTCCTACGCCGACGCCATGTCCCGGTGTCCCCCGCATCCGCGACCCTCCTGTCTTCACCGGAGCGGATGGCACCGACGTCGAGGACTGGCTGGCCATGTACGAACGCGTGAGCGTCCCCAACCATTGGGACGAGGCAGGTAAACTCGGCAACCTGTTTTTCTATCTTGCGGGTGTGGCCGGCATGTGGTACAACAACCACGCATCTGATTTCCCGACATGGTCCGCTTTTAAAACCGCTGTCGTCGACGTGTTCGGCCGCCCGGCCGTTCGTAAGCTGCAAGCTGAACAGCGTTTACGTGAACGAGCCCAGCAGACCGGCGAGTCCTTCACAAGTTATATCGAGGACATCCTTGACTTGTGCAAGAAAGTCGACCTGAACATGTCAGAGGCTGACAAAATCACGCATGTTCTAAAAGGCATCGCCGACGATGCCTTCACCATGCTCCTGGCAAAGAACCCCCGCATTGTGGCAGAAGTCATCATGTTATGCCAAAGTTACGACGAGCTGCGGCGGCAGCGCTTGATGACCCGTCGCCCGCCACCACGTGATACTGATCTCTCGGCCTTGTCAGCAGTTCCTGACCACGCAACCTTGCTCGCCGAAATCAAGTCGTTCGTGTGTGAGGAAGTTGCCCGCCAGGTCTCTCTACTGGCTTTTGCTTCCCCACAACATGCTCAACAGCCATCAAGTACACTTCTACCTCCGCTCCGCCGAGCCATTCAGCAGGAAATCGCGGAGGTCGTCCCTGAATACCACCAGCCGCCTCCTGCATCTGTGCCACTCAGCTACGCCCAAGTTGTTGCAAGGCCGCCCCCACCGATTTCTGCAACTGTTCCCCTAAATTACACCGAAACCGTCGCGAGGCCCCAGGCCTTTGGAGAAATGGTCTCGCCTACATACGCCGGCGTCACCCACGTGCCCCGAGTGCCGCCTACCATGCACTCATATCAGCAGCCGGCTCGCCAGCGTTCTGCGACATGGATGCGACCCGCAAACCAATGGCGCACTGCTGACAATCGCCCCATCTGCTTTGCTTGTGGTTGCGTCGGTCATGTAGCACGCTATTGCAATCGTGTGCAGCAACCGCAAGTCGCCTCCAACTTTCCCAGCCAGTCAAGCCGCTCTTATGACCAACCGCCGCCAATGTCACCGTCGTCCCGCCCCGTTCCGTCTACTCGCCGTTCACCATCTCCACGACGTCGCTCACTGTCGCCAATGCGGCCACGTCCACTCGAGGGCGACCAGGAAAACTAGTCGTCGCAGTCCACGAGGCAAGGGCTGCGACGCTGTCGAACTGCGGAAGCCCTCAGGAAAGCCCGTCGAACGTGATAGACGTGCTTGTGGATGGCGTTCGTGCATATGCCCTTGTAGATACTGGAGCCGCCGTATCCGTGATGGACGAAAAACTTAGCCGATTACTGTGCAAAGTGACCACACCGCTTTGTGGGCTCTCCCTCCGTACAGCCAGCGCCCAAAGTATTCACCCTACGGCGATGTGCACAGCCCGCCTTATGATTCAGGACGTGATGTATGCGGTCGAATTCATCATCATTTCTTCATGCTCTCACGACGTCATCCTAGGATGGGATTTTCTCTCCCGCCACGACGCCGTCATTCATTGCGCACCAGCAGAAATAGAACTCACGCCATTCTCTTCTTTGACGCCGGCCGACAGTCCATCCGCTGCAAACAAGTTACTCGTCAGAGACGACACTCAAGTGCCTGCAAACTCGTCCGTTGCGGTGTCGCTCTACTGCACAAGCCTTTCTGACACCGCTGCACTCCTCTCGCCATCTCACCGTGTCTTCATAAAAAAAGGCTTGCTGGTTCCTTTCGCGACCGTGCAACTCACTCATGGCAGCACCACTATTTTTGTTGTGAACTCATCTCCGTACAGCGTTACGTTGGTGCGAGGGGAATGTCTCGGCAGCGTGGAACCCATCGAAGACGCGCAAGTTATGGATCAACCCGATGACATGCACTGCTCAAGTTCCTGTACGCTTGGTGCTGTTTCGACATCTGCTTCATCATCCGATGATATATTCGGTCCCTGCATACCCGACGACCTTACGCAGGGCCAGCGTTCCCAGCTTTTGGGCCTGTTGGAAGAATTCCGCTCTTCTTTCGATGTCGCTCAACCTTCTCTCGGCCGCACATCCACCGTTACGCATCGCATCGACACAGGCGCACAGCCACCGCTGCGGCAACGTCCATATCGCGTATCTCCCACAGAACGCCGTGTAATCAACGAGCAAGTCGACGACATGCTTCGCCGCGATGTTATTCGCCCCTCTAGCAGCCCCTGGGCATCTCCTGTCGTTCTCGTCACGAAGAAGGACGGTTCTGTGCGGTTCTGTGTGGACTACCGACGCCTCAGCATGATCACTCGTAAGGACGTGTATCCACTACCGCGGGTAGATGACGCGATTGACAGCCTGCAAGGAGCAGAATTGTTTTCATCCCTCGATTTGCGCTCAGGGTACTGGCAAGTACCTATGGCTGAGGACGCTCGACCGAAGACCGCTTTTGTCACTCCCGACGGCTTGTACGAGTTCAACGTTATGCCGTTTGGGCTGTGCAATGCGCCCGCCACCTTTGAGCGCATGATGGATACAGTTCTGCGTGACCTAAAATGGCACACGTGCCTGTGCTACCTCGATGACGTCATCGTTTTCGCTCCTGACTTCTCGACGCATCTTCAACGCCTTCGGCATGTTTTAACGCGTCTGAGCAACGCCAGTCTGCAACTGAACCTAAAGAAGTGCCAATTTGCAGCTCGGCAGCTGACAATACTCGGCTACGTCGTGTCCAAGGACGGAATTCTCCCTGATCCAGCCAAGCTTCGGGCCGTGACCGAGTTCCCCAAGCCGACATCCGTCAAGGAACTGCGCAGTTTCGTAGGACTGTGTTCCTACTTTCGGCGCTTCATTCGAAACTTCGCGACTATCATATCACCGCTGACGAAGCTTCTCGGAAGTAACGGGCCTCTCCATTCGTGGTCATCACAGTGCGACGACGCTTTCAGAACACTTCGTCGTTTGGTGACGTCGCCTCCCATACTCCGCCACTACGACCCTACGGCCCCTACAGAGGTACACACGGATGCCAGTGGTGTCGGCCTCGGCGCTGTCCTTGCGCAGCGCAAACCAGGGTTCCCGGAATATGTCGTGGCGTACGCGAGCCGTACGCTTACTAAAGCCGAGACTAATTACACAGTCACCGAGAAGGAATGTTTGGCAATCGTCTGGGCCCTTGCAAAGTTCCGACCTTATTTGTATGGTCGCCCATTTGATGTCGTCACCGACCACCACGCACTATGCTGGTTGTCGTCATTGAAAGATCCCTCAGGCCGTCTCGCCCGGTGGGCACTTCGCCTGCAAGACTATGACATCCGCGTGCTATACCGCAATGGAAGGCAACATGCTGACGCCGACGCCCTGTCGCGGTCTCCCTTGCCTGACGACAATGCCAACAACTCAGTGTATCACCTTGCCATTTCTTCGATTAGCATTCATGCCATTGCTACTGAACAGCGCAAGGATCAATGGATTGCCTCACTGATAGACTTGCTGACTGATCCATCCACTCCATCCACTCGCGCGTTGCGTCGTAAAGCCCACCATTTCGCCGTTCGCGACGACCTCCTCCACCGACGCAATTACAACGGTGACGGCCGCCAGTGGCTACTAGTCATACCTCGCAGTCTGCGCTCTGACATATGCGAATTCTTTCATTCTGATCCGCAATGTGCGCACTCCGGGGTATCGAAGACTTACCACCGCATTCGCCAACGGTACTTTTGGCGCGGCATGTACCGCTACGTGCAGAAATTCGTTCGCTCGTGCATAGAATGTCAGCGCCGCAAAACTTCAACGCAATTGTCACCGGTAGGTCTGCAACCTCTACCTTGCCCTGCCAGGCCGTTTGGGCGCGTTGGCATCGATTTGTATGGGCCACTTCCACTAACATCAGCTGGTAACCGCTGGGTCATTGTTGCTGTGGACCACCTCACGCGGTACGCCGAAACTGCCGCTCTCCCCGCGGCTACAGCGAGTGATGTGGCCTCCTTCCTGCTCCAACAATTCATGCTGCGGCACGGTCCACCTCAGGAACTGCTCAGTGATCGAGGCCGCGTCTTCCTGTCTGAAGTCGTCGAAGCCATTCTCAAAGAGTGACACGTTGTTCACCGCAAAACTGCTGCTTACCACCCGCAGACGAATGGCCTCACGGAACGCTTCAACCGTACGCTCGGCGACATGCTTTCCAAGTACGTCGCCACCCGATCACACAAATTGGGATGACATTCTACCCTTCGTCACCTATGCATATAACACCGCCCCTCAAAGCACTACTGGCTTTTCACCTTTCTTTTATTATATGGAAGGCACCCGTCGCACACCATCGACACTATACTTCCGTACAAGCCAGATCCGTCCGAGTGGGCGCCTATTTCTGCTACAGTCAAGCTTGCTGAAGAGTGTCGAGAGCTTGCAAGGACCTTTACAGCGCATGATCAAGAGCGGCAAAAAGTCATTCGCGCTGACGCCAGCACTGCTGCACCCACGTTCCTCCCTGGAGCGCTCGTCTGGCTCTCGATCCCTACTACTGCATCTGGCCTATCTTCAAAACTATTGCCCAAATACGAAGGCCCCTACCGTGTCGTCAAATGCACTTCCCCAGTCAGCTACTTGATTGAACCCATCGAACCATCTTCGGACATGCGTCGTCGAGGACGCGACATTGTTAACGTGGAGCGCCTGAAGGCCTACCATGACCCGCTCATTGTAACCACCTGTTAGGTCGCCAGGCGGCTCCCTTTTCGTACCCGGGGTAGTTGTGGTAAAGCCTTTGAACAGTGGGTCGTCCTCTTCAGCGCCTTCTAGTGGGTTGCCCTTTTCATAAGAAGAAGAGCAGCTCGCGCAGAGAGTCGATCCCCGCATTGACTGTCGCTGTCGTTAATCATCGCTGAGTGTCCGCCAATAAACCGCTTAACAGTATGACAATTTTCGGATGGATACACAGCTCTTTCTTCTTGATGTACTTCTTGTTCCTATTACTTTTAATATTATTATTATTACTATTAATATTATTATTTCAGCAGTTTCAACCTACCTTCCTCATGACTAAATGTGATTGTAATGATTATTTTAGTGTATTAATCCTGTGGTGCCTTCTGTTTCTGCCTTGTTGAACTGACTTATTGTTTTTACACCTTTGCTCTGTTTTGTTCTTATCTTCTATTCAGACTGTCTTTATCGAATTGTTTATTGTTAGGAATCGTGTTTTCTGTACACCATCGCGGAGACCTTACATTTGTTCACTGGAAACTTTGTATGCTTGATTGAATGATTGATTGATTGATTGATTAATTGATCGATTGAGTGCGAAACTCTAGAGCACACAGACTAACAAGGGAAACGTATTCATAAAAGGCGACCTTGTGTCCACTACTCAAGATGATTATAGTCGTCAAAATACAAGCCAGTCGACCTTCCTTGCTTGTTTACTTGCTTGCTTGCTTGTTGTTGACGACGATGATGATCCTTGTTAAAATGGCGCACACCCGCGTAGGGGGATCGTCCAAAAACCAGGTGGCAGGATCCTTAAGCAAAAGGCTTATGGTTTTACAATCTGTGTTCTGGCCCTCAAAACTCCGTTCAGTTGTCCTCGTCTTTCTCTTTCCGAAAAACACCCCAGTGCTTGGCGCATGGGAGCTGGGATCGACAAGGGGCTTATGCCACTATATGACAGCTACGTAGCACTACAATACAGCGCGCAAGCTCTGTTATACATAGTGACGGGTTCTTAGTGCGGTGAATGTGGTGAAAATGTATTGGCACTCTACCGTCAGCACCTTTAACTCGAACAATCCGACGCGTGGCCGCGGCTCGCCTGGACTGAGGTCTGAGCCGCCAAGCGTTGAAAGTGATATGCTTGTTGCTCTTAAGGAGTGCACGTCAGTTTCACTAGTAAAGTTCTTTTTCCGGTCTGCCTGATCAGCGGGTCAAATGCACCCACTTAACATCCCATTTTCGCCACGTTTCATTCATGGCTTCGTTATCGAACGCCATGTTGTCGTATGCATATATTGACAACGAACCATTGCGTGCGACAGCTTACGCGCTTTTCGAGTTTCAATAAGCAGCAGCTGCTGAAAGGAAATTCCATCTAGAAAAAGCAAAGCAAACGCACGTTCATGGAGTTTGTAAAAGCTGAAGAATAAATAAACGTATGATGCGGGGGCGTTCTTCATGTTCTGATTTATTATTTTCAAATTTTTCAATAGGTTTTCACTATATGAATGGCTGATGTGTCATAGATGACGCTTGGGCGTGCACACAAATAAACCCCAAAGTTAATTCACCTTCTAAATTTTGTGTCAGTACTCATTTTAATATACTCGGTGTGACAGGAGTATAGGGTACATTTCTGAAGCAGCAAAGTTGTAAATGTATGCACGCAAATGATAAAAATTTATGAAATACATCACCCAGAAGGCCGAACAGAACCACACTGCCGTCAACCAGCAACGTGTTTAAAACCCGAACCCCGGACTGCTGATGCTCACTTCTTGATTACTTTTTTACACATCATGCAGTAATAATACAGTGCGTAAGCAGTGCATAAAAGGTAACAAGCAATACAGTTTACATAGTCAATGTATTTTATACAGATAAGGGGCTCAAGTTTTCTGAGCTACTCTGGTACTGGGCCTCAAATTTTACGATCTTGAATAAAGTTTGTAATCATTTGACGGAAATATTCATGAATAGGCAGTGTATTGATGTCGGCATGGCGGACTGCCATGTATTTCTTTAAAATACTGTGAACGTCAAGCAAGAAAACAGTATCACAAGATGCTTCATCGTCTTATTCCTGAACTAGTAAAAGTCTGATCCGGTAGCCATCTAGCCGATTTTTTTGTTGTTTTTTGCAGAATGTCCCACAAGAACACGCCTTCCCAATAATCTAAAGGACATGTTCATTGGTTTCAAGCTTACGCCAGAGAAAACAGTGCGTTCACTATGGTAAAAACAAACACCTCTCTTGCATCTACGTCTTAACTGGTATAGTCCCTGTCCAGAGATTAAATAAAACTGGTGTTGAACTACACGACACAGCCTCTTTTTTTTCACTTGGGTCACTTTATTTTGGCCATGTCCAGCAGGATACAAACTTCTGTGTAAAGGGACCTGTGAAACATGGTCGGCAAGGTCTTTACAACCGTTCTTGTTTTACCCCCACTAGATAATCTCTAGAAACACATGCCAATAAAAACTTCCATGCATCGCCGACTTCTCTTGATTAACCATGAAGTGCTCTATGCGCCTGATCCGAGGTGATAACGAGTGAAGGTAGAACTTTTCCAAGTCTTGGCTGAATAACTGCATGTTGTAATAGATGTCTTGTTTCTCACAGAAACATAAAATTACTAGTGACCTGCCTTAAAAACGTATGTGACAGAATGAGACCACCAAATTGAACATGTCAAAAAAAATGCCACCCACATCTTCCCTCGGAAGGAACTAGAGTAAATGCATCACATAATGGTAGGAGGTATCGCGTGAATATTACCTAACTGGGTATTGTTTGGGAATGTTTAATTGTTATTTCGTCTTTATAGTTTTTGTTTCTGGAATGCAGGCGAAGCGTTGCCTTCATCGAGTGGTGGGAAGTTGATGTGCGCTCCTCTGTCTATACGGGGTGGCCAGTGAACGGTTTTGCAGCTCGAGCAGTCGGTTTTCACTAGCGGACGCTGCCTGAGTAGGCCTTGCGAGGCGAGAGGGGGTGGGGGAGCAAACAGTTGGCACGAGACGCAAGCATGCGGCACGATACGCGAGGCGCGAGTTTGCGCAGTGGGGCTGTAGACAACGGCGGCGCACGACGCGTGACATAGTGTGACTAGAAAATGCTCCGCATTTGAAAGATTTGAGCGATTACACCGTTCCCACACTGATCCAGATATAACTACTGCAAACACGCGTGGCATGTTCTGCACGTTTACACGCAAGCGACAAAAAACCTGTAATGTGCACCGGAGTTTGGAGACATGGAAAATATCCATATTGTGGCCTGCGAGAACATCAACACTCGCTCGCCAGATTCCGTGCCGACCGGTTGTGCCCTCATGATCTCCGATGACAGTGCAGCTCTGGCCGACTGGGCTGCTCCTACACCACCTCCTGACGCTGGTCGCCGACGACGACGACAGCGTAGCTCTGGCCGACTGGATTAGCCCTACGCCATCTCCTGTCACCGACAAGAGCTCTCGCCATTGGTGCCACATCCTCGGAATCCTGCAACCGTGTCCATCTTTCCTGTCTTTTCCTTACCTCAGTCGTTCACTGTCCCTCCTTACCTCAGTCGTTCACTTTCCCGGCTCCTCGCTGTCTCCTTCCTCTCTATCTTTTACCTTTTAATCTCATCCTTTTAATCCCTTTTCTACCCCCCCCCCCCCTTGTGAGCTACTGTAGAGGTGTCCTCCCTCTGAGAGACAGTTACGGTGCACACTTTTCTCTTCTTTTCATTTAAAAATCAGTCCCCCCCCCCCCAGAACATCAAGAAATCTCATACTAACATTATTCACTTTTTCACGCAGGTTAATGGCTTGCTGCCCCGAAAACTTCTGATGGCACACCAATATATTTCTCAGGATGATTCATTTATTGCATGTTGGCATATACGTCTGAAGTGGAAGGTCAATCTCCGTGCCAATATCTCAAAACTTTTTCCTAGTTTACCGAAATACCACTGGCTGTACAAAACTGTTTCGCTAAATGGACTACTTCGTTAATGGTGTCGTGATCTGAACAGAAAACTGCCACATCATCAGCACACGCCAGTAATCGTACCTAATTGTCATGCAGATTGTATCCGTGGATGACACTGCTGTTAATGACACTCAAACAGAAAGGCTCCAACAAAAGACTGGAAAGCAATGGTGAAAGAGGGTAGCCCTAAGGCAAGGAGCTCCACAAGTTAATGCGTCCCCCCCCCCAACCTAATAATGATTCGTCGCGTTGCACAGCCCTTATTATACCATAGCCACCCCCTCTTCGATATGCCTACGTTTACAAGACACTCCTCATGTTCTGAAGAGTGTCTTGTAACACATGCGCGAAATAATGGCAGAAGTTTTGTCTACTGGAATGGGTCAGTATGCCATGTCGCGCCCAAAACGTGGCTCTTTTTGCGATGACGGCCAGCGCTGCCGGAGCACACTTTACTACTGTGTTGCCACCTGTCGGCGCCCCTTGAAGTAATTTTTGAGAAGATGAGATACAAAAGCCTCCAAGATTGTAGTTGTCGCGTTGGTCGTAACTTGCATAAGAATGTTTAGTAAAATGTATAAAGAAGGAGAGCAGTACGTCCTTGAGCGTTGTTTTCTTTTTTTTTTTTCAAAAGCGCGAGTGCTCACTTTTCTGGCTGTAATTGGTGGTCGTTGAACTCGCCCGCTGAAAACGTTATCATTCAGGGCCTTCTCATTTATTTTGTTGCATGACTTCAAGTTAGTGTGATACGTAGGCAGGGGTACATATGGATGAAATAAATAGCTATGTGCGTTTTATCTCAACAGCATTTCAAACACTAAGTAACAATCTAAGCTCCTGTTCGGTGATAGAAATTATTACCAGCTTGACTACTCAGAAGCAGCATTACTTATCTAATGCATCCATATGTTTTAGATATGTTTTAATCTTGCAGATACTTTTAATTTCAATCGTGTTATGTGACTATTTTACTCAAAATCTGCACAAAGGTTGTCAATGCAAGCCTGAATCACGCACGCTGAACAGACTGTTCGATGGTGGCGCCGTACGGGTGGCGTCATCGCAAAAGTGACCACCACTGCCCCATTGGTTTTCTTTGAAAACGGTATACACTGCCCCATTGCAGTACTTCACGGCAGAAGATCCAGAGAGAGCTTCGAGTGAGTAAAACTGATGTCAGGCGTGAACGGTTGCATCGGACCCTGAGTTTGAAACGAGGCAAGACCACGCGACGGAAAGCGCTTCGTTGAATCATCAGCCTTCGCAACATCAACTCACTGGCAGTGGGCTGACTCTTAAATGCGAAGCAATTCTTAGCGAACTTCGGCGAATTTGAGCGTATCTATCTATCGATCTGGCCGCTTACGTTTGAGTGCTATAGTTTGATTGATTGATTGATATATGGGGTTTAACGTCCCAAAACCACTATATGATTATGAGAGACGCCGTTGTGGAGGGCTCCGGGAATTTAGACCACCTGGGGTTCTTTAACGTGCACCCAAATCTGAGCACACGGGCCTACAACATTTCCGCCTCCATCGGAAATGCAGCCGCCGCAGCCGGGATTTGAACCCGCGCCCTGCGGGTCAGCAGCCGAGTGCCTTAGCCACTAGACCACCGCGGCGGGGCTTTGAGTGCTATAGTGATCACTCCCTTAACTTGGCGTGAACCAACATTAGCAAGGATAAGATGGTTTGACGAATATGGCGCTAGTCAAGAGATTAATATAGCCACGTTCCATTTCCCAAGTTTTGTTATCGTCCCAAAACACTACACAATTCTCAGAGCAAACCGCGCCTGCAGTTTTTGAGAAGCTTCCGGACTGTAGTAGACCATTTCGATAAGATCACGCCTACTCTGCGAACTGTACAGATTATTCTCGAACCTACGCCGCCGCCAGCGACAACGCTAGAACATTCCACAGCAAGAGTATAAATGCCGACGCGCTTCGCCGCTTGTCAGTTGTTGATCGACCGCCGACGCTCCGTTCGCCGCTATCAGTCCAAGACTGCTACTGTAATCGGACTTTCAGTTTACCGGGCACAGGTTCGCCCAAATAAACAGTTAAATTCCAACGCAAAATCTCTTTCTTCGGCCACGTCACGACCCCGTGACATCTGGTGGAGGTGCTGCTTCTTTGATGCTGCTTCTTTGAAGCCGCGACCACAGCCCAAGCAGCAAAGAAGACACGGACGCTAACCCTGAACAGCGAACAAGCCGCAGGCAGAGGGGGCTACAACCAGAGTACGGGCCGCTTCCTGAAGCAGCCAGGAAGACCCGGATCCCGACATACACTACTGCAACCATGACCGCCCCCGTGCAGCCTGCACCACTCCTGCTCCGGCAACCCAAAGAGCCACCAACTTTCCGTGGTTCGCCACTGGAAGACCCAGAAAGCTGGATCGAAGGGTTCGACCACGTCGCCGCCTTCAATGACTAGACAGACGATGGCAAGCTCCGGCATGTGTATTTCACCTTAGAAGATGCCGCTCGGACCTGGTTCGAGAATCAAGAGCGAAGCCTTACAACGTGGGACGTCTTTCACGCCAGGTTCCTCTGTACTTTCGCAAGTGTGGTGCGCAAGGAGAAGGCCGCAGCTCTTCTCGAAACCTGCATGCAGATGCCAAACGAAAACGTGGCGCTATTCACGGAAGATATGATTAATCTTTTCCGCCACACTGACTCCGACATGTCCGAGGAGAAGAAGGTTCGTCTGCTCATGCGAGGAGTAAAGCAGGAACTCTTCGCCGGGCTGATCAGAAACCTGCCAAAGACGGTCGCCGAATCCATTTCAGAAGCATCTACAATAGAGAAGACGCTCGAGATGTGCACGCGGCAATATAACCATAGCTTCTCGTCAACAAGCTACGCCGGCATTCAAGCGCCTGGAACCACTGACTTGCGTGAGACGATCCGAGCGATCGTGCAAGAAGAGCTGCGAAAATTTTTTCCTTCAGCGCAGCTTCACGTGGAATCCATCGCGGACGTCGTACGCCAGGAGATCTAGCAATCGCTGGGCGTTTCTCAGCCGCAAGAGCCTCAGCTGCAAGCCATGAGCTATGCTGCTGCAGCCCGCCGCCACGCCCCTCCTCCACGCGCTCGCCAAAACACTGCCCCATCGCACTTCCGTCGCCAGACGCCACCGCCGCGTCCACCCCCACCGACGTCCTACCGTTCACCAGCGGCCCAGCGCAGTGTGCCAAGAAAAACTGACGTCTGGCGCACCCCTGACCAGCGCCCGCTCTGCTACCACTGCGGCCGGACAAACATACCGCCGTTGCCAGTACCGACAGATGGGACTGCGTGGCTTCGCCGTCAATGCACCGCGTCCACACCCAGGAGAACGGCCACGTGACATCGCCGACTACCTGACAGAAACTCAGTGGACACCATGAAGCCCTTCCCGTTCGCCGTCGCCCAGCCACCGCACGTCACCGCACCACCGGCAGTACTCTGGCCCAACGCGGGGCCGGTCTCTTAGCCCGTATCCGGGAAACTAAGGGAAGCAACCGATGGAAATGCGGTTGCTGTGCGACGAACTACCGAAGATCCTCCGACGACGACGCCGCCGCGACGGAGCTTTCCGAACACAACGTCAACCAGGCAAAGCCCTAACGGCGAAACCTCCCTTACCGAAGGTGACCTGACGACGCAACATGGAAGCAGCGGAAAGGGCCGACGCAGCCGTGACCCGACGCCACGCCCTAACTGTAATGCAAGACGGTGAACTAGCGACCTCGACGTTCTTATCGACGGCCACAGTGTGACCGCTTTCGTCGATACTGGAGCCAACTACTCCGTCATCAGTGGGTCATTCGCCGCGAAGTTAAAGAAAGTTAGGACAGCGTGGGAAGGCCCTGAAATCAGCACAGCCGGAGGTCATCTCATAATGCCTGCAGGAATCTGCACAGCGAGAGTCACAATTAACGGCCGTATTTATCCTACAGACTTCGTAGTCCTACAGCGTTGCTCCAGAGGTGTCATCCTTGGCATGGACTTCTTATGCCTCCATGGTGCTGTCATCAACCTAAAAACAAAGTCGACAACGTTATCTAGAGAAGAAGCACTACCACCGCGCACGCCGTCAGGAAACCATGCCTTGAATGTGCTGGAAGAACAAGTCACCATTCCGCCTCTCTCAAGCAACATTATTTCAGTCGGTGCTCCTAAATCCCCTGACTTGGAAGGCGTCGTTGAAGGCAGTCAGCATCTGTTGGTCACCTGAAAAATTTACGTCGCATGAGGAATTGCAGAGCTGTGGGGAGGCAAAGCAACGGTTATGCTCACGAATTTCAGCAATGAGTACAAACATGTGAACAAAGGAACAACGGTCGTATACATCGCAGAAATTGTTGAAGCTACCAGTGCTTTCGCCCTCGCCGATTCTGCGGAACCTGCTCAGAGGAACGAAGCCCCTCCCATAGCTTTCGATGTCAATCCCAGACTTCTGAACCATAAGCAAGAACAGCTCAAGGCCCTGCTCGTGCAATACGAAGATTGCTTTTCGTCGTCATCGAAAATTCGGCAGACCTCAATCACGCAACATCGCATCGTAACCGATGAAAATGCCAGACCACTCCCTCAGAGTCCATACAGGGTTTCGACGCGAGAACGTGAGGCCATAAAGAGGCAAGTTGATGAAATGCTGCGGGATGACATTACCCAGCCGTCCAAGAGTCCATGGGCATCCCCCGTGGTGTTAGTGAAGAAAAAGGATGGGACCCTACGTTTCTGCGTCTATTATCACTGCCTGAACAAAATCACAAGAAAGGACGTGTATCCTCTGCCACGAATAGACGACGCACTTGATCGGCTCCATAACGCCAAGTACTTTTCGTCAATGGACCTCAAAACTGGCTATTGGCAAATCGAAGTCGCCGAAAGAGACCGAGAGAAGACGGCGTTTATAACACCGGACGGCCTCTTTGAGTTTAAGGTGATGCCCTTCGGTCTTTGCTCAGCGCCTGCAACTTTTCAACGCGTTATGAATACATACTGGCAGAATTGGAGTGGTAGACTTGCCTTGTGTACTTGGACGACGTCGTCATGTTTTCCTCGAGTTTCGATGAGCATCTTCGGCGCCTTGAAGCTGTACTTCAAGCCATCAAGACGTCCGGACTCACACTGAAGCCAGAAAAGTGCAGTTTTGCGTACGAAGAGCTCTTGTTTCTGGGGCACGTTATTAGCAAGTCTGGAGTTCATCCCTATCCACGGAAAACGGCCGCCATCGCCGACATCCCGGCACCCACTGACAAGAAGGCAGTGCGCCGATTTCTGGGCCTGTGCGCCTATTATGGGCGGTTCGTGAAAAACTTCGCCCGCATCACCAATCCTCTCACTGAGCTTACCAAGGCCGACGTGGAGTTCAAGTGGGAAACGCCGCAGGAACAGGCTTTCCAGGAGCTTAAACATCGCCTCCAGACGCCTCCGTTACTTGCCTATTTCGACGAATTCGCCGAGACAGAAATACACACTGACGCAAGCAGCGTATGTCTTGGCGCCGTTCTTGTGCAGAGGGCTGACGGACTTGAAATGGTTATTAGTTACGCCAGCCGATTGCTATCCAAAGCAGAAGTCAATTATTCCACAACAGAAAAGGAGTGCCTCGCCATCATCTGGGCTACGTCGAAATTTCGCCTCTACCTCTACGGCAGGCCCTTCAAAGTTGTGAGCGACCACCACGCCTTGTGTTGGCTAGCCAACTTGAAGGACCATTCAGGTCGCCTCGCACAATGGAGCCTGCGACTTCAAGAATATGACATTACTGTCATTTACGAGTCCGGCAAGAAACACTCCGACGCCGACTGTCTCTCTCGTGCGCCTGTCGACTAACCACCGCCTGACAATCCGGATAACGACTACTTCTTGGGAACGATAACTGTCGACGACTTCGCTGAACGACAGCGGGCCGACCCGGAACTTAGGGCCCTAATAGAATACCTCGAATGCAGGACCGCCGAAGTCCCGAGGGTATTCAAGCGCGCACTTGCGTCGTTATTCCTGCGAAACGGTCTTCTACAATGAAAAATTTTTCACCGCTTCGAGCTAAGTACCTCCTTGTGGTGCCTTCAGCTCTGCGACCAGAACCCCTTCAGGCCCTGCATGATGATCCGACGGCAGGGCACCTCGGTGTTTCTCGCACGCTCGCGAGGATACAAGAAAAGTACTACTGGCCACGTCTTACTACCGACGTCACTCATTATGTGAGGACATGCCGAGACTGTCAGCGACGCAAGGCACCGCCGACAAGACCAGCGGGACTTCTGCAGCCAATTGAACCACCTTGCCGACATTTCCAGCAGATTTGTATGGACTTACTGGGGCCATTCCCGACATCGGCTTTTGGAAACAAGTGGATCGTGGTAGCTACCGACTACCTCACCCGCTACGCCGAGACAAAAGCCCTTCCCAAAGGCAGTGCATCTGTGGTAGCTAAGTACTTCGTCGAAAATATCGTCCTACGTCACGGCGCCCCGGAGGTCCTTATCACCGACAGAGGAACGGCATTTACTGCCGACTTAACTCAAGCGTTCTTGGCATAAAGCCAGACAAACCACCGCCGGACGACAGCTTACCACCCACAGACCAACGGCCTCACCGAGCGGCTTAACAAGACGATCGCCGACATGCTGGCAATGTACGTCGATGTCGAACACAAGACGTGGGACGCCTTTCTTCCGTACGTGACCTTCGCATACAACACGACGGTGCAGGAGACGACGCAGTTATCTCCATACAAATTGGTCTACGGAAGGAGCCCGGCAACGACGCTCGATGCCATGTTACTCAACGTCCCCGACGAAGAAAACCTCGATGTGAGTGAGTACCTTCAACGCGCCGAAGAAGCCCGACAACTCGCGCGTCTCCGTATCAAGAATCAACAGACGATCGACAGCCGCCGTTACAATCTCCGACAACGCTTCGTGCAATACCAGCAATACCAGGGGCAATACGTGCAATACCAGGGGGGGCAATAACACGTTCCATTTCCCAAGTTTTGTTATCGTCTCAAAACACTACACAATTCTCAGCGCAAACCGCGCCTGCAGTTTTCGAGAAGCTTCCGGACTGTAGTAGACCATTTCGATAAGATCACGCCTACTCTGCGAACTGTACAGATTATCCTGGAACCTACGCCACCGCCAGCGATAACGCTAGAACATTCGACGGCAAGAGTATAAATGCCGACGCGCTTCGCCGCTTGTCAGTTGTTGATCGACGGCCGACGCTCCGTTCGCCGCTATCAGTCCAAGACTGCTTCCACTGTGTTCGGACTTTCCGTTTACCAGACACAGGTTCGCTCAAATAAACAGCTAAATTCCAACGCAAGGTCTCCTGTCTTCGGCCACGTCACGACCCCGTGACAATATTGTCACAATCCCGTCGCGTACGTGGTCAAACGCTTCCCGCCAGACCGTGCCACATACCAACGGGCGGGTATGTGCCGCTGGTAAGCGTATATGTCCACAAGTCATTGAAATTTAGTATCGACGCAAGAACGACGAGAAACACATGGGATATTTAACGCGCTTGCGTTAAGCAATACCGGACATTGGTAGCGTCAACCCGACGAATACAAAGAATACATGTCAGGGTTCCAGCTGGAATCGAACCCAAGCATTATGCGTAGCACCAAAGCATTTTACCAAAGAGCTACGCGGTCTCGGAACTACTGTTAAAATAGACACTAGTCTTCGTGAAACGTCAATAGTGGTGGCAATGCTGCCTACTCAATTTTGTAAACATTATATATTGTTAAGTGGTCGAAGGAGGAAGGTCGCTGATGGCATCCCACCGCTGCCACCAGTTGTTGCGGTTGAAGGATGAAGTTGCGAATGGAGGTCTACGTGGTCTCTTGTGGTAGCGTGGTGTAACCGGGTGGAGAAACTGAACGCTGACAAGAAGAGGATACGAAAACGAACAGGTGCACGGCACTATTTACACTTATTTACAGCAAAGAAAGGTTAGTGGTTTTACAAACCACGAGCGTGGTGGTTGAACCGTTACATGGTTCAGAGCGACGTCCAGCACTCTGCGGCGTCGTTTTAAGCCCTGTCGGGCTCCTCCTCTTTAAATGGAACACCAATCACTGTCACAAAGTCCCGTTAATTAGGGAGGCGGTCGCCGGGCTAATTCCAACGGCCGAAGGATCGGCCCCCCGAACCGCACCACGAAAGCGTGGACAATTTAGAAGTGGTCCTTTTTGGCACGCCAGCGGACGCTGGCTGTGGCCCAAAGAACAAGTCAGAGCCGAGAGTTGATAAACAACACAAAATTATATTCTCAATAATGGCAGATCAAAAAAAACAATACACAAGTATGCACACTCCACAATAATTGAGTACAATATGTCGCCAAACAAACAACGTACTACACAATACAATCAGCCACCCACGAAACAACGGACACAGACAACAATACGCACTACAATGCAGTCGCATGCATTGAACAACCAAGACACTTAAAGACTAAAGAGATAGAAAACCTATTCAGTCCAAAGTTCTTGGAACAAAAGTCTAGATGATACTCTTCCGACAATCACTCACTCAAAGTCCAGCGTTGTTGTCGTTCCGCGGCCCTCGAAGTTTCTGTTCCAGGAAACCTCGCCGACGTTTCTCTTCCAGGAAACTTCGCGTCTTCAATTGGCCACTCTCCAAGCTTCAAACTTCTTCGCCGGAAACACGTCGGCTTCACCCACGCAGCTGTTGCCACACATCTTCGCTCGATAGCGGTAGACACACGCTCTTGTCTGTAGCTCGAGCCTTCACCCATCAGGTGGAAATCCTCTTCTTCTCCTGCTTTGTCTCTGCGGACAAAACCTTCGCCGACTACCCGGCGGAATCCCTACGCGCTCTGGCGCTAACTTCCGTCTTCTCCTGCTCTCTCGTCTCGGCTGCTCGATTAAATACCTTCCGCGCGAGATTCCAGAAGGTTCTCATCATTTCGTCAGCGCGATACGCAGCGAAAGCTGGGGAGAAGGCGAGACGGTTGGAATGCCCTCCGCAGTGGATGACTCAACTCGGTATGACCACGCCTCTTTCCATCTAGAAAAATCTAGTGCTTGCTCGGCTGCCGTTGTGGGGTGAGGAGGTTCGTCGGCGAAGCCACGCTAACGCGGGGAGAGGGAGCGTGCCCGGGGAGCTTGTTTTCTTTTTTTCTTTTTCTTTTATCGTTGACCTCGCGGCGTCACTCCAGCGTTTCGTCGCGAGGAGTTGGCAGCGCGCTCTTTCTTAGAGCTCGTTCTGTGACACTGCCCCCCACTTTAAGAATATTATCTCATAATATTCAAAACCACACAAACGAGCGTGAACAGACACCACACACTCTCACAGACTGTAACACAATCCGGCGCTCATGACACTTCACATTCACAATATATCGCTCAATACAATTGGACATTACAATTCAATCTCACACACATGAGATATAACCGCAGGTTCATGAGTACAACGCTTCATCACACCTTCCAAACAATACAAACGTACTAGGTTCTGTCTTTAAAACAATTATACAACACTATACATCACATCACAGTACAGACACTTCGACACTTGTGACATAGGATAACACAACATTAACACTACATATAGTACTCAGCCTTGCCAAAAACACAATTCGATTCCACCTCAGCACCTATCCAGTGCATTTCCAGCGGCGCTTGCGCCTTTTCTTGCGGTGCTCTCTTGGTCTCTTCTTATTATTTTTGCTCGTTTTGTTCCGGCGAGCCCCTTCCAACGACGGTATCTGAGGCAGCGTCTCAGCCATCGTTGTCACTTCCGACACTGCTAACGGGTCATGACGTTCGACGGGTCCTGTCTCTTTATTTACCAGCTTGTTCATGTCTCTACATTTGGCCCGGCTGGCCGACTCCGTCACCTTTACACTGCCGGTCGGTCGAGGTCGTGTCGACGTACGTCCAGCTGCTTGGCCCGTGAACTCATTCAACACGATCAACTTCTCATTCGCGGTCTCTTGCGCCGCGGCTTCACCTTGGGCTCTAGTGAGATCCGTCACGAGATGCTCCTCTACGGTATCTCGCGGTCGCTGGGTTGGCGAGGGCTCTATCTTAGGGTCTTCTCCCAAACATTCGGGATCATTCGGTCCTTGCGCCCCGTCGATGTTTCCGATGACAAGGTCGTAAAGGGGGGTCGTCATACATAGAGCGGTAACCTTCCCGCTGAAGTACGGGGTTTCCACCTCAATCTCTGCTTCGGGAAGCATCCGAACCGTACGGTCAATTAAGCAAACCGGTTTCGTTGTGCCGGTTAACTAACTTTCCCGTACCAAATTTCTCCGCACGATAATAGTGGAGCTGCCGGTATCTCTTAACACCGTAATCTTTTTGTCCGCAACTTTTCCAGGCAGCGTTGGCATTCCCTTCGCAACACCGGTTGGCTGTTTTGACATTACAGCACCCACAATAGGAATTTTCTCCCCATTTTTCAACTCTACGAATCTGTCGGTGACGGCATTATTACCGGATTTCGGTGCCGCTTGCACACAGGATACCTGGTGAGTTTGACTCGCTCCGTTTCGACATGCGTCTGCCCAGTCTGTCCACACTTAAAACATTTTACTACCGTAGGGCTCCTAAAGTTAGTACGACCGTTGCTCGCGCGATGACCCACTCGGTTACACAGGAAACATCGCGGAACACTCACCGTTGCACGCTTCTTTGGTTCGGGCGCCGAATTTTTCGAGTCTTCAGGACACTCCTTCTTGACCTTGGCCAAATTAGTTCCACCTTGCGCTTCCAAGAATAGATCAGCTAATTCAAGCATGTCTTCAAGTGACTTAGCTCTCCTCTCTTTCAAGTACAGCGACAGGCTTAGGTGGCAACTAGTAAGAAATTGTTCTCTAATTAGGAGCTCTCTAAGTTCATCGTACTCCTGCGCTGTCCCTGAAAGTTCAATCCATCTGTCGAAATAATGGCTAAGTCGGGCGGCGTACTGTGTAGCCGTCTCACCATCAGCTGGCTTTCCTGTCCGAAATCTCTCCCGGAATCCTTCTACAGTAAATCTAAATCGCTTCAGCAAAGCAGTTTTCACCTTTGCATAGTTGGCTGCATCGGTCGGCGTCAGCCTACCGTACACACTGAGCGCTTCACCACTCAAGCAAGTGCTCAAAGCAGTTGCCCCTTGATGTTCCGGCCAATTCTGGCTCCTTGCAATCGTCTCAAATCGGTGAAGGTACGCGTCAAGGTCGTCCTTCCTTTCATCAAACGCTACGAGCAGCTTGCTCGGGTTCAAGCGGAAGCCATGATCTTCCCGTTCGCTGCATTAAACTCTAGCTTGGACGGAAGTTTCACTTCGCTGTTGTAAACGGAGCCGCTCGAGTTCCATCTCGTGCTACCGCTGCCGTTCCCTTTCAGCCATCTCCGCTTCTCTTTCTTCTTTCGCCCTCTCAGCTGCCAGCTTTTCTCTCTCCAGCTCCCACTTCAATTGTTGCTCTCTTTCTTCCTTCAGCTGTCGCTCCTTTGCCTCTCTTTCTTCTCTCGCCCTTTCGGCTGCCATCTTTTCTCTTTCCAGCTCCAACTTCAATTGCTGCTCTCTTTCTTCTCTCAGCTGTCGCTCCTTTGCCTCTCTTTCTTCTTTCTTTCTCGCAGCTGCCAACCTCTCTCTCTCCAACTCAGCTGCTTTTTCTTCCTTGGCTCTTTCAGCTGCCAACCTCTCTCGTTCCAACTCAGCTGCTTTTTCTTCCTTGGCTCTCTCTTTTTCCTCTTTTTCCTTCCGGGTGACCCACTTCCGTAGTTCAGCGCCAGAAAGACCCATCCTCTCACAAAGAGCGACTAACTTTTCGAGATCCATTGTGTCTCGCAAATAAAACCTTGCCACGTGCAAAGAGTATCTGCCTAAATCAGTCTATCGGAACACTCTCCTGCACTCGTTAACGAGAACACTGAGCAACACACAAAATCCTTCCGATAGCACTATAAACAACTCGAGGCTCTTTCTCACTACTTTGGACACACTGTGCACCAAAAGGTCCTGTGTCGCGGACGCCAGATTAATTGTCACACAGTCCCGTTAATTAGGGAGGCGATCGCCGGGCTAATTCCAAGGGCCGAAGGATCGGCCCCCCGAACCGCACCACGAAAGCGTGGACAATTTAGAAGTGGTCCTTTTTGGCGCGCCAGCGGACGCTGGCTGTGGCACAAAGAACAAGTCTTAGCCGAGAGTTGATAAACAACACAAAATTATATTCTCAATAATGGCAGATCAAAAAAAAACAATACACAAGTATGCACACTCCACAATAGTTGAGTACAATATGTCGCCAAACAAACAACGTACTACACAATACAATCAGCCACACTCGAAACAACAGACACAGACAACAATACGCACTACAATGCAGTCGCATGCATAACAACCAAGACACTTAAAGACTAAAGAGATAGAAAACCTATTCAGTCCAAAGTTCTTGGAACAAAAGTCTAGATGATACTCTTCCGAGAATCACTCACTCGAAGTCCAGCGTTGTTGTCATTCCCCGGCCCTCGAAGTTTCTCTTCCAGGAAACCTCACCGAAGTTTCTCTTCCAGGAAACCTCGCGTCTTCAGTTGGCCACTCTCCACGCAGCTGTTGCCACGCATCTTCGCTCGATAGCGGTAGACACACGCTCTTGCCTGTAGCTCGAGCCTTCACCCCTCAGGTGGAAATCCTCTTCTTCTCCTGCTTTGTCTCTGCGGACAAAACCTTCGCCGACTACCCGGCGGAATCCCTACGCGCTCTGGCGCTAACTTCTGTCTTCTCCTCCGAAGTTTCTCTTCCAGAAAACCTCACGTCTTCTCCTGCTTTGTCCCTACGGACAAAACTTTCGCCGACTACACGGCGGGATACCCTACGCGCTCTGGCGCTAACTTCCGTCTTCTCCTGCTCTCTCGTCTCGGCTGCTCGAATAAATACCTTCCGCGCGAGATTCCAGAAGGTTCTCGTCATTTCGTCGGCTCGATACGCAGCGAAGGCTGGGGAGAGGGCGAGACGGTTGGAATGCCCTCCGCGGCGGAGGACTCAACTCGGTATGACCACACCTCTTTCCATCTAGAAAAATATAGTGCTTGCTCGGCCGCTGTTGTGGGGTGAGGAGGTTCGTCGGCGAAGCCGCGCTTCCGCGGGGAGAGGGAGCGTGCCCGGGGAGCTTGTTTTCTTTTTCCTTTTTCTTTTATTGTTGACCTCGCGGCGTCCTTCCGGCGTTTTGTCGCGAGGAGTTGGCGGCGCGCTCTTCTTGAGCGCTCATTCTGTGACAATCACACAAACACGCAACAGGTGAGGGGGATGAGCATGCATGGTCCACGTGAACATCCAATATTGAGTCGCGATCACTGCCCTGCAAGGTGGCGCCAGTGGGGCTCTTCCCCATCGTGTGCGTGCCGCTAGTCGAGAGGTCCCAAGCTCCTGACAGCATACATCAAAGGGTCCGCCGATCTGTTCGCTCAATTAGTGGGGCGATTTGCGGCGGCCGCCACGGTCTCTTCCAAGGAAGATGCTGTCTTTGTTGTCCTCTCTCGAACGGTTTACAGCGTCGTGGTGACACGACGCCTCATCCTCCGGCTAGCAGGGACAATGCCTGGCGGGCATAGGCAGCCGGCCGGTCGGCTACTCGATTGAGGATTAGAAGGAGCGCCGCTCCCCCGTCAGATCTGGCGCCGGTCACAACAGCTTCCCCCTCGCCAGATGGGTCGCCGAGGTCATCAGGCACCGCTGCTGCTCGAAGGGACGATGAAAGGGTCCACATTTGAAAGTCAGAAAATCGCCTTTACTTGCCACGTGGTCTGGCTGATTGCCGAAATCTTCGACAGCGTCTGGAAGACTGGGCACCGAAGGGGCTGAGAGCCTCCTCAGTAGACCGGCTTATGCACAATGGCGTCTGCCCAGACGAATCGCCTGGCCAAACGTAACAATATGTACTCATTTGACACATCCGTCACGTCGTGTTAACGTCAATTGTGGTTAGTTGTCATGCGCTGAATATGATTTATGTAACAGTGTCCAGGACCAGCTCCCTCGCGAGCATCAGCGCTTCATATCAGCTTCTGATATTGCTAATACACATGTTCCAGTTAGCATCGTTGCGCAAGTGCAAACAAGTGGTTATATAAACATCTGCAACACTTCAACATATGCCTGTGCGTGCAACATTTGTATATATGTTTAGCGTCATTTCAAGGCATGTCGCTCAATAAAAAAATGCAACATGGTCACCTTCCCTCCGCATGCTTCGCATAACGTCTATCTCCAAGTTCGTGGGATCTTGTGAATTTTCGAACTCGGCATGTGTATAATATAGCGATTCTAAAGCCCATAAGCTAGAAAAACTAACGCATTTGTTAACGGTGAACCTGTGTCGTTCACTCAAAGTTACTATGGTCGTCAAAGATTGAGTCAGTCAAATTCTAGACATGTATGTCTATCTGTTTGGTTGTTGGTTTGTTTTCCCTGCAAACCTGTGACACGTGCCCACATTGGGCGATTGGTCAAGAATGCGGTTTTTCGGTTATTTGAGAAATGTTAGGTGATATAGGAATAAATGAAATGGCAATAATAAGTGGCACATTCTAATAAGATTACAAGTCATATTCCATTCAGTTCGTATTCCATGCTGCGGTATTAACCTGATTGGAACAATTTTGAAGAGATTGCCGTTGCTCTGCCTCTTCTTCCTCTTTCCTAGAAGAAAAGGAGCACGTGGCGCATATCAGCCGAGCCCGGCCGGGTGCTCGTACCACGAAGATAGCTGCACGGCACGACAAAGCACTACGCACAGGGGGGATACAGAAAGTTAGGTGGGCAGATAATTTTGGTGGGTGTAAAGTAGCGGAAGAAAGCAGAGGACCGGGTTGATTGGAGAGACACTGGATAGACCCTTGAAGTGAGCGCAGTCGGGCTGATGACGATGATGATGAATACAATACTGTGTGCAACATTCTATATGTGTGAAGTGCTATTTGAATGCGAGCAACATGTCGCGGCCATAACACCACCAATTTCGACTGCCAGAGACGTTCGGGCCGCTCGCCGTGCTACTTCGCAGTCGTGGCCAACTGTAAGGATGGCAGTGCTGCTCGGGCGTGGGCGTGCGCTATGCTAGGCCGAAGACGAAAAAGAAGACCAAAATAAGAATAGTCGGCCCAGTGTGCGGGTGTTGTCTCTTGTTTCTATCTTACCGTCTGCTCAGAGAGGGCGCTGATAGGGAAACTCGTGAGGTAAATAGCTAGTGGCTGCATGGTTACGTGAAAACTATGTTGCTGTCGACGTCATGCATGGGGTGGAGCGTTTCACACGTGGTTGCGCGACACGCCCTTTGAAATTGATTTTAAGTATGTCCTAAGCCATATGAGTAGTTTATATTCCGTAGATGACACCCTGGCGTCCACTCAAACATGTACAAGTTTTTCTCATCTTGAAAATTATGTGTCAGCACTCCTTCGAAAAAATTGGCATATCCCACGTAGAGTGGGAATCGATGATATGCGAAGCACGAATAAGAAAGGTTGATATGTCACTTCAAAATCAGCACAAAGTTACGGGGTAGACGTAAATGATGCCTTAAATGACTTCCGTGTCATGATTATTATGTTTGGATGTGTCGTTTACGATCGACGTATGTAACTGCGCGGTAGTAAAAACGGACGACAAGAAGATACAAGGACAAGCGCAGACTATCAACTGAAGGTTTATTTTTCACAAACCACATATATATGACTGAAACAGAAACAGAAAACACGAAAATCTACAAAAAATGATGACTTAGCACTTAACAATCGACAAAACGTGAACGTTTGACAAAAGCAGATTCAAGGACCATGTGCGCCACTTGCCAGATACCGTAGCTCTTTATCTAAAAGAGCTAACGACGGTTTGCTGACGCAGTGTTCTGGTTCCCGTGCCATTTTTTCCGCTTCGACAATCATACGGGTATGATCGTCTTTGTGCCTGAACATTACGACCGTGCTTTCGAACTGCGCAAGGCAGCCACACCTACTGACGTGCTGAGCTAAAAAACCCTCATTGCCAGTGCGCACATTGCGTGCGTGCTCGCGCAGGCGCTCATTTAGGCATCTCCCAGTCTGCCCGATGTAACACGCACCACAAGATAGCGGAATTCTATAAACTACATTCATGTCACATCTGACAAACTGGGTTTTATGCCTGACAGTGCAAGCTTGTTTGGGCCTATTGTTTACACATGTCATTTTGGCTAGCTGAGAGAGCTTGTAAGGTGCCGAAAAAACGACCTTTACGCCCATGCGCTGTCCGAGCTTTTTTATCTTGTGAGATAGCTATCTCACAAGATAAAAAAGCTCGGACAGCGCATGGGCGTAAAGGTCGTTTTTTCGGCACCTTACAAGCTCTCTCAGCTAGCCAAAATGACATGTGTAAACAATAGGCCCAAACAAGCTTGCACTGTCAGGCATAAAACCCAGTTTGTCAGATGTGACATGAATGTAGTTTATAGAATTCCGCTATCTTGTGGTGCGTGTTACATCGGGCAGACTGGGAGATGCCTAAATGAGCGCCTGCGTGAGCACGCACGCAATGTGCGCACTGGCAATGAGGGTTTTTTAGCTCAGCACGTCAGTAGGTGTGGCTGCCTTGCGCAGTTCGAAAGCACGGTCGTAATGTTCAGGCACAAAGACGATCATACCCGTATGATTGTCGAAGCGGAAAAAATGGCACGGGAACCAGAACACTGCGTCAGCAAACCGTCGTTAGCTCTTTTAGATAAAGAGCTACGGTATCTGGCAAGTGGCGCACATGGTCCTTGAATCTGCTTTTGTCAAACGTTCACGTTTTGTCGATTGTTAAGTGCTAAGTCATCATTTTTTGTAGATTTTCGTGTTTTCTGTTTCTGTTTCAGTCATATATATGTGGTTTGTGAAAAATAAACCTTCAGTTGATAGTCTGCGCTTGTCCTTGTATCTTCTTGTCGTCCGTTTTTACTACCGCGCAGTTACATACGTCGATCATGAATCACCAACTCGCCCAATCGTCCACCTTGATTTGTGTCGTTTACCTTCGCCATCTATTGAACGTCACGTGATACCAAATTTAGTATATGTGGAGCTAGCGAAACAGCCATGAGCACGCTATTAGTGTGGTATGTTGTCATGTTTTTACATGACACACGTGTCAGGATTATCATGTTTGCACCAGTCATACATTTTCTTCATCCATTGGCGTCACGTAATACCAAATTTGGTATATGTTGATCTAGCAAAACGGCCACGAGAGAATCATGAAGGGCCCAATATACTCCAATGTAGTGTTGATGCGCGCGCACAATAACGACATAGACGCAACGTTATCAAAACGCGAGCACTTTATAGTCTGACACCAGTCGCGTCTGGCGCGACCAGCATCTGTCGGCGTGGCCCGACGGCAACCGGTGCGAAATTCGCGCCGATGCGTTACCCAGACAATCCTGCGTCTCCTTCTTTTCGTGACGGAGGGGTGGCGCACGCGCTCAAACGCGCATGCGGCAAAGCAACGCAGTGTGACGCACGCCTGCGAGTGTATGGCAAAACCGGCGCCTGGCGTCGCAATTCCGGCGTGACGTGATGAAATGAACGCCGGCGAGCACGCGCATCACGCAACGTCGAAATGTATTGGCGCCTTGACTGTGGCATGTATTCATGCTCTCCCATGACACGTCTCATGATTATCATGTTTGCACCAGTCACATACCTTCTTCATCCATTGACATCAAGTAATACCAAATTTGGCACATGTGAAGCTAGCGAAACGGCCACGAGCGCAGCATGAGTGTGGCACGTAGTCATGTTGTTACATGACATGCAAAAGGTGATTATCATGTTTGGATGTGTCACTTACCTATGTCGTCCATTCTCGTCGCGTAATACCGAATTTATACATATGAAGCTAGTGAAACGGCCGCGAGCGCATCATGAGTGTAGCATGTAGTCATGCTGTTACATGACACACATGTCGTGGTTATCACGTTTGAATGTGTTATTCACCGATGCCATTCTTTCGCGTCGCGTAATACCAAATTTGGTATAACAGAAGCTACCGAAACGGCCACCAGGGCGTCATGAGCGTGGCATGTAGTCATGTTGTTACATGACACGCATGTAATGATTATCATGTTTCACCGGTCATATACCTTAGTCATCCATTCACGTACCATTATACCATGTTTGGTATATGTGACGCTAGCGAAACGGCCCCGAGCGCATCATGAGCGTGGCATGTAGTGATGATGTTGCATGACACCTATGTCATGATTTTCATGTTAGGGTCTTTCGCTTGTGTTGGCCATGCAATCATGTCATACCATACCAGTTTTTCAACATTCCATGTGAACGAAACCACCGCAAGAGCTGCAGGACCACGAAATGCAGATCATAACATTTATGACATAGATGTCATAGTTATCATGTCATGACTAGTCAAACATGTTCTTCATACAGTCATGTAATGCAATTGCAAGTTTCGTATTTATACAATTATCGAAACGGCCAGCAGGGCTAAAAGTCGTAGGCGGATAGATAGATAGATAGATAGATTGATAGATAGATAGATAGATAGATAGATAGATAGATAGATAGATAGATAGATACGCTTAAAGTCGCCTAAGTTCACGAAGAAATGCTTCGAATTTCAAATGCCCAGCATGGCAGAACTGAAATAGTAAGAATATAATGTATTCTTCATTGCAGGAGGGAAACACTAGTTTTTAAAGACGAAAAACACAAAAATGGGGCGAAAACTATTCAAACTTTTCGATTGAACACCGCCCAGAAGGTGGAATCGAACCACTCTGGCGTCAACCAGCTACGGGTTTGAAGCCCGCACCCCGGACCACCCAGGCTCATCTGGGCAATACTCTGTAGTTTCTATCAACTATATATAGGCACGCTATGGAGGAGCGTCTCGATGCAGTGATCATCTATTTTTAAGACCAAGCTGGCGCTAATCGCCACCATAAAGGAGAAACTTGAAGAGCTGGTGCAACTTGTAGACATCCTCAGATTATGTTCTTATATTTGCGCCATATTTCAGAGCCGAAATATTTGGCTGGCCTCGAATAAATCGCAGCAGAAATGAGGCTTGCACTGATGATGGCGACCCCTGCTGCTATGAAATCGAACTGAAGAAGCACGAAAATGCCGCATATCCAGGAGAATACTTGTGCCAGCGCAGATTGGCACGCCCTGTCGATGGCACATGCGCGTTTGGAAGTTTTGCGAGCGAAATAAACGATATGTTTAGAAATAAGGCACGAGTTCCGCAGAATATCGAACCAGGGAAACATGCGAAATTCTTGATCATGGAGCGTCGCTGGAGCCGACGTTTCGACAAGCTGATTAGTCTCCTTAAAGAGTTGCAACCTTGAAGAATACAAGTCCACCAATCAGTTGTTAATGATTTGTACTACTCGGTACTCCTCTGTGGGAACGTAAAACGCCGTCTCGCGGGCCTATCTATTTATCAGGCCGTGTCAGGCCCGTGGCCTGTTGCGAGCTTCGTGGCCGCGTCGTGAGGCGTGGCCTCCATCGAAACGATGACAGCGCTCTGTCGGCGACCGCAAACAAAGCGCCATCTATGCGTTTTTTTTTTGACGATTTTACTTGTAATACTTGAGAATGATACGCATAAAAAACTGCTTCTCCTTTAATTTTAAGCGTTTGTAAGCATAAATAGTGCGAACGCGTAGAAGATTGGAAAGTGAGCCACTTTAGGTGGTAGCGAGAACCCGAAAAGAAACAGTCGTGCCGTAGTCGTCATGAGAAACACGCGTATACGTTGATACTAATTACAGAAAGTTTGCCGAATACTGTCAACGAGGTGTTACGACATTTTCAGCTACAGAAGTGCCAGAACGTTATCAGTATACATTTACTTACTGCAGCAAAGGTTTCGTGGAGTGCGAATTATTGGGAAAGCGCTGAGAAGAGGGTTCTTAGTAGTACATCAGATGGCATTGGGTCCGAAATTAACCAGACTTTAGGAGAGGCAGTGAGCAAAATAATATTCGATGGTGATGTCCCCAATAGATGGAAACTTAGCAGGATGAGCATGATCTATAAAGGAACGGGGGACAAAGCTGACACAAACAACTACCGCCCTATAACAGTGACATCAGTGGTCTACAAGCTGGCGATGCAGGTTATAAAGGAAAGACTACAGGCATGGATAGAAAATGAGGGGGTGCTGCGGGAACTACAGAATGGGTTTCGGAAACACCAGAGGTTGGAAAACCATTTGTTCTCACTGACACAGTGCATGAAATAGCATGAAAAGTAACACAGGCCCCTGTGGCTAGCATACTTTTATATCAAGGGAGCGTACGATAGCGTGGTTCAAGAGGACTTGTCGGGAATACTGGGCACACTAGGTGTGGAAGATGGAGTTACTAATCTTTCGAAAGATATCTATAAAGGTAACAATGTGTTATAAAGTGGGAAAAACAGGTATCCAAGCCAACAGAGCTAAAAGGGGGGCTTAGGCAGGGGTGTCCTCCGTCACCCTTGCTATTCATGATGTACCTACAACGATTAGAGACCAAATTAGAGAGAAGTGGACTTGGCTTCAACCTCTCTTTCGTCAAACAAGGAAAACTCATTCAATAGGCACTACCAGCATTTATGTACACAGATGATAGAGTGCTAATGGCAGACAACAAGGAAGATTTGCAGAGATTGATGAACATCTGCGGTAATGAGGGAGATAGGTTAGATTTTAAATTCAGTAAAGAAAAATCAGCAGTCATGATTTTTAATAATAATGAAGGTAGTGAACTTAGAATACAGGAGGTCACGCTAGAGATAACAGATAAATACAGATATCAAGGCATATGGATAAGCAATGGGACCGAGTAGCTAAGGAAACACGAAATATACTTGACGACTAAAGGTAACAGGAATGCAGCAGTGATGAAAAATAGGCCACTGTGGAATTACAGTAGGTATGATGTTGTGGGGAATATAAAAAGGGTCATGGTTCCTGGTCTGGCGTTCGGCAATGCGGTCTTGTGCATGAGATCAGAATTTCAAGAAAGATTAGAAGTTAAGCAACGAGGAATACATAGGCTTGCCTTAGGACCTCACGGGAACGCATCAAATCGAAGAGTACAAGGTGATATGGGATGCACATCATTTGAGGGCAGGGAAGCTAGCAGCAATATAAAATTTGAGAAGTGATTGAAAGAAATGGGGAAGGAGCGTTGGGCTAGGAAGGTTTTCAACTGTTTGTACATAAAGAATGTCGATACAAAATAGAGGAAGCGAACCAGAAAATTGACGGGTAAATACTTGGAAAACAACAGGGGGCCAAACCAAAAAGAATTATCGGTTAAGAAGAAGGTGAAGGAAGCTGAGACCATTATGTGGAGAATCGGCATGATTAAAAGTCCGCACTAGAGATCTATCGAACTTTTAAGCAGGAAATTGCCAAGGAAAGGATCTGTGATAATACCCGGGGTAGTTCTCAACTGTTTCAGGCCAGGACGGGAGTATTGCGAACCAAGACATATCGGGCCAAATACGAAGGGGTACACGCGGTATGCAGTGCGTGTGGAGAGGAGGAGGAAACAGCCGAACACTTGATGATGTTCTGTAAAGGGATTCATCCTATAGTTCAGGATGATGGCGCAGAGTTTTTCAAAGCACTGGGATTTAGGCACAGGGAGGGCAAAATAGACTTTAAGCGGGGAGAATTACCTGGAAGAAGGTTATCTGATTGTTTGCTAAAGTCAAAGCACGAGTGAAAATTAAACCCTTCACTGCAAAGTACCAATCATCAACCTCAGTATTTAAAGGAAAAAAAAGATAAATCTATTTTAGGCTCACTAAGCATTATGGCTGGGTGGCGTTAGCCCCCGCCCGATCTAAATGTATAGCCATATCAATTCATCCGTCCATCTAGGTCACCCAAGCCGGCGCGGGATGTGTTAAACAATTAAAGTATAATTAAAGTATATTTTGTTGCTCGTACACAGTTTCAAATGGCCACCCGGAAAATATGTTAATTATCTTTTGGAATTACAGGATGCCTACGTGGCTGCGTGACTGAACTGAAATATTGATAGGGTGCCGAAAGTAAGCGGTGACGGTACTGAGACATTATATCAATGTGAAGTGGTAGAAGAGCGGAACGATGAACTAAGTTGTGAGCCATTGCTTGAACGCCTTCCACGGTGAACCATCATTTCCTCAAGCACTAATCTGCAATTAAAGCCCCATCATTCGTAACGTCAAACTAAAAGACAAGAATCAAGAGTGGTATATGGATGAGAACCTTTTAATTTCAGCCCACTGGTCATGCAACGAATTTCCGAGCAGTGACTCACTGTTTACAACAATGCATTCTCAATACTTGGTCGCGCGTCTTTTTTGATTGTCCCCCCAAAAAAGCTTCATAGTTCACAAGCACGTGCCCAGAACATTGTTTCCCTTGAGCTGAGAGCCTAGGTGACGCGCCTGAGCTTCAGGTACTTCCTCTTTTCACGGGAAGATTGTCGCTCCTTGTGGAGTGCCTTTGTGTAAATACGCAAATGGGTGAGCAGAAAAAAACTTGTTCCAATGCTTGGTGAGGTTTGGTCCATGTTGTGCGCAGCCCAGTGTGACAACTTTTTTCTTTTTTTTAACCGGGAAACAAGCTTTTTAAGCTGTCACTGTGAAGCTCGTTGTAGCTTTGAAAAATAGATATAAATGGCGTCTACAAATGCGAAGAGCTTCTCCGAAAGGCCTACCCATAGGCTCACGCACATGGATGGCAAAGCCCCCCTCCCCCATAGTCAACTATGAGGAGGGCGCTAAATCTGCTCTATACATTGACTAGGCAGCGGGGCTTTCTTTTAGTCATCTAAAAGGGGGGCGCAAAATCTGCCTCACACACTGAATCAACAGGGAGGGGACGCCCTGCAACGAACCTTTCCCCTCCCTTCCCCCCTGAACGGCAAGCACGCCTGGGCCTACCCCTTTCAATGCGGACGATTTCGCCGTTCATAGTGACCTCGAAGTGCAGGGAGAAGTATACCTCTAGTAGAAATGCAGCCCACCCATAGCCAAGTTTTTTTGAAGCATCTTGTCAGCGCTCGGGATCGCTCTCCGCCACTGCGCAGAGCTTCGTTCCTTGGAACGCCGAACAACATGACTTGTAGCCTGTAGTGCACACCGGGGCGAAGCAATTGCTTTGTTTTCGTGCCATGAGAGCGCATTCAGAAGCATTGGTGTCAGACTGCTGCTGTAATAAAAAAAAGAGGACGAACGCGCCCGACGAAACTGTCGAAAACGTGCAGACAATGTATAAACGACTGCACGCGCCCCCGCACGGCTCCTCCCTGGAGGCTTCAGTGCACTCCATAGGCGCCGCTTGCCGCTTCTCACACTTTCCTATTCTAGCCACTGTAGCGAAGCCTGTAAACGCACTCGCTTGTCATGTCTGATCTTCATCGCACCACTTTGAATGATTTCGGGAAATTGCCAAGATGCAAAGCACCTTTAAAAGAACGGTTAAAAAAAAGGAGCATGATTAAACGTGTGCTTATCGGTCAGCAGCGGCGTACCAACTCTTTCGGGCGTGGGCGGGCTGATCTACTTCATTCGTCAGCCGGATATATATATATATATATATATATATATATATATATATATATATATATATATATATATATATATATATATATATATATATGTGTGTGTGTGTGTGTGTGTGTGTGTGTGTGTGTGTGTGCATGTGTGTGTGTGTGTGTGTGTGTGTGTGTGTGTGTGTGTGTGTGTGTGTGTGTGTGTGTGTGTGTGTGTGTGTGTGTGTGTGTGTGTGTGTGTGTGTGTGTTGTGTGTGTGTGTAACGTAAGAAGGTAGTGATGGTTAGGAGTTGGTAGAGGTATAGGAAGAAAAAAGGAGAATGGAATAAACGTGGCGTATGAGCCCGGCCACGTCTCTCATTCATCATAGCGTCACACGAGACGACAGGCTGGAGACCTGCCTGCCCCTTCATCAGTCACTCATCATCGAAGCAGTTCTCCACAAGACACCCTGACCATACATCGACTACCGAACCATCGCCTAGAAGGATAACGACCAGCATCATGGCAGAACCAGTGACAGACCTTCCCAACTCCAAGTACACCGGAGCAGCGGACCATGGATCTGTATAGGACTGGTTCGACCTGTTCGAGCTCCACGCTACCGCTGCATCATGGTCGGAACGGGAGATGGTTGCCTACTTTACCGACTACGTCTCCGGTGAGGCCTTCAAATTCTACCTCACCCACATATTTCAAAATGACGAGTCATGGGAAAAGATCAAACAAGAAATGATGGTTTGGTTCAAATACGATGAAGATCTGTCCATACCTCATCAGCGGAAGGCTTTTCAACTCACCCATCACAGTTACGTGAACTCTTCCCACAGTAAGCCTATTTTCCAAACGAGACCTCAGAGAAAATATACCACCATTGCACCATAATTGGTGCAATTATATACGAATTCCAAATCCGGACGGAGGCGGTCTGTCGGTGACGTCTAAAAGTGGGCGGTCCGCAGTGGTCGCGAAGACGAGAGGAAGTGAACAGCCAATGAGGGAAATGGAGGCTTGCGTCATCATTTTGACGTCGACTTGGGGACCGTATAGCAAAGTGAAAAGTGTTTGTAACGTGTTGAAAAATGTTTAAATAATATTACTCACTATCAAAGCGTGTTGGCAATAGTTTTCACGCGTTGATTAAGGAATACGGCACAATATAAACGTATTTTTTTCCGTTATTGTTTTGAAATGACGCTAAATTTAGCAGGACGGTAAGTAGTGGCGCTAAGCACAACCCCGTTTCAAGCAGTTACTGTTCCCATATCTCCACCACTATACAAACCTAAACGGCACAACTTTCGAAGTTGTTGGCTCAGTCGAGCGCAATCATGGCGGAGGGCAACGGCACCAGTAGCCAACAGCAGCAGCGGCTCATCCGCGTTTCCGAGGCTCAGCGCGCGCTGGTGCTTGCCTTTATAAACGAACATCCCCAGCTCGTGGCGAAATCCGTCGAGCTGCGGCACGGCGTCCCCGTCGCCGACCGGCGGCGGCTGTGGCAAGAGCTCCGCGACGCGCTGAACCATAAAGTGCCTGCGCAGGAATGGCAGGCTTGGTGGCGCAGGCCGGTGCACGAGGCCCACCGTGACACCGCCGCCATCAGAGGCGCACAAACGTGAGTGACCGTCGAATGGCACGGGCAATTTGTTCTGTGACATTAGTGTATATTTTCAGGGGCACTGGAGGGGGTTGGCTGCCTGGCTTCCGCGGCCGGGTTCTACAGTTGACTGGGATGACACGCTTCAGTGGCGTCTCTGGTCTCACTTATCAACAGGTAAGCACTCTGCTGCCGTAGTATCACGACTTCTTGAGCGGTGCCATGACAGAGTTTGATATCTGAAGGGGTGCCTTTAGCGGAACCTTGTTAAACGGGAATATAGCGCAGGAGGAAGAATTCAAAAGTGAGTAGGTTTATTAACAAAAATTTCAGTTTGCAGCCCTTGCAGTACAAGGGGTATTAATTTAAACACGCAATGCCTGCCGGCAAGTGCATGCACTAAAATGGTAATGCATGATATTAATTACCACTGAATAGCTGCAGAACATTTCCGCACATGTTTATTACGTAAGGTAGTAAAATAGCCAGAGTAACGAATACACACTTTCTGAAAGATCATGCTTACGACACTTTCCAGAAGGCGGATGTTCGCACTGCTGCGGTGGAAATGGAAGTGAAGGCCATTGAAGCGGCTGCAGATGGCAGTGACACAGTAACTCGCAAGCATCTGAAAACTTAGTGCTTTATTGAGCGCAGGACCGGAGCCTTGAGCAGGGCGACAAGGGGCTCAAGGTGAGTAGACCCTTTTTTTACATTTTACATAGGGGCGTAAACATTCTCCATGCTCTATTATGATGACTGAAACTAACTTGGGCCGTAAATAAGAACCATGCATTGTATTGAGGGCACGGTATCAGATATCTGCAATGATAAACTGCTGGGCAAAAGGTTGGTTAACCCTGAAAAAGGCTGTTTGATGGTGAGAGATGCATTTGAGGAGATTAATAAAGAGTAGTTCCAACAAATGTTTGTTGGTACGCACGAGGAGGGCATAGCTTGTACACAAAGCTTCACACTTTCAAAGGAGGCCATCAGGCCAGTTGATCTTCAACTGAGGGACAATTGTTGTGCCCGTTGCAATTCTTGGCAGCAGCAACAGCAGCAGCAGCAGCAGCAGCGGCAGCAGCAGCAGGCAGCAGCAGCAGCGGCAGCAGCAGCGGCAGCAGCAGCAGCGCAGCAGCAGCGGCAGCAGCAGCGACAGCGACAGCGGCGGTGGCGGCGGCGGCGGCGGCGGCGGCGGCGGCGGCGGCGGTGGCGGCGGCAGCAGCAGCAGCAGCAGCGGCGGCAGCGGCAGCGGCAGCGGCGGCGGCGGCGGCGGCAGCAGCAGCAGCTTCCAGCCACTAGATGGTTAAGAATTTACCGGCAGCTCACTTAAACATTTCTACCACCATGATTCATCACAGGTGCTGCGGGAGATGAAAACATCAATCACCCACGGCGTGTGGCAGCAGCACAGGAGAAAGCGGCAGCGGCGCAAAAGGGCTTTCTGCAAAAAAAGGGTACATGATTAAGTTTAATTTTTCGTCATGTGTTCAATGTTTTTTCTTGTCTTCATTCATTAATGATTTGTCAGTTTCAATGTGTTTAGGTGCTGCTGTTCATGTTCAATTTTGTACACTTCGGGAGACATATACACAACTTAGTTTGCTTTTCGCCATGTTTTCAACGTTTTATTCAACATTCGTTTATTGTTTTTGATATGTTTACGTGTTGCTGTTCATGTTCTATTTTATACGTTTTTTGTTTGCATTCAGTACATATTACTAGATTTAGGTTAGCATTTACTTTGTACAAGGAGTACAGCATTTTTTATGTTCGATATTTGCATTTCTCAATGTATGCTCGAGCTGCTCCAGTGGCAGTGTTTTTTCCCACATTTCAAAGGTGTCTAGTCATTCAAACGGAGACCACGAGTGTATAGTTGACATTTTCTGTTAATGTTTCTGTGATATTTGTATTGCCCCACTGTGAATTCTAGCTCACTGCGCTTTTTGATGCAGCATTACCCTATAGTGTAGTAATGTGATATCTTCTTGCATCACACTGTTTTGCAGTTCATTGTGATATTTTAATTTCAGCACATTGAGGCTAAGGTACAACAACTACATTCTGAGTCTTTTTTGAGAGCACTGAGCTAGTAAATGGTCAAATCGCACGGTTTCACAAACTGAAAATGGTCATCACAGCAACGTGCCAGCGATTGATTTTGTCCAGTTTTCATTGTAAACGACTTGTTTCGGGAATAAATTTTGAACTGTGGTATGGTTTGGGAGCCGCGAGATTGCTGAGCCAATTATTCATGCTGTATGTTGTCAAAACAACTCGCCTGTTGTTTGCTCTCTTCATTTGTGTATTTTTAGCATTGCAGCATGCTTGCAGTCGAGAATTAAAATCAAATGTTATTTTAACATTAATACAAAGTTTAGGACAATGAACAAAAAACCAGCACAGTTTCACGAGCACAATTGCTCGTCAAGCCTGCCATGCACAATTGAATGCTTGTAGTCAGTCACTATGAGAAGATACGGACTTATGTATCATGTGTTCATGCAGCATGTTACTAATGGATTCACAGTTTTTATGCAATCTGATGAAAGAAATTGTGGGACATTGCTGCATTGTTCGCACAATTTTGTGATGGCAACATTCAGCACAGAGTGCCGCTCATATATGCTTGCTCTAATCTAGTCTGTTGTGACTGTGATGACTGATATGGAAAATGGTGTTTCTGTTGCATATTTCATGTGCAATTTAAAGAAAATGCAGCATTTTCACATTGCCACCTTGCTTCATATTGAAGCACGAGTAAGTACGTTGTGTATTGAAATATGGCAAAGACAGCCCTGTCATATCTAGATGCACTAGAATCAGTGTAAATAAATTATGTGTGTGATATGAAAACATGAAAACTCACCGTTCCTGTGGACTTAAAGAAAGGCCCAAGACAGCGCTGTGCGGCTGCCGTCTCTGAGCAGCACGTTGTGTGGGGTGAGCATTTAGCTCTTCCTTGGCTCCCCATCGTCATCCCCAGCTGGTGGCATGTCCACAACATACTCGTCCAAGGTCCAGTCGCCTGCATGCAATGCAATGTTGTGGAGGGCAACGCAAGCATAGATGATTTGCGCTGCCCATCGGGGTTGTAGAGCATCGTTCAAAAGTGCTGCAAGCAGCGGAACTTTCTCTTCAACACTGCGATACATCTTTCCCCAACATTGCGCATGGATGCGTGCTCCTTGTTGTATCGGCCTTCGGCAGTGTTGCACGGTTGACTGCCAAGGACTAGAATTAGGAGCCATGACTCGAGAGGATACCATGCGTCTCCTGCAATAGAAACATAAAATCTGAGTGCTTTGCCCCAGTTAATACACGTTAATACTTAACAAGCAGATATTCGCCAGGCTGCAGATGTACAGCTAGGCGTGCACGCAGTGGGTTGTGTCTCCACAGCCAGGAGTCGTGGCACGAATCTGGAAATCATGGGTCTATGACAAGGATGCGCAGCCATGCGTTGCACACCTGCGATGAGGAGCGATATAAAATAGTACTGCATTTATACTCTGAGAAAATCCCTTTTTTCTACGCATACCCAGGAAACAATGCGTACTAGTACAGTCATTGGTATAAGAAGCTTCACTTAGAAGGAAACACAGGGTGTAGCACACTGAAAGGGGAGGGGGGCAGCGACCCCTCCTCTGCTGTACACATGGCTACGACTTCCACTGAATGATCAATAAGTGAAAACCTACGTGTTGCTCTTGGGAAAGAACACTCGTAAATGCCACAGCCAGCTCTTGCGATTGTAAGCACTTTCGTGTTGGAAATACTTCCCTGTCGTGTATGTGCTTCTGCTACGTCTGCTACCTATATTACCGATTGCCTCTAACATGCACGACTCAGTTGCGCATGCACGCCAGTACAAAAACGGCAACTGGCTCACGCACAAAACAATTGGCCCCTGTTATTACCGAGGCCTTGCGAGCCACCAACTAGCTCGCACCCAGTTCCCTGCAGGTTCTTTTTTATTCGTTGCATTATTACTTTTTCCAGATTTGGCGTCACAACTGAACAATTGCTCCGGTGGGCGAGTAAGATAGGATCCTAACGGTACTTACAATCATGACGTTCAGGGCATAATAGCCCTTTCTGGACATAAAGCTCGCCATGTCGGCCATCTGAATCCCTCTGGCTTGCGAATGGTGACCAACGTGTCATCTACACACGCCGGCACGCCTGGGATGCAACCGCGTAGCACAAACTCCGCCTCTGCCTCATCCTTAGCAGCTGTTGTCAGTGGGGAGTCCGCCAGCGTTTTCCTAGCAGCCACGGTGATGATGGCCTGCGTCACCTCGTGGATAGTGTTGCTCACGGCCGGCTGAGAGTTGCCGATGTGCTCCTCGCGACCAACGCTCCTCTAGAAGCAACCGGCGGCGAAATATCGCAGCGCACACAACACTTTCCTCTCTGTGGAAAAGCCACTGATTCACTGGCATCCGATGACAGCGACAAGTTCGTTGCACAAGCTACGCACTGTTCGTTCGGACAGACGAAAACATTGCCGGAACTCTACTTCAGTAAACTTTTCAAATGCATGTTTAACCTCACTTCATCGTCTCTGCTCGGCTGCAGCTGCCGCACAGGCGAGATGAAAAACCGTGGCAGTGGGAAATGCCATGTTGTCTAAGTGCCCGGATGCTGAAAAGTCGCAAAACCCTTACACTTCAATCCAATCCAGGCCAACTTTCAGCCATTTCAATCCATCCGGTTTCTTTCGAACAGTCTCTCCAACCGTTCCTTCGCCTTCCTCCGAAAACTGGAGAAAAACAGTCTCGTGACACCCCAGCCCACGTCACTCAGAACGTCACAGCATTCGTCACGGCTCGTATGGGCCAATCGTGTGTGACTCAATGGAACAGACCGCCTTTGTCCGGATTAGGAATTTGTATATAATCGCACCACATATGACTCTTCCGAAAAAGCGTCACGCATTCAGACACGGACTGGTAACTTGCACATCGCAACAGACAAGGTAAAGCCTCCGTATACCTAAAGGAATCTAGACCATTTCGCCAAGAGACTAATTGTAAAGCCAGCTTTCCCAAGAGCAAAGAAATCGGCATTTTCAACGTGTTCACTGCACCACAACACTTCACATTTTACTGATCCACTCGAATCCCTTGATGCTTCGTGTCACACACAAGGCCCAGACGGTTTCGAACGTGCGACGGAATGTACGCTTGACGAGCTGGTAAATCCTCACAATACCAGACCATACCCGAATGTTCCGGACCAGGGTCGTTCGACAGACATTATCAGCCTAATCACGCTGCAAAAAGAAAAACATATGCCATCAGAACCACCCGAAGCAATGTCTGTTGTGCTCTCATCGTCAAGTGATAACACACATGTGAGTGAAAGCACTGCGGGAATTTCAAATCCACCAACACCGGCACATTGTCAACTGCATTTACAATCAATGATGACTCACAACCATCTTGGGAGATTTCTCATCAGTCTGTCACGATGCTTTCATCGCAAGACAAGCCCAGCAGTACAGTATCAACTACCAGCTATCTACTGGTCACATCTCCATGCAAAGAAAAGCAGACAAATCTACCTGAAAGATGCCCATCTGACCCAACTTTCGCAACAAGACGAGAAATTTCAACAAAGGCAACTCCACAAACTCCAGGAACTACATCGGACACACCAACAAGGACGACGACGCAAAGCAGCCCCGCCGTGGTGGTCTAGTGGCTAAGGTACTCGGCTGCAGATCCGCAGGGCGCGGGTTCGAATCCCGGCTGCGGCGGCTGCATTTCCGATGGAGGCGGAAATGTGGTAGGCCCGTGTGCTCAGATTTGGGTGCACGTTAAAGAACCCCAGGTGGTCTAAATTTTCGGAGTCCTCCACTACGGCGCCTCTCATAATCATATAGTGGTTTTGGGACGTTAAACCCCACATATCAATCAATCAATCAACGACGCAAAGCAAGCCTCTTAAAACAAATTCAAGAAGCGAGGCATCTTCGCATAAGAGATCAGCGCCAGAAATGAATTTGGCACAAAAGATCAAGACTGCGCCTAAGAATACAGCTCCGAAACCCCAGGAAACACCGAACAAGACAAGAAGTCACCAGTTTCACCACGCAAGGTTTCAGACACCATCCCATTAGTTTACGACAACGAGCACGCACGCAGCATGCACAACGACGACGAAGACTGATCTACTGCAACGCTTTCATACAGCATCGACTTCTCGCAACAATGGCAGCTATTTCATCAGTTTCTACGCCCAAGGTGTACTTGTGTTTTTCAGAACGCAACAGTCAGCCTCGCCCACCAGAGCTGTACTAACCCCGGATTGCTGCCCTCTCCTGTGAAATCTTTGTGCAACTTTACGGAACTTCAATCTGACGTGAAACTACAGCCCATTTGAACATTTTTGTGTGTGTGTTCTAAGACTGCTTGTTCATCAGGCATTGTAATATGCAATGCGCGCATTCTTTCGGGGGGAGGAGGAATCCTGTAACGTAAGAAGGTAGTGATGGTTAGAAGTTGGTAGAGGTAGAAGAAAAAAGGAGAATGAAATAAACATGAGCCAGGCAACGTCTCTCATTCATCACACACACACACACACATATATATATATATATATATATATACATATATATATATATATATATATATATATATATATATATATATATATATATATATATATATATATACATGTGTGTGTGTGTGTGTGTGTGTGTGTGTGTGTGTGTGTGTGTGTGTGTGTGTGTGTGTGCGTGTGTGCGTGTGCGCGTGTGCGCGTGTGCGCGCGCGTGTGTGTGTGTGTGTGAAGAGGTTTAATAGCCGTTAAAGACAGCGACGAGACAGCGTGAAGAACCGTCCAGTGATCGGCACAGCAACGAACCGAGGCACGAGCCGAGAGAGCCGCGCGTTGGCAATGCTGCTTGCCGCGGGCCCATCTTCTTCTTCGCAATCGCCCGGCTGAAAAAGGAGCCATCCTGGCGACCTAAGAAGTTTCAGGCAGATGCTCATGATACGGTTTTAGGCGGGAAACATGGACGATGTCACGTGCACGCCGGCGCATGTCATCCGATCGGGAAACTGGCTCAATTAGGTAATTAACCGGAGAGGTTTTCTCTAAAACGGTGTAAGGCCCCTCGTACCGGGTACAAGTTTTGATGAGAGTCCGAGAGTCTGGTATGGGATGACAATCCACACGAGAGACCCTGGGGCATAGCTGGTATCCGGAAGAGAGGTGCAACGGTTTTCTTCCTGGCGTTGTTGCTCGTCCGAGGTTAACGCACGGGCGAGCTGGCGGCACTCTTCGGCTTGTCGAGCAGCATCAGAGATAGGTGGACATTCGGAAGCATCAGGACGGTAGGGCAGTAGAGTATCAATTGTATGGGAAGGTTCACGTCCATAAAGAAGAAAGAAAGGTGAAAATCCCGTGGTTGTTTGTATTGCAGTATTATATGCGAATGTGATGTTGAGACGCGTCGCTCGGCAGAGCTGCGCAAGTGAACAACTCGCGTCCCAAACAACAACTGACTTTTTATTATCACCCTTCCTCTCGAAGATAACTTTCTTGTGCGGGCGCATGCGCTCTCTGCACCGCACACAGAAGCACCGCTTTGCGTCGCCACAGTACTCCCCCTCTAGTGAGTGCGCGCCCAACGGCCGCACTTGGACGACCCACTGCGGTTCATAAGTTCATGCGCACCGGGGGTCTCGTATACCGTCCACTTCGCGTAAACCGTTTGAGGACTTGCTGGGGCTACGCTACGTGGTCTACCGGGGGTACCTGCGAAGATGGAGCTCGAGGTGGTGCAGGTGCTTCGTAGTCGG
Source organism: Rhipicephalus microplus (assembly GCF_013339725.1). NCBI lineage: Eukaryota > Metazoa > Arthropoda > Arachnida > Ixodida > Ixodidae > Rhipicephalus > Rhipicephalus microplus. The sequence continues at coordinate 104,091,416 of NC_051169.1, forward strand.
AGTCCACGTGTGCTGATTTTACGCGGTCTAGAGAAACCACGTCGTGACGACCCCCTCTGTCGATTGTAATGTGCTTGTCTGCCCGTCGCAGCACCTTGAAAGGCTCGTCGTACGTGGGCCGCAGTGGAGGCTGTACGGTGTCGTGCCTCACAAACACGTGAAAGCAGGAGGAGAGTTCCCGGTCCACGTGAGCACCAGAATCGGAGTTCGCGCGCAATGCGTAGGTGAGTGGCTTGTGATCCGTGAGCACAAAAAATTTTTATCCTTCCACATAATGTCGGAAATGCCGGATAGCCGCATATATGGCCAGGAGTTCCCTACCGAAGGTGCTGTACCTTCGTTCGGACGGGCTCAGTTTTCTGGAGAAGAAGGAAAGTGGTCGCCACACTCCGCTCACCCTCTGCTGCAACACGGCTCCAATCGCTGCATCGGAGGCGTCCACCATGACGCACTGAGGAACACCCAGCTGCGGGTACGCGAGCATGGTAGCATTTGCGAGAGCTTCCTTTATCATCCGGAATACTTGTGTGGATTGGTCGTTCCACTGAGTGGCAGTTGCCTTGAAAATCCCAGCCCGAAATGAGGCCATGGAAGCAGGAATCAAACACTAGCAATTCAACGACATAAATGAGGCCATCAATCGCGATGCGAGCAGTACAGGCAGCGGCTGGTGTGACGTGATCTGCGCTGGCTGTACGAGGTGATATACTTCCGAGTGGCGTCATAACTTTTTTTGAGCAAGCGGCAGAGTCTAGCACTTATTATTGAAACTGCGGCACCAGTGTCGACAGGAGCGAGTGCAGCGACGCCGTCCACATGTACGTCCAGAACATTCGTTGGTGAAGTGAGAGGCCTTGGTCTTTTCGCTGGTAAAGCAGTTCCTGCCTCTGGAACTGCGGCAATTAGTTTTCCCGCTCCGGCGATGAAGGACGACGACGCATCGGTGATGGCGAGCGGCGTCGAGGTGATGGCGAGCGGCGGTTGACAGGAGGGCGGTGGTCGGCGTACGATGGCGTCTGTTTGGGGCGCTGAGAGCCTGTGTGAACGAAGGGCGCGGTGGCTAATAAAAGGCAGGTTCGAAGGTATGGTTGTAGCTCTGGTGGTAGACAGGGACGCGCCGATGGCAGTATCGCGCTATCTGGCCAGGTAGCCTACAGGCAAAGCATATTGGGCGATTGCCGAGTGTACGCCATTGTCCACTTCTCTGGGCGGACCTTGGTTGAGCGAACCGAGGAGTAGGTCGGAGTGGCACAGCTGAGGGAAGTGACGTAAAAGTGTGAAGAGGTGGTCAAACCGCTACTTCAGCATAGCTTAGAGGTGCATTTACCTCGGCACAGGCAACAGAGCTCGGCAATGGTGAAGTGTCACGGACAGATGGCAGAGCCGCACAAACTTGCTCCTGGATGACCTGGCGAATGTTTGCTGGCAGAGGTAACGGTGGTTGGCCGGCTGTTGATAGCAGCGACAGGTGACGAGTGACCTCAGCACGAACAAACTTCTTGATCTGCGATAGCAGCGACTGAAGGTCAGATGTGGTGGTCAGACTTGAGAGGGTGTCATCCGGGACGTCAGGGCGTCGCGTGAGAAGACGCTGTCGTCGCAGCTCATCGAAACTCTGACACAACTCGATGACCTCAGAGACAGTGACAGGGTTCTTGGAGAGCAGCATTTGAAAGGCGTCGTCGGAAATGCCTTTCATGATATGTCGCACCTTGTCAGTTCCTGACATCGACGGGCCGACACGCCGGCAGAGGTCGAGGATGTCCTCTATGTAGCTGGTGAATGTCTCACCAGTTTGTTGGGACCGGCCTCGTAAGCGTTCTTCTGCGCGAAGTTTGCGCACACCAGGGCGTCCAAAAACATCTGCGATGCAGGTTTTGAAGGTAGTCCAAGTGGGGATATCCGCCTCATGGTTTCTGTACCACAGCTTGGCAAACATCCGTTAAATAAAACATCACGGTACCAAGCTTTGTGGGATCGTCCCATTTGGTAGTAGCGCTGGCTCGTTCATAAGATTCCAGCCAATCCCCAACGTCTTTCTCGTCGGTGCCGCTGAAGATGTCGGGTTCTCGCAAGAGCTGGGCACCGGGACAGCTCCTGCGCAGCGAAGTCGGTGGGGGTGTGAAGACAGCGTCGTCAGGCATGACGGACGGTAGCTTTCGGCTACGCAGTTCCAGGACTGGGGAAGACCGCAGCACTCTCCACCAAAATATAATGTAAATGCAAGGTCAAAAGCGGTATCAGCGTCGGTACAGAAGCAGCAAGAGCTAGCCGGGTGTACGGGCAGTGTCGCAGCAGCAACCAGGCAGTCTTAGCTAGTGCCTCGCGCCAACGTGTCGATGTCACTGCAGTAGTGGGCATTCCTCTTCACTACACTCCAGACTATCGTATTCAACCCAAGTCGACAATTTGTACGGCTACGACGGCAGTGCAGGTGACAAGGCATGACTGAATGTGTCCGCCTAGCAGACGAAATGTTTGCAGGGCAGCTGAGTCTGACTTCACTTTCTTTCTGTGGAGAAGTGGTAAGCTGTGGCGCGATCTGTGGGTGACCGCTATGTAGCGCCACTGGTAGTGCTCCCAGCGCTAAAAATGGCGGGATTGCTGGCCATTTAGAATCGTGCTAGATACCACTGATATAAATCAATAAAAGTGATAGTTATTCATTTCTCAGTTGCATCTTAGATCGTGAATTGCTGCTACAGGTTCTATAGATGTTCGTTGAAGCAAAAATCTTGGCACGAGTCAATTGGATGTCAGTGCTCCTTTAAGGACGAAAGGCAAGAAAATGTGTGTCACAATCTCACGTCTCTCGTTTTCGCGCTATTTTGCAGTCGAACGAGGAAGAACCACACAACACGATCGCTCCTGCTCTGTGGTGCTTGCGCGTCCCTTGTGGGCTCCTACGTTCTCAGTCGACAAATAAGAACTTCCATCTAACCAACCTATCGACCCTTTTGCAATAGATACCGCGGTGGTATAGTGGCTAAGGTACTCGGCGGCTGACCCGCAGGTTGCGGGATCGAGTCCCGGCTTCGGCGGCTGCATTTCCGATGGAGGTGGAAATGCTGTAGGCCCGTGTGCTCAGATTTGGGTGTATGTTAAGGAACCCCGGGTGGTAGAAATTTCCGGAGCCCTCCACTACAGCGTCTCTCATAATCATACGGTGGTTTTGGGACGTTAAACACCGCATATCAATCAATCAACCTTTTGCAATAGATAACTACAAGATTAGTTTATCAATACTAGCCTTCTGTGTTTACGAGTACACTGAAGACACAAAACCGGTAAAAAAACATGAGAGGGTATGGGTGAGGGTAAGTAGCCAGCGGTTACCTTTATTTTATTAGATCTACCTCTTGTTCCGCAACTGTTCTGAGTTCATTGCTAAGTGTAACTTCACCTTCTTTTATGTCTGTTCTCCATGCCGGAGGCCTACCCTCTGGTCAGCCTCTGTTCCCTCTCAAAGTATACCCTTGGAGTTGTTTCTCCGCAATGGAACCCGTAGCGTTCTTGACGCTTGGGTGCCAACCAATGGTGGGTTCATCCGTATGAAGAATCCCAATTAAGTCCAAACGGAACTTCGTGCGATCACTCCTCAATCCCTACTGATAACAGAGGTTCGTCGATTCGGACGCGGGGGGGATACTATGCTGCTCACCAGAGAAGCCTTGTATCCAAGACCTACTGAAGTGCACTACTTTTGCATCACATCCGGTGAGCTCTTTTATCCCACCTCATCTAGCTTGCTGAAAGGATTGGTTCGGGGGGTACACGCAAGTCTAAGCCCAGCAGAAGTCTTGGACATCTTTTCCCCTGCAGGTGTTATTTCTGTTTACCGCTGTACCAAACAGGAAAACAAACAGAAAGTTCCCACTGAAACTGTAAATGCCACGTTTGCTGGAACGGAGCACCCTTCGGAAATCAAGGCATGACCGCTTATTTATAGCATCGGTGCTCTAGCTCCCCTTCCGCTGCAATCTGCTAAATGCTGGCGCTTTGGACACAGTACTAAAGGTCGTCGATCGGACACACGATGCCGCATATGCGGGGCCATATACGGGGCCGGTCATAGTACTGCTGAGTGCCAAGCAGAAAATAAGACATGCTGCTTCGGCAAGGCAAATCACGCTGCAGATGATCCTAACTGCCCTGCAAGATCAAAGAATTTTCAGGTGCTTGAAATCACTGAAAAGAGACGATGCTCTCGTAGAGAAGCAATGGCGGAAATTCAAAGCAGTAATCAGGGTTATGCCGGCATAGCAGCTCGTCCGCCTCTTGCTAAGGAGGCATCACTTTTTCAGTCCATTTCAGCTATGGTGTGGGACGACGACGAAGTGTCTATTTCATAGAACGCTTGTACCCTTGTCTCAAAGTTTCTATTTGTGTTTCCGCAAATTCTGCGAGCTACCGCTCCCTCCTTGCGAGAATGGATGAGAAGCCTCTCAAGATTTTCGAGGTGGACAACCGCTACGTCTGGCAGCGGCTAGGAAAACGCGGGACCACCTCAACTGGCACAAACAGCGAGGCAACGGAGCTCTACTCCGATGCCTTCGAGTCATCGGATGACGAATACACAGTCGTCATGAGCCGCAATGCAAAAAGGAGACAACTACGAACATCGTCGATGGCGAGTTTATCCACCATGTAGGCTACCGCGCAGCGTGGGCCACATACTATACGCTTCATGGCTGTGAACCCTTCAGTCAATATACGGCGGCTGAACAGGCAAGTCCTCTCTGCATACCTCGAAGGACTCGCTCCAAATGATATTAAAGACGACAGAATCAACTCACGGAAGAATGTTCTGGCAGTTGATGTTCTACACCGTAGTGCGCTGCAAAGCCTACAAAACACCTCGGAAATCAACAGTCCCAGTTAAATCAGTGATCCCCACTGACTGTAAGGGCAGTGTTGGCGTCATTTATTACGTGCACATTTCCATTCCCGCTGACGATTTTCCAATCTTGATAAAGCCAACTACAGACGACATCCTCATCAAGAACATCGCAAGGCTTCAATTGGTCAGTCTCGTTGCCTGAAGATTGTTTTTGAGGGAGACAGTCTTCCCCCACACGTCAAAGTTGGCCACGTTCACCACCAGGTCCGTTCATACATACCGAAGCCCCTACAATGCTTCAGATGTTTCAAGATGGAACATGTAGAAGGGGTATGTACCAGCAATTTCGTGTGCCCACGGTGTGCCGAATCTCATTCAGAAGACACCTGCCACGCAACTGCGTTCAAGTGCTTCAACTGCCACGGCGCTCATAAAGCGCCGTCTAAGATTGCCCGCGAGTGCGAAATTAATACGCGGTGCTGAAACGCATGGTGCGCGACAATTCAACGCACAGAGAAGCCACTGCTACTGTCAGGCGACGTCGGCGTCACCACAGAAGATCATCACGAAACATGACATCTGCCGATAGAGACACGTCATCTCAAGCAAGAACAGCAGGCCCCCCATCATCAAGCTCTGCGAAGACGGACACACCGAAACAGAATCAGGGTCAAGACTCCCACCTCATGAAGAGCGGCCATCACTTCCAAGAACACAGCCTGTTTCAGAGGTGCATCGAATCCCGCCAACCTCGATGCCATCCCCAACCACTGATGAAAAGACAACTGAGGATCGCCAGGTCATTAACATGTTGCAGACCCTTATGAGCGCAATACGCATGCTCCTAGGCAACGTGAACACCCCGTCAGCGCAGGGCGCACTCCAGGTGCTGGACACTTTAAGTCTGGTGCTTGCAGCTCTAAGGTAAAACGATGGCACGCAACATGTTATCATTTGGAGAGGAGGTCAAGAACGCATCTGTCCTTCAGTAGAAGTTCTACGAAACATATCCAGATGCCATGTCCGGGTTCAGACGAGGCCGCTCATCAATTGACAATGTAGTTGACTTGGTGACATATGTAGAGCACCAGAAGGCCTGCAAATGGTTATCTGCTGCTCTGTTGCTTGACCTTAAAGGGGCATACGACAATGTCACCCACGAAGCCATTCTCAGCGCACTAGAAGGAGTAGGACTCGGTGGCAAGAAATATGCGTGGGTTCAGAGCTACCTACAGAATAGATCATTTTACGTGCAGACAGATAATGGTCCGACACCTGACTATTACTGTAGCCGAGGAGTCCCGCAAGGCGGAGTGCTAAGCCCGATGCTGTTCAACCTAACACTCATTGGACTAGTTGGCAAGCAACCAAGCAGTGTACTACTTTCCATTTATGCTGATGACATCTGTGTCTGGACATCAGGTGTGACTCGACTTGAACTTCGCGCTGGACTTCAGAGGGCAGCATCAGTGATATCGCACCACCTACGCAAACAAGGGCTCAAAATCGCAAGTGGAAAGTGTGCAGTCATGGCTTTCACCAGAAAACCAATGTCCGCTTACGGCATATCAATCAATGGGCATATCAATTAACGGGCACAGGACTAATCGATCATGACGCACATCACCATTGAAACGATGCGTACGTACCTCAGGCAACATGCTAGGAATGCTTCCCACCACTTGGCAACCCTCGCTACTGAGAGGCCTCGTACAAAATTTAGTGCAATTGTCTGTGCACATAGTGCGTCATTTACGTCAGGTTTTACGCCAGCTGAGAAACGTGTATCCTCCGTGGTGCCTGACACTTCCGCATGTACGTGTTTCAATTTCAGGAATACAGAAAAAATCAAACTTGCCATCATCAGCACTAAAATAATTGAGCTTGCACCTTCTGCACGAAATGGACATTAACCACGTGCACATATACACTGATGGTTCAACCACAGCGTCTGGTTCTGGCGGTGTGGGGGTGATTCCAGTAAGAGGAATCACTCTGCGAATCAAGATGTCACACGTCACTACGTCTACGGCGGCAGAACTTGCGGCTTTGCGTGGCGCCCTAGAGTACATCAAATCCCAGAGACCGAGTAAATGGGCTGTTTTCCGACTCGAAACCGGCCCTACAGACAATGCAGTCAGTCCTTCGACGAGGTTACCATGAACAGTTAACTTACGAGGTTGTCAAGCTTCTTCACCACGTCACAGAAACAGGCCACGAGGTCAAGCTTCAGTGGCTTCCTGGTCATTGTGGGATCAGTGGCAATGATTTCGCAGACAACGCGGCTCGCACATCGCACCAAGAAGAGCACATCCTTCCGATTTCTATGTCAAGGAATAACCGTGCAAAGCAACTTCGTCACCTGGCACGTAGTCTGTGTCTGCTGGAGTGGAACGCCCCAAGCATAAGACATACGAGACTCTACCAAATAAACCCTCGACTGGAACTTCAACCGCCATCCGGACTTCGTCGACGTGAAGCTTTGCTTCTTTGTCGCCTTTGGTTGCGGGTTGCTTTCACAAAAGCATATACAACGCTCATCGGACTGACCGACAATGCAGAATGCGACGTCTGCTGCACCAAAGAAGACATCGACCATCTTATATGCCATTGCCCTCGATTTGCCTCTGAAAGACAGAAGCTTTCGGATGCATTGCGACAATTGGACGATCGGCCACTCTCTATGCAGATGCTACTGGAACACCGTCCTCGCCTTTCGTCAGCTCCAAAAGCAGTCAAAGCTGTCTTGTGCTACAGGCCTACGTGACCACCTTTAAATTTTGTGTAGTGCCATCGCTGCATACGCGCCAGCCCATTGACTGACAATCGTCTTTTTTTCTCTTTCTCTTCTCTTTCCTCTCTCTCTCTCTCATCTTTATGTTCCCTTCCCATTCCCCAGCGTAGGGTAGCAAACCGGGAATGTGCCTGGTTAACCTCCCTGCCTTCTCTCTTGTTGTTCATCTCCCTCTCTCTCCCTTCAGCTATGGTGGAAAAGGTCGTAGAAAAAGTATTAGAAAAATTTTTACTCAATCTGCCCGACTCACCAAATAATATTATGGATTTACAGATGTCGGGAGTGTCTGATCGAATAACTTAGCATACCCAACCTCCTAGCGCTTCAATCAATAAGCCTATCAAACATCAAACGGATGCCTCTATCGATAATAAAGCAACGCCTTCCCAATCTAACACAACTGAGCAGGAAGGTATATTTAATTCGGAATCAATAAGTAGTCATGATGTAGATATAGATGCTCACCTTGTGAAACGCACCAGATAACATACTAGCAAATTTTATACTTGTTCTAGTCCAAAAACAAAAAAGAGGGTGAACGAACCTAGGACTAAAGCGGACTTCTTAAAAGACAGTATTTTAGATGAAGCAGTTGCTACTGCTTGCTTGTCATCATAGGGTGCCTTAGAGCACTTCAGTGGAACTGTCGTTCAATTCTCTCAGCAACTACAGACTTATTATACCTAATTTCTCAACAATCGCCAGACGTCGTAATGCCACAAGAAATTCGGCTGTTAGCTGATGAAGACTTTTATCTAAAAAACTATCAGTGCTTTTGACTGGACAGAGACTCACGTGGTGCAAGATTAATTTTTTTTCATTTCATCCGAAATTTGTCATAAAGCACATTTAGTTTACAAACGAATATCACACAATTATGAAGTATTGGTATAGGAAATTCAGTTTCCCGGATGCGCGCCACTATCTATAGTCAACAAATAATTTCCAGCTGGGATACAAGATGAAAGAGCTCTTGATGTGATTGTGAGTTTTGCAGAAACAGGATACTATTTGCGGGAGATTTCAATTCCCATCACGTGTCGTGAGGTTTCCGCACTTATTCATCGGGAAATCGGTTGGGGTACTGGACTAATCGGAATGATCTTATTTGTTTGAATTGTAAAGTTCCCACATTCGTTCGATGTAATTCAAGGTCCGTGTTAGATTTCCCATTTGCTAGCTCAGATGAGACCATATCGTCTTGGACTGGTCTTGATACCGCTACAAGTAGTGATCACTGCCCCTGGTATTTGAAATCAGCATTTCTTTAGTGATGGTAGACCACCAGGTGCAAAGTTTCGTACACTACTCTAAATTAAAAAAAATAATTTACAGTGAACGTTGTGTTCCTTTCTCACAATGGAAACAAATGTTAAAGCTATGAGCCTTTGCTCCACTCTAAATCGTACAATTAAAAAATCACAGTTCACAACATCTTCAACAAAAGGAAAACCCATATCTGCCTGAAGGGATCTTGATTGTGCAGGAGATTGTAGACGCCAGAAAGCTGCATGGAAAAAAACTCCTTACCAACCAATGTCTTACTAATTGTAGAAATTATTTATATGCTAAAGCTACGTTTAAGAGAACAGTTTCATTAGCTAAAGATGACTATGAAGAAAAACGTTATAGCTATCTATCCAAGAGCGGCAACAAGAAAGCTCTATTCCTATTTCTCCGTGATCATCAACTATTGCAGCACCTGTAAATATTCACTCAGTTATTCTTTCGCCAAAGGAATTGGAAGATTATTAGCTTGAATTGCATTAAGACTAGCGAAAAGATTTACATCACAAATAGAAATAAAGTTTGTGAAACCTTCATTTGGAAATGATTTTATTGACGTAAGTAGGGATGAACTTGCGCACGTCGTTCGTCTTCTGCCAAACACAGGTCCTGCACCAGATGGAGTCACTGCAGGAATGTTCAAAATATTATTCGACATCTCTCCTGAAGATCTTCTTAACGTTGTCAACCACTCACTTGAGAATAGTTGGATACCTCTTGACTGGCGACTTGCAAAAATAATACCGCTTCCTAAAAAACAGGGACTAGAAATGCAGATAGATAACATTAGGCCAAACGCTTTAACGTCACACGTAGTTGGGTTAATAGAACGAATACTTTACATTGGAAATATGAAGTTCGTAACAGATAATGGAATACTCGGTACGTGCCAGATTGGATTTAGACCAGGTTACTCTATATGGTGGGCGCATGTTGATTTAGAGGCTCGTATAAAGCTTGCTCGCCACAGATGACAATACGGCCCTAGTAACCATTGATTTAGCCAAGGCATATGATAGTGTTGAACATGTTAATCTGATCAATGCCTTAAAAGACCTAAACTTCCCGCAGTATATAACAAATTAAATTTACAAATTTTCAAAATACAGAAAATTTTATAGCTCCCAACGAGGTGTTTCAACACCGAAGTATAGCCAAACGAGCGGTGTTTCTCAAGGCTCTGTTCTATCGCCAGTGCTATTTAACGTTTTGTGAAGTTAAATACCACTGAGTGATAAGGCACAAGTTTATGTATATGCAGATGATATTGCATTTTTGGCATCTGACCGTGATATCCATTTACAACATTCAAATTTACAGTTTGATTTGGCAACATTGGAAACCTGGTTTCTGGAAATTCATATGAAAGTAAACGTAACTAAAATGGCTATAATAGTTTTTTCATTGGACGTGCCAGTTATTATTTCTCTTCAGTACTATCAAGAAGTAACTCCCCAGGTTAACTGTATTAAATATATGGGTGTATTGTACGATCAAAAACTAAGCTGGCGTGATCACATTGAACATGTTAAAATTAAGGCTGTACGCACTGTTGGGATGATAGGTATGCTTGGCCAGCTCCACTCCTCTCTTCGCAGAGATACGCTGTTCATGATTTACCGTATGTACGTTCGCCCGACTTTTGAATTCAGATGTGTACTGTTCTCTGGTGTACCAGCATACAAAATAAACCCCTTGATTCTCTAAGAGTGGGAAGCTCCTAGAAGTTGTTTAGGTGGGCCAAAATTCACGCTAAGAATGTTTTGTATCAAGAAGATAGGATACCCACTCTTGCTTGCAGATTCCGTATTTTAACCGTTAAAACCTATTTGAAGTTTTCTGAATCCACTTTAAGAAGGTGACAGTTCGTATTCTTTGCCGAGCCCGGTATCTTTTTCAATAAACATTGGTACCGTGTATATAAACCCCAAGTGGTATTTGTTCAAACACTTCTACATGCTTTACATGTTAATATATTCGAGATCACACCATCTGACAAACCAATCGGCCAAGTGCAAACAGAATTTGACGATATCTCCTAACGAATGCTAAACACTTGCCCTATAAATATTTGATTGGCTTAGTAGAAGAACACCTGTCTCAATTAGGTACTAATATAGTAATCGCAACGGATTCATCTATGAATAACGAGAAAGCAGGTGTGGGTATTTTTTTTTCTTTCTCATTACTCTGCTCCTTTTCATTATGCCTCCCAGGTTATACACCAATATTTGGAGCGGAATTACCGGCCATTATACTAGCTCTTCGTTAACTTCCTGGAACTCATTCGACAGCTGTGATAGGGACTGACTCATATTCCGTGTGTTCATTTTTGTCATTGTTGTCAGCATTAGCAGTACTACAAACTTTTAAATCATTAATTCCTACAAACATTCGTCTAGTGTGAATGATATTGGTGCCATGCCATCATAGTATACTTATATATAAGATGGCTGACTCACTCGCGCGAACATCCTTTGATCTTCCGACTGCGCCAATCATGCTTCTTACAGCTTATGTGACAGCTGCGAGGTTAAGAAAACTTTCCCTTCTTGAAGGCTAATAAGAAATTACGATACCGAATCCAGATTTCTCGCACCTGCACTTCGCATGAAATAATCAATGGTGTCCCACGCGTAAAAAGGAAATATCCATAACAGAATCACGTTGCCGTGTACCACCTCTTAATTTCTACTTAAACAGTTCTGGTCTAGTGCCATCCCCTCTGTGCTCAAGTTGTAATGAACCCGAAAACATCAACCACTTTCTCCTCACATGGGACCATTTTAAAAATCAAAGAAAAAATTGTTTCGAAATTTTATCTAAAAAACTACGAATATCACTTGCTTCTCCTAATATTTTGTCCTTTGGGGCTGCTTCGTTAGGACTCAGCGACAGGAGCATCTGCGGCGCTCTCTGTGAATTCCTATGTAACACAAGATTACCTTGCTGAGCCATTAATGAGCTCTCAATTTTTACTAGCCATTCTAACATTTACATTAAACTATTACTCTGTGATGACTTCACCTTCAGAAGAATCTCATATAACGATTACACCTCAGATAATAAAAAAATCCATTATTTCTTTTCTTTCACTTCTTTTTCACGTTGCGCCGAAATAATCCCGCCAAGTCAAAACAAAGTAATCCTATTTACCTAGCCTGGATAAGCTTAAGGTATTGACTTACGTTAACCACCGGCTTCTTGGCCAATCTTCTTAGTGGGTGAGAGGCATGACAAAGGAACAAGCAAGCAAGCAAGCTCTCCCACCAACTACCGGCTTTCGCGAACTAATCACCGCCGAGCAGTACTGCTTCACTGGGTGTACCGCTACCCATTGGGATAGCGGTGGCATTCCTGTTGGAGAATGGCGGCTTCTTAAAAGTCGAAGGAAAACAAAAACAGGAACCCTTAAGGCAAATGTCCGGAATACTAACAATATTTTGTCACGTGTAACCGACAAAAACACTGAGTATGTAGAGCTAAACTCAAGACGAAAAATAACTCCATCTCTTGCTAAAGTGAGCCATATGTACATGCGAAGCAGAGGGCGCTAACGCTTACACTGGCGGCAGCGTTGACACTGGCGCTCATTGCGGCATGGCGCAGGAGAGAAATATGGGGAGGCTCAAAGCACTTATTGAGGGACTGGTGTTTTCTACCGGAACATTCCAATCACTGCTGACGGGCAATGAGAGAAAGAAGACTGTGATTGGACACAGAGACCTACAGCCAGCGGTTAATGCGCAGGCTGTGAATATTTATTGTTCAACACTTCATAGAAAAAATCTGTCACCAGCACTTCCTTGGAGGTCAAGATACAGTGTCTATATATACGGCGCGGCCAGTTGAAGTTGGTGCCGCGCCAGCAGTCAGTTTTTAAATGAAGAAACTCGCTAGCAGACGCCGCCTGCGCCGGCGTTGCAAGGCAAGAGAGGACGGACCCTAGGAGAACGAGAGAGGCGGAAGGAATCCGCATGCGTAGTGAGGGTTGTCCCGCCGCGCACCGATTGAACTCGACCACAAGGTGCTTCGCATCTAACCCCTGTATTCAGAAACGCTGTTTGACTTGACTTGTCATCGATTTCAATGCAGCACAAACGCGTTTCCAACGCGCTGTCTTTATACTCCGTTTCATACATCAGGTGCAACGCTGTGAAGGCTAGGCAAGTAGTCCGTAAAGAAAACACGAGGCGTTGCTCCGCGCGGTTTCGTAGCCGAGTTTGTCCGCCTCGGTAGCGCAGTAGGCAGCGCGTCAGTCTCATAATCTGAAGGTCGTGAGTTTTGTAGCCGAGTCATTCTTTCGCCGGCACTCGCGCGCGTCGGACGCAGGAATCATGGGCTCCCGCGGAGCGGCAAAGGCGGTCCTTGGTGGCCGCGGAAACAGGATTACAGACGAAAGTGACAAGGATTATGAGATCATCTTGCCGAATCTGCCAACAGGACGTATTGTTCTGAACACAGTGTTTTTGCACGGTGATATTCGAGTGAGGCCTTTCAAGGTCGAAGATTTCCGAGACGCTTTGGTCAAGGAACGACTGCTTCCCGACGTAATTGCATTGGGCGCCTACCAGATCAACCATGTGTGGGCCGTCACCTTTAACAGCCAGGAGGCGACGAAGCGGATGACTGATCTGAAAGAACTCCAGGTCAAAGGACGCCGCTGCCTCGTTATCGACCCTCAGGAGCAAAAGGTGAGGCTGCGGCTTCACTGGCTGTTACACGGCGTTTCGGACGAAGATGTCCGCACGGCGTTGGCAGCGTTCGGGAAAGTTACAGAAGTGACCCGGGAACGCTGGCGTGTGGAAGGAGTCAATGAGAAGAATTCGACGACCCGCACTGTTTTCATTAAGCTGAAAAGCGGTATGAAAGTCGAGGACCTGCCTCATCAGATACGAGTCGCCGGGGAATTAGCCTTAGTGGTAGCCCCAGGTCGGCCTATGCAATGCCTGCGTTGCAGCGGAACAGGACATGTGCGTCGCGAGTGTAAGGTGCCTCGGTGCTCGCGCTGGCGGCGTTTCGGGCATGGGGACGCGGAATGCGTCCGTTCGTACGCCGCAGTGACCGCGTCAGCGGAGGCCGAAGATGCGTCAGAACACATTATGGACGTGACAGAAGCAGAGGATGCGGCTGAAGGTTGCGGAGATCAAGTCGCAGAAAATTTGAACTGCACATCTGCAACATCAGTCGACGAATCTACACCGGCACCTGTTGATACTCACCCAGGTTCTGCAGTAGTAGTAAACAACTTTATTAAGGCAGCTGACGGTTTCCTAAGTGGCGAGGGCTGTCAGGCCATGCCTGGTCGCCACCTCGTCAGCGCGTTTGATGGCCCGGAGCTGGGTGTCCAGGCTTGTGGTCGTGAGGATTCTCTCCCAGGCCTCACTTGAAGGTGACTGTCCTAGGAGGTTTGGTGGGGGAGGGTCCTTGCTGCATCCCCAGATGATGTGATCCAAGGTTGCGGTCTGGGTCTTGCAAAGGGTGCACGTAGATGTGAATAAGGCAGGGTATATGTGCCTGTATATGTACGGGGAAGGGAATGAGTTCGTTTGAAGCCGCCGCCAAGTGATTTGTTGAGCTTTGTTTAGTTCCGGGTGCGGGGGTGGTCTGGTTTGCCTTGATAGCTTGTAGTACTGTGTGATGTCGTGAAAGGTGATGAGTGCTTCAGTTGCTTCGATATCGTGGTCCGAAGTCTGGCCCACCGCTCGGCATACGAGTCCTCGAGCTTGTCTGTGGGCGGCTTCGTTGCCCGGGTTTCCTGCGTGCGCTGGGACCCAGATGAGTTGGATTAAACGAGGATCGTCATCGTCGGTGCTGCTGGCAGTAGTGTCGCCTGAGGCGTTGCGTGCCGCTCGGGGCAGAGGACGGAGGATGCGCGCCGTGGTTGGGGAAACAGTGCCCCGGGCAAATCGGATGATAGCAGATTTGGAGTCACTGATAATTGTTTCAAAACCGGCCATTGCGGCGAGTGCTATGGCAGCTTCTTCGGCCTCGGTTGGGTCTTGTGTGCGTATGGAGCCGGCGCACCTCGTGGTAGGCTCTATATCGACTGGGGTACGTTTCGACGAGACGTTGATTGCAAAGGCTTGTTTGGGGGTTGGGTAGCTTGCCGCGTCGACGTGAGCCACCTTTGTGTTCGTACCATAGGTATTGTGAAGGTTTCTGGCGCGGGCTGATCGTCTACCGTCATGAATGCCGGCCAGCATGTTTTTCGGCAGCGGCTGCACAATGAAGCGCTGTCTGAGGAGAGGCGGTAGCGAGATCAAGTCTTGTCCGCTTGGTGACGAGGGAATTCCGATACGTTGAAGTATCCATCTTCCGGTTTTACTACCACGCAATCGTTCAATTTGTGCAGTTCGGTGAGCCTCGATAAGTTCATCTATTGTATTGTGAATTCCAAGGCTGAGGAGGTGCATGGTCGATGTGGTGCGGGAGAGGCCCAAAGCGATCTTGTGGACTGTGCGAATAAGTCTGTCTACTTTTTCTTTTTCAGCCTGGAGGAGTCGTAGGTACGGTAAGGCATAAGTTATTCTTGTGGTTACGAAGGCGTTTAACAGCTGGAGAAGTTCCTTTTCTTTCATGCCGTGTTTCCGCGCGGAGATTCTTCCTAACAGACGGGCAGTCTGAGTGACGGTGACCGCAAGCCTCTCTAGTGCGACGGTATTGCCCCTGCCGGCTTGTACGTGAAGGCCGAGTACCCGCATGTGCTGCACTATCGGTATTTCGGATCCGGCCATTCTGAGAGTGATGGTTGGTAGTGGCGGGTGTTTAACCTTACGGTAGTCAGGAGGACGAAGAAGGAGGAGTTCAGATTTCTCCACTGAGCATTCGAGACCTGCACACGCGACGTATCCGGCCACTGTGTCCACAGCACGTTGCAGTGCCTCCTCGATCTGTCCGTCGGAGCCAGTAGTGGTCCATACCGTCACGTCGTCCGCGTATAGGGTGTGTCGGATATTGGGTATGCAGTCTAGTAACTGTGGGAGTTGGCTCATTACAAGGTTGAAGAGGAAAGGTGAAAGAACAGCTCCCTGTGGCGTGCCTTTGTTGGATAGGGCAAGTCTCTTCGTGGCGTTGCTGTCAATCAGGGAAAGTTCCACAGTACGGCCTTGGAGGAAAGAGCACACGTAGTTGTAAATACGTTCCCCAGGGTTTGTTGAAGCCAAGTGCTGGGCTATCGCTTCATGTGTTACATTATCGAACGCCTTGCGTAGGTCTATGCCTAGCATTGCTCGCGTGCCCGCACGTACGGGGTCTTTCAACAAATCGTGGTAGATTTGTACGAGGGCGTCTTGAGTAGATAAGTGGGCGCGAAAACCGAGCATGGTTGGAGGGAAAAGGTCTTGCTCTTCTGCAAGTGTTTCTAGCCGAGCCAAGACCACGTGCTCAAATAGTTTGCCAAGGCATGAAGTTAACGAGATGGGGCGAAGATTTGATAAGTCTGCCTTTTTTCCGGGCTTTGGTATAAACACTATTTTCGCGTGCTTCCATTCTTCTGGTATATTTCCGGCATGCCAGCAGTCATTGAAATATTCAGTAAGGGCAGTTACTGACCTTGCGTCTAGGTTGCGGATTGTTTTGTTCGAGACGCCGTCTGGACCTGGTGCCGAAGTTGTGCGAAGCTTTAGAATGGCTGCATACACTTCGGCTTCTGTGATGTCGGCATCAAGAGTTGGATTTGGTTTACCTTCATAGGGTGGTAGCGGTGTCGCTGGTTGATGGGCTTGGTTGATGTATTTGTCCGCCAGTTCAATTAGTAGATCTTCGTCTGATCCGGGGTGTTGGTGGACAAGTCGCTTAAGTCTGTGCCGTGCGGCTGTTTTCGAGTCGTCGGGATCCAGTAAGTGGCGTAACAGGTGCCACGTCTTCTTGTTGCCTAGCTGTCCGTTGAGTCCGCTGCACAGCTGGCCCCATTGTTGGCGGGCGAGGTAGGTACTGTGTCGCTCAATTTCTTCAGAGAGGGCCTGTATGCGGCGACGCAATTTCTTATTGTAGCGCTGCTTCTGCCATCTGCGCAGCAGGCTGGCGTGTGCGTCCCACATGTGGAGAAGACGAGAGTCTGTGGCAGGCGTTTCCTCTGCTGCTTTACTTTCGCGCGTTGTGCGTCGCACGTGGTCGTTTAGGGAGGCTGTCCATTCCTTGAGGTTTGTTATGCGTTCTGGGGCTTCACTTTCACGGATGTCTCTAAATTTTGGCCACTCCGTGATTTGAGCGAGGGCGTTGTGTACTCTCTTGCCAGCGGACGTCTGTACCTGGATGGCAATGATGTAGTGGTCACTACCAGCGAGTTGACAGGTGTTCTCCCATCTGGCCTGCGCAATATTCTTGCAGTATGTGAGATCGGGTGACGTGTCCCTACACACGCTGTTTCCTATGCGGGTTGGTGACTGCTGCAGGTCATTTAGTAGAGTGAGCCGGAGGTCCTGACCGAGTTGCCATAGCTTCTTGCCTCGTTTGTTCGCCTGCAGGTAGCCCCAGTCAGGGTGCCTGGCGTTGAAATCGCCCAGTATAAGCAGTTGTGCGCCTCGAGAAAGCGATGTGGTTTTCTGGAAGAGCAGGTTGAAGTCGTCGGCGCGTGCCCGGGGTGCGCAATATACGTTGAGGATGAAGACTGATTGGTGCGAGCGTTTTCGCGGAAGAATTTCAACGACCGTGTGTGGAATGTCCGAGAATTCTAAGTCGTGTTGTTTCGCCGTGAGGCTCTTGTGGACGAGCGTGCCTGTACTTGGGGCTTCTTGGTTGTGCGAGTCGGTGAATTGTTGGAAAGCGATGTAACCAGGGAGTGAGACAGAAGCCATTGTTTCTTGTAGTGCGATGACGTCTGGAGGCGTTTGGCAATTGGGCAGTTGTGTTTCTTGTACGAGTAGCTGCAGGTGGGCTTTCTTTTTACGAAAGCCCCTGCAGTTCCACTGCCATATAGTCAAGTGGGTGCTGGCCATGATGCAGCAGCTGGAGCATTACTTGAGGCCGTCGTGGGTTCGCTGTGCTGGGTGGAAGAGTGAGAGGTCACTCGGTTGCGTGTGATAGCTGGTGCTCTGGCCATGCTTTGCTTGATTACTGCAAAACTGGTGTCTGTGGCAGTTCTGAGTGCTTCTAGTCCGGCTACGGTGTTGTTTACGGTGGCTTCCATGTTTGAGAACCGTGTCTCTATGTTCGTTAGGCGTGAGTCTACGGTTGCGAAGGCTTCTGTTACGGCGGCACGAACGGCGTTGACGACCGTGGTTTGGACTGTCGTGCGGAGGGCTTCAGCAACGGATGCGTTGACCATTTCAATAATTCGCGCCGTCATGTCCTCTTCGGATTGCAGCGTTTCCGTGGAAGTCGTTGCTTTGCGTTTGGCTGCTGCGGGTGGTTGGGGCTGTTGAGTTGAATTATGCACGGACTGGCTGGCCTTTGCCAGTTTACTTTCTAGGGAGCGGTTCTGCGCAAGGAGCACTTCGATCTGAGCTTGTTGCGTCGCCATTTGGGATTTTAACGCATTGATTGTTTGCGTAAGTTCCTTGACGAGCGGGTCATGCGTTGAGGCGCACGGTTTCGATGGCTGCGGGGGAGATGATGGCAGCGGAGACGCTGCGCTTGGCGCCCATGCTACACTAGGGTTGCTTGGTGGTGCTTTGGATATATCAGCATGTGGGATGCGACTTGATGATCGGGTTCTTGATTTGGACCTAGAGTGGGAGGCTGCTTGACCCTGGCGAGATCGTGACTTCGATCGGCTGTCGCGTTTCGTCGGCGTTTGTGATGTCCCGAAACTGGGGTAGTTACGCTCGTCCAAGGCAGGCGGGCTATCGTCATTTGAGGTTTGCTGCGTCGCTGGTGACTCGGTTTGTAGCGTCTTTCCTGCTTGTGCTGCGTTAAGTGGTTCAGACTTTTTGGCGAAGCGGTACTCGCATCTTGAGCTGTTCGTCATGTGTCCTCCTTGACAGACGATACAGCGTGCTTGGCATGTTGGTGGCGTTCCTTGCGGCGGTGGCTCGTGGTCTTCTCCGCAACGCGGGCAGCGTCGGCGCCTAGGTTGAGGGCACACATCGGAGCGGTGCCCGGTCTTCCGGCAGTTGAAGCATGCGTCTACTTTGGGATGGAAAGGGTATACTCGAATGAGACCTCCACGGTGTAGAAGCCATCTAGGTAGGTGGTCCCCGAGCAGCGTTATAAGTAAATTCTTCGTTTTTCCCATGCGTCGGCCACCTACTATTTGGTAGTCAGGGTTGCTGTCTTGAAGGTCCTTCAGCGTCTCATCATCGGTGGGGAACGTGTGGGCGTAGAAAGAAATGCCTCGTATCGCGTCGTCTGGTGGCGGGGCGTACATGTGTAGCTCAATCTGCCGGTCTTCTCCGAGGAGGATTGATGTGATGCGTTGGTACGCGATTGCTCGGTCGGTGGTTGCCACACTAACGGTGAAAGTGTTATTCCTTGGGTGTATGCGTAGTTGATCACGCTTGGCTGGGTCCAGGTCACACAGAGATGCCGCTTTAAGCAGTGCTCTCTGCAAGTCTCCGGGTGATGTGCGCGTGAGGTCAATGGGTGTCTTGGGGCGTCCCACGATGTGGTACGTGTGCGACGGCAGTCTTGGCAAGGGATGGCGTTTCAGTTCCGGCGGCGGCCGGGGGGTTGGTGGAGTTTTGGGGGCTTTGCTTACTTGCGCGTCGTTCATTTGGGCTTGTTGCTTAAGTGCCTGGTGACGTTTCGCCTGGGCTCGGAAACCTTGAGGTGGTGTCCAGGAATCGTCTGACCATTCTTCGAGAGAGATTTCGACGCCGTCGACCTCGATTTCCATGTCGGCTAGTGTCCCAGCGGCCGCGACAGCGGCGTTCGGTGTAGCGTCGCTAGGCTTAGGCGTCCAGTGGCGGATCTTGCCGGCGTGGCGTGAAAAGATGAAAAGCTTACTTGAAAATTGTGACCAATATCTGTCGGAAAGTTGTATCCTCGGGACCGGTATGATTTGCAGAAACCATTCGTACAAGAAATCTTGAGCTATGGCACGTCTTCCTACTGAAACATCGGAAAACTCCGGAGCTCGGTGCAGACGCGTCCGATCGCGTCGATTGCTCTCGTCTGAATCCCCAGGTTCTGCAGCTGTATCGACCGATACAGCTGACAATGCGGTGACAGACGCAGGCTGTGAAGTAGACGGAGCGTCTGCCCACGAGTCGGAGCAAGGCCAAGTTGTCGATGGTGCCTCCTGTAGCGTTGGTTTCGACACGAAGATAGAAGGAAACACGTGCAACGCCAGCCGCGTCTCTTGGCCCAGCGGTGCCGTTTCAGCCATTAAAAGACCATTGGAAGACCCTGTGAAGACGGCAGACAAGAACAGTGCAAGTAGCGTGGAAGAACCACCGGCAAAGACGCCGACTGGCAGACGCACCAGCATGAGAGCAAGAGCTGGTGGCACCACGGACAAAAAAGCTGTAAACAATTCTCTTCTACTGTGCAGTGAAACCGGGCGGTCGGACGGTCCTGGAGGCGTCTAGCGTAGCGCTAGACGTGCAAGGTAAGCGCCATGCTCCGGGCCTAACTCCTCCACATGGTTGTAATGGCGCCTCAAGTATCATTTAGCTTCGCCACGCTGAATTTTAGAGGCTTGGCTTCAAAGAAGAAGCAAAGCCAAGTCTACCGGTTGTTATTGGAAGAAAATCTGGATGTGCTTGCAGTGCAGGAGACGAAAGTTGAAGGCGAGGAGGAGACTGGGAGCATGGTGCTTAAGTTTACATCACGGTATTTTGCCACTGTGAGCCAGGCCTTAGGCACATCAGGGGGATGTGTTCTTTTTGTTAGAAAACTGCCAGGATTAGTCATAGAAAATGTCTTTTCTTGCTCTTCAGGCCGAGTAGTATGGTGTGATATTGTTTATTGTGACACTGAATGGCGCATTATATCTGTTTATGCTCCAACTATTGGCCAGGAAAGAACGGGGTTTTTTTTTCAATTTACGACAACATATGTGTACTGGTAGGAAACTCTTATTGGTGGGTGATTTCAACTGTGTCTTGAATGAAAGTGATAGATCAAGCAGGCGCAACGTTAAAGATAGAAGCAGTGATGTCCTGGCACAGGTGATTATTGAACACGAATTAGTAGATGTTGCGGAGTGTTTGCATAGCTCCCGAGATGTGAAGTATACCCACTTTCAAGGCACAAGTAATGCACGTTTGCATCGACTTTACCTTACTGCAGATGCGATAACCCAGTGTAGCAGTTATAATGTTGTCCCTGTTTCCTTTTCAGATCACTGTCTGGTAAAATGTAATATCGGGTCCAAAAAAGAAAGGAACGCCTTTTCTTGGGAACAGTGGAAAATGAACTCTAACCTCTTAAAGGATGAGTCTTTTAGCGCATCAGTTATTAAAGAAATAAGTAATATTAACAAAGAGTGTATGGACAAAATAGGAGAAGAATGGGAGCTATTCAAGCAGCGAATCAAAATAAAAGCAATAGAGAGATCTAGCGTTTTATCTTTTGAATCTAAGAAGAATGAGAAAGAGCTTAGACGAACACTTGAGAGACTAACAGCTCTTGAATGTGAAAAACCTGAAGTATATGGTGACGATTTGCGGAGTATCAAACAGAGGATAGAGGTATATGAGGAGGAACGCTATCGCGGAGCGCTAGTGCAAGCCAGAGCAACATCAATGACTGTGGATGATCGCCCGAAGAAGCGAGCGCTTGGATTAGAGAAGAGTCATGCCAGACGAAATCACATAGATGCCATTGAAGTCAACGGTATCGAAGTTTCGGACAATGAGAGCATAGGACGAGCGTTTGGCAAACACTACGAAGGACTCTTCGCTGCCACGCCCATTGATTCAGAGGAATTTAAGCAGGAGTTCCTTAGCAGAATGCCGAAGTTGTCAGATAACACCAAATCAGCTTTAGAGCAATCTATAACGCCGACGGAAGTAGAAAGGGCTATAGATAAAATGAATCCTGGTAAATCTCCAGGGCCGGACGGGCTTAGTGCTTCGTTTTATAAGGAGTTCAAAAATGAATTATCCCAAGTACTTGCAGATGTCTTCAATCAAGCTTATCAACTTAATGTCCTCCATAGGTCCTTTAGTGAAGCACATACAGTTTTGATACCTAAGACAGAACACTCGGAGAAGTTAAAATTAGTTTCTTCGTATAGACCGATATCACTAACTAATTGTGATTACAAAATTTTAATGAAAGTACTAGCACGGCGACTTCAAGGGGTAATCAAAGAATTAGTAGGGCCTCACCAAACATGTGGGATTATGGGACGCTCCATTGTGACTAATATACACAAGATGCGCTGTGTGCTCGAGTGTAGCGATGCCAATCAAGTAGGGGTAGCCATTCTACAGATTGATCTCGAGAAAGCTTTCGATTGTGTTTCCCACAACCTTTTGCTTGCCATTCTTGACCATGTCAATGTTGGTTTTGTAATCAGAGATGGAGTATCTATGGCATACCGGAACTGCACAACCCGACTGGTAATCAATAAGACGCTAGGAGATACAATTAACATAAAGCGTTCTGTTCGTCAGGGCTGCCCGCTGAGTCCCCTACTTTTCAGTTTATATATAGAATCGTTGTGCTTAGCAATAGCTCAAAACAGTTGCATTCGTGGCTATAGATTACAAGAATCCGAAGTTAAAATTTTGGCATATGCCGACGATGTGGCTGTTTGTTGTATCGATCAAGATAGTGTTACCACTACCATCAGTGTGGTTAAAAGGTTCGGCAAGGCAACTGGCAGTCTAGTAAACTGGGGAAAGTGTCTGGGTTTCTGGCATGGAGAGTGGTCATCAAAACCAGACTATTTTGCCAATGTTAAATGGGTGACCACACCTGTCAAGTACTTAGGGGTGCCACTGGAATTTTATAAAGATAATGAGAACTACTGGCAAGAACAAGCGAAAGAAATCCGGACGAAAGTTAATAGATGCAACGGTAATCATCTGTCAGTGTTTGCTAGGGCGACTGTCTGTAATCTTTTCTTTCCCTCAAAACTTTGGTATGTGATGCAAGTATTGCATTGTTCAAGGGCAAACATACAGAAGTTCCATCGTATCTTCGCAGTGTTCGTGTGGGCTTCGAACTGGGAGAGATGCAGTCGAACTAATCTGTTTCGAAAAGTGAAACACGGAGGGCTTGGTTTAACACATCTTTTCATACGCCAAGTCGTAAATAGGTTCTTTTTTTTTTTCGCTACACAAGGGACCCTTTCTTACGTACAGTGTGCCAAATGAGACTGATGCGGGCTTTACCTGGATATGTGGTTAGCACGCATGACATGACTGGTGCTGTGCGCGGGTATCTTAAAGAGGTTATTCTAAGTGTACGGTTTTTATCTGTTAGATTTTCCAATGAATATTTGTTTTCAGTGACTCGAAAGAAGTTGTACAAAGATGTATGCGATGTTATTTTACCGGAACCGCTGTACCGTGCCATGTACGCTGGAGGTGAAGGGAAAGATGTGCTTAAAAGAGTGAAGAGAATGCAAGTGGCTCCTGGCGCGAAGTCTCTCTTCTTCAAGCTGCACACAGGTACACTATCAGTCAGGACATTTCAAGCAGACCGTGGTTTTTACTTACCTTGGGGGACAAATTGCCTTATCTGTAAAAAACCGGAAAATATTGACCATGTTTTCTTACATTGTTGGGAAGGAGTATATTTTTGGGATGTACTTCAAAGGACGTTACAGAAAGAATTACCTTTAAATTCATATGGTATAAGATTTCTGCCACTAGTGGACGAAGAGGGAATGCCTTTTGATTTGATTATGCTATGTGGACTTCACTGTTTATGGAGGGCCCGTATGGCGGGTTTCTATCGCGATCAGGATGCACGGCCTGCACGAATGTATTTCCGTGAATGTATGGCCAAGTATGTTGAACTGCAGAAAACTCAGGAGATTTTACCTGAGTGGTTGTCGAGGGTGGAGCCCTTGGCAGCACTTAGGGAATTTTAAGTTTCTGTCGGACTGTTACTGCTTGTTTTTGTTCTGCTTGTGGTTTGATGTATACGCCTGTAAACAGGCAATAAAGCAAAAAAAAAAGTTTCGTAGCCGAGTGGTCTGACGCGTCGCTCCGGAGAGTTCACCGTAGTTTTGAAGTGCATGGGTTCGAATCCACGTGGTGCCATTTTTTATAATTTTTGCGAGTTCAATTCGAAATCTTGTTTTTTTTTTCAGTAACTTCAGCTTACTTGCACGCGGAAGTGAACTGCACGTATCTATTCATTTGTAGCATACCATGTTCCCTTGTGAGGGCCGGAACCTGCTGAGCTGGCACCGAGGTTTGACCAGCATGGCGGTTTTGTCGCGATTATACCGCATTGTCGGTTTACCTCGTTGATGTGAGCGAGTACTGCGTGTAAGATGACGTTAATTCATTGTTTAGGTAGCACAGCAGCTCCAATGAGGCTGGGTTAACGACAGGTGCTCACCTTCAACTTTTGTTTTCGTCTTTGCCCCGATGATCCACTTTTCTGTGCCGCTCTTTAAACACTCAGCAGGTTATTTATTATAGCGGGCCGCCGGCAGAGAAACCTGTTCAGTTTTAGCAAAACAGTGCGGAATCGACCTTCCACTGCACTGTGCGGTATCCCGACGCACTTCGTGCGAGTAACGAATGATATGTTATTCAGGGAAAAGGGAAGAAAGCAAATTTGTGTAGCTCGGAATAGTGATTTTGGCACACAAACGCATAAAACATTTCCTAGACTTGGTATTCGCCCATTTACTGTCTTAATATATGCGACATTTTTCGCACAGGAGAGGTGGTCGAGGACGCAGAGCTGGACGCCATTTTTTCGAAGCTGCCACAACAAGTAAAAAAAAACGGCGGCGCGGGTCGCGCGGAGAGCGAAAACCTGATACGAAAGCGATAAATATAAATTACCAACTCGCATATTTGGATTGTTTATCCGACAACACAGGCGTTTGTTTTTTAACCTGATGACAAATATGTATGCTTAGAAGTTTCCCGAGAAGCATTTATTGATTCTCGTACACCCCAAGAGGCGCACTACTTTTTGGTCACGGCAGTACACAGCGCAAACAAGAGCGCTAGCTTTGACAGCGTTGCACATGATGTATGAAACGGAGTATAGGCATAAAGGCAGCATAAACGCACAGATGCGTTTCCAACGCGCTGCATTGAAGGCGGTTTGAAGTCAAGCTCAAGTCAAGGAGCGTTTATGAATACTAGGGTAAGATTAACAGAGTCGGGCTCACAAATTAGGCTTTGCGGACACTTTTGAAACTACCAAGCTGGTGGCCGTCTTTTCATCAGGCTATTGCATTCATATGTTTTGCAAGCCTTTCAGATACGTTGTATCACCACACTTCATTGAACACTCTTTGTTAAGTTTCTAGGTAGCAGTATATCAACCACATTTTATGACCAGAAACTATCACGTGCCAGTGGTGTGACTATGGTAACCCCATTTTTTGGGCTAACTGCGGCCTTCTTCGGCAGAAATTGTGTGATGTGGTATTTATCTATGGTATACACAAGAGTTCATTATGATGACCGTTTTTCTGACAGGCCACTAAGATTTGTATGGTGCCTACCCGATCGTTGGCGAAATTCTTTTTGGCCTTGCATACCCCAGTTTCCAGACTTTGGGGTGGTTGTTGCCGAACTGCTGCCAGATTTGGTGAAGAAATTTCACCCTGTAGCTGTGGCTTCTCCGTGAGAGTTTCGTGTCAACCGCAGAGCATTTCGCGAGTGCGTAATCGTCTGCTGTGCAATTCGCGAGTGCGCGAGCGATGAACTTGTTCGCGAGTGTGTGTGCGACGTGATTAATGAAATGGACAGCGTGTTGCAGAAGTCGGGGCGGGTTCTCTTGCTTTGTGCGCAGCTGTGCAATTAAGAGATCGCGTCTCAGTATTAGGGACGACGGGGAAACTGAATCTAGAGTCGCAGCAAGCAGTCCGCGGCTCCTTTTAGGGGCAAATCTTTTTATAGCGGCATTAATTCATCCCTCGTAGCCATTGTAGTATGTAACAAGTATAACATTTTGACCTCCAAGGTGGTGCCGGTGAAAGATTTCTTTTGTCGTTGTTGAACAATAAAAAATAGTGTTCAATGTACATGCAAATGGCTGCTAATGCGAAATGAGAGACAGGATCATTCGGCTTTTAGTTAACGCCTACGCTGCATTCCACATTAGCAGCCATTGGCATGTACATTGAGCCCTATCTGACAGCAAAAGGTTGCTACGTTATACTCGCTGGGCGCAACCTCCTTAGTTTTAGAAAGGTTTAGCGAGCGTTGAGCCGCAGTGCCATGAATACAATGGACTATTATATACCATGAACTCAAGGTGGTTAAAGGTGGGAAGCAGACCCGAAGCGCAAGCCATAATAAAGTGTGCGTGTGCCACCTTTCGTTTAGTCCTTGGAATGTCCGCTGGATGGCCCTGCTTCTATGAGGGGAATATATGATGAAAAGATGCGAGACGGTGGTACTTGGAGTGTTGAATAGATGGACGGACGGACACACAGACAGATGCATGGATGGACGCATGAATGGACGCAGTGGCGGATGCATGGACGAACGCAGGAACGGACGCACGAAAAGACGCACGCACATACGGGTGGATGGACGCATGGACGGCCACAGAGACGGACGCATGGACGGGCGGAAGCAAGAACGAATGGACGGACGAATGCTTCACCCCACTCTCCATCATTCACTTCGTGGATAGAGAGAGAGATATGTAAACTTTACTAA
The DNA here is from genome assembly GCF_013339725.1 of Rhipicephalus microplus. Lineage (NCBI taxonomy): Eukaryota > Metazoa > Arthropoda > Arachnida > Ixodida > Ixodidae > Rhipicephalus > Rhipicephalus microplus. The sequence goes on from NC_051169.1 coordinate 104,118,039, forward strand.
TTTCTGGCAGATTGCTGGTATGGGCTCCCACCTAGGGGCCAACGGAGAGACCGTGTCTCCCGGCAGCTTCCTTGGCCTGGTGGACTGGTGGATCGCCCAAAGTTGTTTGTCCAGGCCTGAACTGAGCAGCGCAGTCCGCCAACGCGCCCGAAGGTCTTCATAGGAGGCCGCGACCCCAGAATTTCTGACTAATGCTGGACATTCCCATAGGATTTGATCAAGAGTGGCTCTGGTAGTACAGTATTGGCATAGATTACAACTATAGACGTCGGGATATATGTGGTGCATGACTACAGTGTTCGTGTATGTGCGTGTTTGTAGCTGCCGCCACTGAACGGACTGGACCCGATTTAGCTCGGGGTGAGGCGGAGGGTACTGCTGCCTTTGCAGTCGATAGTGTTGAATTATGTCATTAAATTTAGTGAGCCGATCGTCCCATTCCCACACCGGTGCAGAAAGTTCCGTTTGGATGGCCGCTTCGTCTGACTTGGCTCGGAACGTAAGACCTCGAGCCACGTTGTGCGCCACTTCATACGGACTGGCCTCCGCGTTAACTAGTGGTGTGTGGGCAGGGAACCACAAGATGTGTACGTATTTGTCTGCCTCGTGAATTTTGCCTGTACTAAGAATCCGCAATGCCTCGGGGGAGATTCTGCCGCTGGCGTAGTTTCGAACGGCTGTCTGCGAGTCGCTGATTACGCATGAGGTGTTAGTGTGGGCTATGGCCATCGCGATAGCCACTTCCTCTGCCGTTTCTACGTTCCGTGTGATGATTGACGCGCTGCTTTTGCATTGTTGTGTGTGGTCTACGACAGCAGCCACGAAGCGGTGACGCTCCTGGTAGCGTGCTGCGTCGACAAAGACTGCCTCGTGGTTGCGCCCAAACATCTTTGACATGGCTCTGGCTCTACTGACACGTCTGCCCTTGTTGTGTTCAGGGTGCATGTTTCTTGGTATGGGTGGTACTGTTAGCTTAGCACGGACAGTGCGTGGTATGTCGTGTTTGTCTCCATGTTGAGTGTGGTAAGAAATACCGAGATTACATAGAATCTAGCGGCCTGGCTTACTCTTGGCTATTCGCCCGAATCGGGAGATTTGTTGCGCCTCAATAAGTTCCTCAAGGGTATTGTGTAAACCAAGTTGAAGGAGTAGTTTGGTGCTGGCGTTTTGAGGCAAACCTAGCGCTTGTTTGTAAATTTTCCGAATTAGGCTGTTGAGTTTTGACTTTTCCGCGGTGAACCATCGGTGGTACGCCGCCGTATAGGTGATGTGACTTAGAACAAATGATTGGATCAAACGGATGATGCTGGCCTCTTTCATGCCTTTGTGTTTATTGGTAATGCGCCTAATGAGGCTCATCGTGTTAGACACTCTGGCTACAATGTTGCGAACTGTCTGTCCGTTGGTACCCTTACTTTCTATGATCAAACCTAGCACTCGGACTTTGTCCACGGTGGGTATGGCGTGACCATCGCTTGTGGTGAGTTTTATATCAGCGTGTGCCTGCGCTTGGGGATGTTGTTTGGGTGGCCGACCTCTAAGTGTAGGGCGATATAGCAGTAGCTTAGATTTCTCCGCCGAGCAGGATAGTCCAGTTCCTTATAAATACCGTTCGACTGTGTCAATCCCATCCTGTAATCTCTGTTCAATGGAACCGTCACTGCCGTCGCACACCCAGAGGGTGATGTCGTCGGCGTAAATGGTGTGATGAGGTCCTTGGATGGTTCGAAGTTTTGAAGGAAGACCAATGAGGGCGAGGTTAAACAACAAGGGAGAGATCACGGAACCCTGCGAGGTGCCCGCACTTCCTATGGTTATTTCGGACGACCTGAGTGCTCCCACAGTGATCGTGGCCGTTCTGCCCGTAAGAAATGCCCTTATATAGTTGTACGTGCGAAGCCGCAAGTTTAGGGTATTGACCTGATTTAGAATGGTGCTATGCGTGACAGAGTCAGAAGCCTTCCTGAGATCAAGACCAAGTATGCCCTTAGTGGAGCGTCCGGTACTGTCTATGATGTGATGTTTAAGCTGCAACATGGCATCCTGCGTTGAAAGATGCCTGCGGAAGCGAATCATGGTGTGTGGGAAAAAAGTCTTCGAGGTAATTTGTCAGTCTAGCCAGGAAAGCGTGTTCCATCAATTTGCCTATGAAAGATGTTAAGGAGATGGGCCTAAGATTGTCAGTATTCAGTGGTTTGCCTGGTTTCGGAATCAGAATTACCTTGGCCGTTTTCCAATGCGGGGGCAAGATTCCAGTGTTCCAGCAAGTATTAATATAGTCTGGGATATGCGTGATCGACTCATCGTACAAATTGCGTATCATCTTATTCGTGATGTTGTCCGGACCTGGTGCAGATTTGGTGTTAAGTTTTTGTAGGGAGGCATGGATATCCGCTTCGGTGAATTCTTCGTCTAGAGTGGTGTTGACCTGGCCCGTATAAGCCGGATGCTGCTGAGTAGGAGCCTGAGAGATATATTTGAGCTCTACCTCCCCAAGAAACTCCTCGTCGGTGCCCTTGTAAGCATGTATTAGTTTGTTGGTGGTTTGTCGTTGGGCGGTTTTGCTGTCTTCAGGATCGAGCAGGAACCGTAGAAAATGCCATGTTTTACTAATACTTAGCTGCCTGTCCATCGCATCGCAGGTTTCATCCCAGTGTTGCCGTCTTAGCTGTCTTGCATACATCTCTATCTCCGTGTTGAGGAGTGCTATGCGTTCCCAGAGGTTTCTTCTGTTGTGTTTCTGTGTCTTCCACCTCTTTTGAAGCGATTGCTTTGCCTCCCACATGTGGAGGAGCCGGCTATCGATCTCTTCGAGGTGTGCCTCGGGAGGTACGATTCAGGTGGCATTATTAATATCCTGCTTAAGCGTGTGTATCCAGTCCTCTATGTCGCTGATGGGTTGGACCTGGTTCCCACGTGATTTGCGGAACTGGGTCCAGTCTACCAACATTAGCTGTTTTCTCATGGGTTTACATGGGCCACCTTGAACATGTACCTCGATGATGTAGTGGTCGCTACCCAGGTCCTCTAGGGTATTTTTCCAGGTGGCTGCTGATGTGTTTCTCGTGAACGTCACATCAGGCGTTGTGTCTTTACTGGAGCTAGTGCCCGCACGTGTGGGTGTGCTAGGGTTGGTGATGAGAGTTAATCCCTCCTGCTGCGAGTGAAACCAGAGGTCCCTACCTTTAGAAAACACATAAGTGTATCCCCAGGCAGTATGTGGTGCGTTGAAGTCCCCCGCTATTAAGATGGAATTTCGGCCAGCGATGTTTAAGGCACGTTTAAAGAGTGTGAGAAATCAGTGCTTATTTTGTTTAGGGTTGCTGTATATGTTTAGTATAAAAAGACTTTCGTGTGTCTTGCGTTGCGGAACGAGTTTAATAAATATATTGTCTATATTGGTGATTTCCGTGTCATGTTGCGTGAACGTAAGGTTTCGTCTAACTAGGGTGGTAAGGACAGTCGTCTCCCCATTGGCATGTCTGATCGAGCGGTAGCCTGCCAATTTAGCGAGAAAATGTGTCTCCTGCAATAAAATGATATCGGGTTTAACTTTCCCCTTAAGGTATTGGTGAAGATTTGCATGCTTATTCGCGTAGCTTCTATAATTTCATTGCCAAATTGTGTAGGCGTGATTTGTAACTATGATGAGACGCAGGAGGTAGGGATGTCGCCGGCTGTATCACACTGAATGCTGACAAGGAAGGTTGCTTTACATTCGCTGTGGGGTTCAGTCCACTAGGTGGCAGAGGGGTGATTCTAGCCTCCATAGCGATGAGTCGCTGTTGTAGGTGTTCGTTTTGTTGCTGGGTAACTTTACCTATAGTCTCTACGCGGTCAGTAAGGGCTTAGATCAGTCGGGATGCGTTTCTCATCCACTCATTTAATTCTTTGATTGCTAAACTTCCTTCAGGACTTTATTCTTGGGCGTCACGCGTGCGGGTTTGTATTCATTGGCCTGGGTTTCGGCTTTGCGCTTGGGAGGTGGTTGTGTTGTACCTTCCTCCATTTTTTCACTGGGTGTAACAGCTTAGAGCGGTGGTACTACCGGTGGAGCATGTTTTGTTCTTTTATAGTGGTGTAACTCCTCCTTGGAGGTCCACTTTTCCTCTCCTGAAGCTGTCATTTTCTGGTTACATTGTGCTAACATCTGCTTTAGCTGTGCTATTTCAGCCTCTAATTTATCAAGTTTGCCTTGAGAAGCGGCCTCCTCAGACCCCGAGCGCGCCCCCTTGACTACGTCTACCCAGCCCACCTTGAAGGCTGCGCCAGGTCCAGGAGTACGGCTCCGAGATGTTGACGGCGACCGGGAGCGGCGCCGGGAGCGGGGCCGGGGGTGAGACCGCGACTGAGGCCGCGACCGAGATCTCGACCAGGCTTTCTTTCCGGGCTTCTGGGTAGGGGTAGCGTTCCGCTGCTCGAGGCTGTTGTCGACAGGCGTTAGCTTCGTCGGGTAGTCTTCATATTGTTGTTGTTGTCGCTCCCATCGCCGGCGTTTCACCAGGTACGGCGCTTTGTAACGTGACCTGCACGCCTTCTCGGCCGTCTGGTGGTCGCCACTGCATAGTTGACAAGTGGCTGCATTGGTGATCTTGCGGGGGGGTTGGTCGTACCACAGCCACGGCCATAGCCTCCTTTATTTTCTGTGCCCGCGCAGTCAGTCCGCCGGGCCCGTTCGGCCGCCTCCCGCATCCTCCTCTGTTTTTGTGTCTGCTGTCCGCCAGGGGCGCTCGCATCCCAGAATCGAGTCGGCGCATTCAGCCGCGGCGACGCATCTCCAGGAAACCTTTGTTCGTGTCGCATACGTTTGCAACACCAATTATTTACGACCAACACGGTACGTAGTACTTTCAGCCAGTATAATTGTAACTGTTGCTTCATTGTGTTGCGTGAGCAGATGACACGCGGCATTAACTGAGTGCGTATAAACAAACAACGTCGTTTGTACCCCGCGTTTGCACGGCCGTTGTCAAGCGCGGCTATCATTTTTCGCGCTTCTTTCTGGCAATACTTTTCCGCGCACCTATCTTCGCAGCGTAGTACTTTCAGCAAGTATGATATTTAACTGTTGCTTCATTGTGTTGCGTGAACAGATGACACGCGGCAATAAGTGAGTGCGTGTAAACAAACAACGTCGTTTGCACCTCGTGTTTGCAGGGCCGGTTTCATGCTTTGCTATCATTTTTCGCGCTTCTTTCTCGTGAGGCTTTTCCGCGCACCTATCAGCGAATTTCGCTAAGTAATCAGGAATGTTAGTTTACGGTTTCTCTCGTTTCTGTCTCGTGCAGCGGCCTACGCACACAAGTCTCCGTGGTTCATTCGGCTGTGATGACCCGCGTCAGGTGCGATGGCGTACTGTTGCGTGCCCGGTTGCAAGTGTTCAAGCAAAAAGAAGGAAGTAGGAATTTCATTCCACGAAATTTCAAGCGACGAGGAGTTGCGGCAAAAGTGGATAAAAGTCATTTCACGAGACAATTGGACGCCGAACACCACTTCCTGCTACTCAACCGTGTGCAGTCGTCATTTCGCTGCTTCTGATTTTAAGCAAGGATGTAAAACACGAAGGCTTATGAAAGGTGTGGTGCCTAGCGTATTCGAAGAATATCCGCGCTACTTGCAGCCTTCGACAAAAGCCCCGAGAAGTGACGCGGCGATCAGAAAAAAAAATGTGATTACTAAAATTGTGATTGCTGCTTGTGAACAGTGTCAACGAGGGTACTAAAGCTCGTCAGACTGTGTGCGTGTGAGGAACGTTTCGATCGACGCTCTCTTGTTCCTTTCCGCAGGTTGCGAATGAATTAATACGCAATAAACAAGTTTCTCTACCGTTTCCTTGAAGGTATGGTGTTCTGTTCAATGTGCTATCTTGCGTACTTATTCTTTCTCTCTTGGATATGTTCTCTCCTAAATATTTAAGTGGCACACGGGAGTGGTATCACACTTTTGTTTTTTAAGCTTGCCGCGCTTACGAACGCGCAACGAAGGACCCACCCGTCAGTGCCGGCGGTAGCACCGGAGTCAGTGAACAGGCTTTGCCGGGTCTGGGAAGGCAGCGCCGCCTGGTGGTGATTGCGGGAACTCAGCCTGACGGTCGGCTCCCTTTGATCCCGGCGGCAAAGCGCAGGCACAGAAAATAAAGGAGGCTATGCCACGGCACACGTGGTCTTTCGGGTTCGGGCATACATCTGCGTCGTGCCCCAGGCGACCGCATTGGTAACACGTCTCTATCTGCTTGCGGTAAAGGGAGCACTTCAACATTGCCCCACCGTATCGAACGTATGTTGGCACGCGAAGACCAGCGAACAGTACGATCACCATCGTTGTGTTGCTGAGGCGTTTCGCAGCGATGGCTGTGGGGTTCTTTGTCGTAATCACATTAGCCGTAATATGTCGGGCGGTATCTTCCAACGGGATGTCACGTATCACGCATTTTGACGTACCGTCTGGTGCTGCTTCATATGCGCTGGTATCTTACGTCTTGTTGCCGACCACAATGCGAGAGATTTTCTGGTATCTATCAGCATGCGCCTCAATGGGTGTGTTCACAACGATGATGTTTTGCTGGAAATTTGGGCATGTTGTGTCCTCGTCTTCGGCGTCTCTCGGAATTTCAGCGGCGTGGTAAATGCTAGTCGCCAGTCGGGCGGCTACATGATCGGTGAGTCGAAGGCCGCCTCTAGGTCGGATGATGATCTTGCAGTCACCTCGGGGCAGTGGAGGCATCCGGCTTAATCTTGTTATTTGACTCAGGCATTTCTCACGCCATTTCCTGCTGTTATTCCCTCGTTGAGAATCCGCACCGGGTTCTAGTGATTGCCCGCGGGTCGACCTACTAGATCCTATGGTGCTCCATCCTGTACTTTCTTCGAATTCTTCACGGGAAACGGGTTCTCCCTCCACAGGGACCTCCATTTCTTCTCAGAAAGTCGGACGCATCAAACGCGCCGAGCGGCGTTTCTTGATGCCCGCAGAGTTAGGCCGGCCTAGGCAGCAGCGTCTCTGGCAGCTGCGCTGCCGGTGGCTTGGCAGGCGTTAGGCGTAGCTCTCCAGCCAGCGTGGTTGACAAAAATGCGTCAGTAAAGGTGTCAAAACTCAAATCCCCACACCTCGAACTTCGTGCCGGGCGATTCCTGATGACAAGCTGAATAAGCGGGTACCAAAGTCTTGTCCTCCATGAATATGCTGCCATTTTTTTTTTCACAGCTGATCATGCCGCGTTGACCACGCGCCATGACGGTGACGCTACGCTTACCCTAGCTGTGTCAGCACAAGACATATCATTCGTACTCGTGCACATTTGAAGAATCAACGTGCCAAGGTTGGATATTAGGGGCACGTGCCCTTCGTGGCGCGTGGTCCAGGCGGCATGATCAGCTGGGAAAAAAAAAGGGGGGGGGGGGGGGGCAACACACCACCTGCTGCGACTCCTATATTCAGTTTCCCCGCCGTCCCTAATACTGAGCCGCGATCATTTAATTGCACAGCTGCACACACAGCAAGAAAACGCGCCCCGATTTCCACAACCCGCGGTTAATTCAAGTAATTACGTCGCGCACGCACTCGTGAACACGTTCATCGCTCACGTGTTTACGTTCATTCCGTTATTTACAACGGCCAACGTCGCTTACACAATCGCAAAATGCACTGCGGACGACACCAAACATTCACTGAGAAGCCAAAACTACAGGGGCAGACTTCTATGCCAAATTTGGTGGCAGTCCGGCAACAACCACCCCAAAGTCAGGAGGCTAGGGTATGCAACGCCAAACAGAACCTTGCCGATTGTTGGGTCTTCATTTTAGTGGACAAATGTTGAGTGGTGGGACTTACCAAATGCCTGCGGCGCATACCCATTTATGATGCCCACCAGCGTTACAATGAATCCCTAACAAGAAAGCCTTCACTAAGCACGGCATCACTGTTAAAAATGTGAATTTTGGTATGCAAATGCGGCTTCTCAGCAGGGCTTCAATGCGATATTTAAATTGCAAATTCAGTGTGCCAAGATGGCTTTGCGTCAGTGCTCATGCGCTATGCAAAAAAGCTAGCTTTCAAGCAATGAGTAGGAATCGGTTGTGAAACAATTTCTGCGAATCATTGTCGAGGGTGTAAATTATACGCTAGAAAATACGCTATATGGGAAAGATCAAGCTTTAACACAAACATAATATTAGAATATTGCCATTGTGTTTATGGTTTTTTTTTTCCGCAGTAACGGTTGGTACTGCTTTCGGTTTCGATTGTAAGTCGACCCGCCGACTTCGGCTTTCAAATCTAAATAAAAATACTCGAATTTGTTTCATTGCGAGGGCAATTATATGAACACTCTCGGCTGAATTTGGCCGCCGGCATCTGCGTGGGCGTTGGCGTCGATGTCATGCGCGGTATATGTATACATATCTATATATGCGAAAACACAAGAAAGAAAAGAAATCTAGAAAAATACTTCGACACGTTTGTACAAAAGCGCGGAATAATGTTAATATATTATTATTATTATTATTTTTATTATATTATTATTATTATTATTATTATTATTATTATTATTATTATTATTATTATTATTATTATTATTATTATTATTATTATTATTATTATTATTATTATTATTATTATTATTATTATACAGTAAACTATTATAATGGGATAGCTGGCTGTGACGTAGCCTCCCTTCACATATTTTCAAGCACTAAATTAAACTATAAAAAGACGCTGTGCAGGCCAGCCTCTTGTGGTGGCATCATGTGCCTGACTGATAGCCCGTTACAGTGGAATATATTTTGTTAGAACACTAGCTTCATTTGGGCGGGTTGGTTTATCGTGGTTGTGTTCTAGTAACACCAAGACAGCTTCAGGAAGAGACAAAAAGTACAGGAAAAGCGCTGTTCTAGAACATAATCATAGTATTTTGTTAATGCGAAGCATTTTGTTGCGTCCTGCAAGCACTTTGAGCGACTATCTATCTATCTATCTATCTATCTATCTATCTATCTATCTATCTATCTATCTATCTATCTATCTATCTATCTATCTATCTATCTATCTATCTAGCCGCCTGCGTCTAAGTGCTCTCAGGATCACCCACCCCCCTAACTTGAAGTGAACCAACATTGGTAAGGTAGGGTAAGATGGCTTGACAATTATGACTCGCCGGTCATCACATGAATAATGTCACAATCCCGTCGCGTACACAATCAAACTCTATCCGCCTAACGTGCGACACATACCTGTGGTCGGGCATGTGCTACTGGTATGTAGGTATGTGCCACAAGTGACTGATAGTTTGCATCTGCCCAGGAACGGCGAGAACAGACTTAGATCATTTTACCGCTTGATCGTTAAGAAAAAAAAAACTGACGTCGGCAACGTTTACCAGAAAAATGCAAACAATAAATGTCAGTGCCCCAGCAGGAATTGAACCCAAGCATTCTGCGTGACAATCAAGTAATCTATACCACAAAACCACGTCAAGTCTCGGAACTATTCTTTTCGAGTACACCCTAATGTTCGTGAAACGTCAATTGTGGTTGCATTGCCGGTCATCAAATTTGATAAACATTATATATGTACTCTCATGATACAGCGGTACGTCAGGTTAACATCAATTGTAGTAATATGTCATCCGTTGAAGTTGATTTATGCAGCTGTGTTCAGTTCTGCCATCCTCGCGAGCACCAGTGCTTCATATTAGCTTACCGGTTCTAGTGTTGCTACTATCCATGTCGCTGTCGGCAACGGTACGCAGCAGTAAACTGGTGATATAAAACATATGCAGCTGTTTAACGTGTGCCTGTGCGTCCGTTTATATATATCTTTAGTGCCACTTCGTGAAGTTTTGTTCAATAGAAAAATTACAAGGAATGCAGGTTCAATCTTCATGCTTCCTATAAAATAGATTCTCAAGGTACGTGAGATCACCCGAATGCATACGTACGTAAAAGTAACAATATGAAAGTGCCAGAGGGACTAGTCGAATGAGCTCCTAAGACCTCCTCAACCAGTCGGTCTTGGGTCTGCAACTACTCGCTGTCCGGACAGCCCGGGCCATCGTGGAGGGTCTTCATCTTCCGGTGCAGACCGGGGAAGGGGGGGGGGGGGGGATCAGCTGAATTTTTATTTTTCTGGTTTAGTCCAATTAATCCACTTCTATGCGTAAGCGAAGCTACAAGACACTAGCCGTGGTGGCTGTACAACAATGCAAGAATACACTTGCTGAAAGATATCGAAATAACTGAATGGGGAAATAAAAGAGGATGTTCCCTAACTTGACTACTCGAAAAAGTGTAGTGTTATGGGACGGTGGCGCAATACCAACCCGCTTGTTTGACGTCCAATACGAACACTTTTCCGAAAGTCTTGTCTTAGTTCCGTTAGCTGACAAGGTGCCTATTTCTTTCCCGGCCGTGGTGGTTTAGTGGCTAAGGCACTCGGCTGCTGACCCGCAGGTCGCGGGATCAAGTCCCGGCTGCGGCGGCTGCATTTTTTATTGAGGCGGTAATGTTGTAGGCCCTTGTACTCAGATTTGGGTGCACGTTAAAGAACCCCAGGTGGTCAAAATTTCCGGAGGTTTCGACTACGGCGCCTCTCATAATCATATAGTGGTTTTGGGACGTTAAACCCCACATATCAAATCAAGGTGCCTATTTATAGATTATTATCCTACTTTCTGCCTGCTCCACTGTAGGAGTCTAATACCAGGGTGGTTCAACGTTTTGGATGTCATACTAAGAGCTGAGCAACTACGTAATCTCCGACTATAAGAGCGAACGTGTTTTATAAGGAAAGCGTGTCACCTTTCCGCCCTACATACACGATGCACAAAATGTAGTTAAGCAAGCTTCGCTGCGTCTCAGAAGTGTATTAAGGCAAAACTGACTTGAGTGATTCCATTTTTCTTCAATATAAGTGAAGACCAGCAGGTAACTAAGCATATAATTGTATATAGGAGGTTAATTGTAGTGTGTTAGGTGTGTTGTAGTAATTCTCATATAGATGTGTAGAAACCTAATTGTATGAAACGAGTACTCATTGCCGCCAGAGACCGCACAGTGCAACATTCGCATTAAGCTCCCGATGCTCTTCTTACCAACTGAGCTATGATGGAGGCCATCTTGTCGTCCACTTTTCGTGTATTTATGTGCTTGTGAACCCGGGAGTGTTTGTCAGTGCCGCTCGCAGCCATTCCGAAGAGCGTGAAACACTCTTTCTTTGCCAGCTGGCTTCACGTAGCACGTTATTTTTTTTCTTCTTGGCGAGTGGTGGCATAACCAATAGGCCCTCGCATACTACCTGCCTAAAGGCATCAAGTCTGTCGGAAGGAGGCCCTCGCTATAAATGAACGAAAAAACGGAGCTTTGAGGTCTCCTTGCCGAATTCGTGGTGTTCGTGTTCCTGTTACACGCACCTCTTGAATCGCACTAAGAGCTGCACTAGGTACCACTGTCGCTTCTGCTTGAATTATGGTGTAACAAACGGCCTAAATGTTGGAAATGGGCTTCCGCTGGAACATTTAGCAACAGTTATTTCTTGCAGAGGGTGGACCGTGATGCAACCACCGTGGGTGATTTTGATTTCTACACATTAGTGCTACCAATGCGTACCCTGACACACTTAGAAATACCGCGAGATTCCGGCAACACATAATTGTTCGCTACTGCACTACGCTACTGAAACACAGTAACAAATTTGACAAGGACAAGAAATAGGTTGCCAGCGTTCGAGGTACTTCTTGAATTTTCTCCCATATAACCCACACTTGCATACGACCCGCACGCGTAGATTTAACGATGGTGTTTATAACACGAGCTCAGAACGACGACAAAGGGACGAGAAAAAAACGGGCGCTGTCATAGCAAGAGCCGAGAGCCTCCATCTGGCAGACTTGATGCCCAGGAAGGTAGTACGCAAAGGCCCATTAGCACTCGTCTTCTTGTTGTCCATTTGTCGTCGTTCTGAGCTCACACTATAACAATCGTTATATCATACCAACTAGCCCAAACCACCATGCTTATACGTGATTTTAAATCTAGAATAAGAAATATGCATACCCCGCATATAACCCGCACCCCACAATTTAGTCACATCTTATTTTATTTGCATGGGTTAAACATGAAAAGCTATGGTATATGCTGGATGACAGGTGATACCATTGGCGCAGCCAGGGTATAGGAGTGAGTAACCCCCCTCCATACCCACCCCTACACCCACAAATGGTCTGATATTGCATGCGCACGCACGCGTAACAACGCAGGGTCTTCCTCTTGATAATACTGCCAACTATGACAAATTCACGTGGTCCTCGCTCTGAAGTTTCAAGCGTGCTGGTTCAACAGAAGTGCACTGCGATGAGCAGCTGCCTAAACAGCGTCACACGGAAACCAAGCCGATTGCGGGTCACCCTCAGGGACAGGATCTCGAAGGTTTTCTGTACGGCACATTCATACGTAACGGAAAGAACAGAAAACTGTATGAATAGTAAAGATCGAACGTATTTAGGAGGCCCACTAGCATTTGCCGCTGTTGTGACACGTTCGCAAATTCTTCAGGAGAACCAGTTCTGGGTCTAGTTTTTTTTTTCTGCATGGTGTGTGCTATATGAATACCCGCAAAGCTCTAACATTGGGTTCTTTGAAAGCTGATTGCCCACTAGGTCTACCTTTGCCATTATGGGCATGTGTTATCATGTCCCTTCATATATACCTTTCTCATTTCCGTACATTAGATTAATCAGTGGAATATGCTTCCCCTTTTGTCCTGTTCATGTTCCTTTCCATCGTTCTTGTGTATTTTTGTTTGGTTATCGGCAATTACGTATTGACGCGTATGCTGTCCCTCTCAAAGTTTATTGGAGACCAGAAGCAGCCTACACGAATTGATGAGCAAGATGTGTTGCTGCTGCTACGTCACGGCGTTCTATTGATCAATCATTAAGAGTGGGTTTCAAAATTGTGCCATGCTGCTATTTGTTCCATGTAGATTTGCCTTGCATAAACGTCATTTCGACATGTTTTCACCTCGCAACATTTCAGTGGAGGTGTGGTATACAAGAGCGGAGCACGGGAGTGCACACCCTTCCTTTCCTGGCACGACGACTGACCACCAAGGACCACCATGACCAACGATCCTCCTCGGGGCAGCAAGCTTCTCACTTCCGTCGCAGTGTTTGTCCCAGCCACGCAAACTAGGCACCTGCAACAGCGTCAATGCTATTACCCTCAAGGACTGATATCCCTGGTACGAAAGTTTAGGCGATAGTTATCAGTTTGACGCAGCGCTAAACTGTTATATTCTACCTTCTAGGCGCTCGTGTGAGCCACATGCATTTACATTTCATTCTCAACGTCTCGTGCCCGCTGATCCCGATCTTCTTCAACGCACAATATTTGTGCATAGTGGTCCATATATTCAACCAACAGTACCAGTAGCATGGCCATAAAACATTTTCGTCAGGAGGTTAAACTATAATTTATGTACGTTCGCGCGTGCATCCATGTGTGAGTGCCTGTATGAACACATGCAAGACTGAAACATTTCGGGGCAGCCTAAACACCCCTCCCTCTGCCATGCCAGTAAACTCAACAGGCACACTAAGCCTTCCCATTAAAGGAGTGTAATAAGATAATAGTACTGCGATAAGTAAGATATTGTTTGTTGAGGTGGTTTAAGGGCTTATCTGTGACATTCCTAAGGTCTGCTAACTTCTTTACGGAACGAGTCTGCCTATAAACTCCAAGAGAAAAGCATTGCGTCATAAAATCGCTGTGCGTGTTTTATACAGCCGTTTCGGGCAATACTATTTTCCTAAAATTGTGTTGAGAACAAAAATGATAACAATATCAGTTGTTTCACTCGCACGAGAAACCAACAGGAAAGGCAGGGAGGTTAACCAAGCTTGGTTGGCGACCCCGCACGAGTGGGTCGGGTAAAGGAGAATAATAGAAATGAAAGGATGGCGAATGAGAGTAAGAATGAGATGAAAAACTAGCTTTTTTTTATTTGAACATACCACAGGCTTTTCACGGCCCATGCAGGAGTGGAGACAAGAAAATGCATACTAAGCATCGAAAAAAATACATACCGGAAGAACAAGAATGAAGATACAATGTCAATCAGATCCTAATTCAAAATGGACATACTGTAATATATACATAAATGATTGAATAGTGTTACAGCACACAATATTGTTGTCTAGTCTATTCCAATGGTGGATAGCTGACCGGAAAATGGGATGTTTGTGAGCGTTAACATAACTGAATGGTTGGTGAATAGTTTTGGAATGGTTCAGTCGCGATAAGTGCTTGGGCGGGTCTAGCGGGTAATGAGATCGTGATATGCGGAATGGACCATGATATAAGTGGTAAAGAAATTTTAGTCGCGAGATAATTCTGCGTTGCAAAAGAGGTTTTGAGTTCGCCCTTACGAGCAAGCCAGCAGAACTGGATTGTCTCGAAAAGTCTGAATATACAAATCTAACTGCCAATTTTAGCATTCTTTCTATTGTATTATTGAGGTGCTTTTGATGTGGACTCCAGATGAGATCAGCGTACTCTAAACATGGTATAATTAGTGTGTTGTATGCATTAAGTTTAAGGTGTGATGGTGCAGAGCGCAATTTTCTTCTCGGGAAGGATAGCTTCACCTCCGCTCTACGACATATGGCTAAAACATGTGATTCCCAGTTGAGAGTCGATGAGAAAGTAACGCCTAAGTATTTTACTTGGTCACTTTTGTCGATAGTTGGGAGGACGACGACGAAGTGATTCTCTCACAGAACGCTTGTGCCCGTGTCTCAGTGTTTTCAATTTGTTTTCCTCGAAATCCTGGGAGCTGCCGCTCCCTCCTTTGCGGTGATGCTTCAGGACACACCTGAGAATGTTCCAGGCGTGCAACCGTCGCGCCGGACTTCGTCATCCAGGAAGCGTAGCAACGCGTCCAGCGACACCGACAGTGAGGCAAGCGATTTGTATTCGGATGGCTTTGAGTCATCGGATGATGACTTCACGGTCGTCATGAATCGATCTACAAAACGAAGACTGCTGCGAACGGCATCGTCGGCAAGTGTTTCCACCGTTAAGACTGCACCACAGCGGTGGCCGCACACCATGCTGTTTATGCCCGAAGACCCTGCATCTAACTTGCGACTCCTCAACAGGCAAGTTCTTTCTGTGCTTCTCGAGGAAACCGCGCCGAATGAGATCAAAGACGTGAGGATCAATGCACGAAAGAATGTTCTTGCTGTAGACGTTATGCACCGTAGCGCACTGCAAAGCCTTCGGCACATAACAGAAATCGGCAACGTGAAAGTTCGGCCAATGGTCGCTACAGGTTGTAATGGCACTGTTGGCGTCATTTATGATGTGGATCTTTCCATCTCAGCTAATGACCTGCCAATACTAATAAAGCCAGCGACTGAAGGCACCCGCATTACGCACATTACCAGACTCGGCAACTCACGCTGCTTGAGGCTTGTGTTCGAGGGAGACAGCCTTCCCTCGTATGTCAAAGTTGGCCATGTTCGCCACTCAGTGCGTCCTTACATACCGAAGCCACTGCAATGCTACAAGTGCTTCAAGATGGGACACGTAAAAGGTGTCTGTGAGAACAAACTTGTGTGTCCGCGGTGCGCTGAGTCTCACTCAAAAGACGCCTGCAGTGCCACCATACTACGATGTCCAAACTGCAACGGCGCTCATGAGGCCTCATCCAAAGATTGCCCGCGGGTGCGAAACGAGCACGCGGTACTCAGGCGTATGGTGCGTGACAATTCAACACACAAGGAAGCTGCCGCTACACTACGCCGACGACGGCGTCGTGGGCGAAGACCATCACGGAAAAACGCCTCTACCGATAGAGAGATGTCATCCTCTATCAAAGAGGCTGACTCACGAACACCGAGCTCACTGAAGACGGATACTGCCAAACAGAAGAAAGGGACAGCAGTCGCGCCTTCCGAACAGTGGCCCTCTCTTCCACGACGTCAACCTAGTTCGGAGCTGCATCAAATCCCGCCGCCCTCGACGACCCCTCAAACCAGTGATGCGATGAATGAAGATCAAGTGATAAGCTTGCTGCAATCGCTGATGAGTACCATGCGTGTCCTACTGAGTAATATGAAGACTTCTGCTGCGCAGACCGCACTGCATGTGCTGGACACCCTGAGTCCGGTGCTTGCAGCTCTAAGGTAGAACCATGGCCAGCGAGGCACCGTCGTTTCGAGCGGAAGTGAAGAATGCATCTGTCTTTCAGTGGAACGCCAGAGGACTGAAGTCGCGCATGTCTGACTTTAGACAATTTGTATTTGTGAACCGCTTCCCCATTATTGTGATTTGTGAACCCAACCTATGTGCTTCAATCAAGCTGTCAGGATATGAGTGCTTTATGTCCTCCACTCACAGAGACTGCAGCAAAGTTATTGTATTCATGCGCCATGACCTCACTTACGTTCACCACAGAGTCTCACCTGATGAAGGTAATCAGTATGTGTGCCTTACTGTGAAGAAGGATAAGGTTGCTTTCACGATTATCGGAGCTTACTTATCTCCATCAAGCCGCCTTGACTGCGAGCGCTTACGCGGTATTCTGACATCGACTCCAAGGCCATGGGTGATCACTGGCGACTTCAATGCCCACCATTTCCTATGGGGAAGCTCCAGGGACAACTCTAGAGGAAGAAAATTGGTGTCCTTAGCCTCGGAGTACGAACTCTGCGTTTGTAACGATGGAAGCCCTACATATTTACGCGGATCAGCCTATAGCAGCTGCCTGGACCTTACATTGGTTTCTCGCTCACTTATCAGGAAAGTGCACTGGTTTTCGAATCTGGAAACGCGGGGCAGCGACCATATACCAACTTACCTGTGTATAGAAGGTTTCACCAGTTCCAAGTCCTCAAGGGGCCTCAAGTACACCGATTGGCCGAAATTCAAAATGTTAATGGAAGACTGCTGCACCGACGGCTCATCATATAACCTAGAGGACTCGATAAAGGATGTCCTGCAGAATACCACGCATACACATTTGACTAGCCACAAGCGCACCGATTTCGACATCGAGCTTGAGAAACTTCGCGCAATACGCCGTCGTGCAGAACGAAGGTACCGACGGACAAAGTGCATGGATGATTTGAGGCTGGCTAGAAGCATTCAAAAGAAAATGCAGCGGCACATGGATAAACTGGCTAGGCGACGTTGGACATCCTTTTGCGAGTCGCTGGATCCACGAAAGCCCCTATCACTGATATGGCGAACTGTCCGGGGTCTTAGCACAACCTTGGGTCAGCGACACCCGTTTACATCTCTGGCACTTCACCTTCGATGCAGAGAGATTGACGTCGCAGAATCTTTCTGTAGAAGAATTGCCGGTGATTCCAATTTCACAGTATCAAGAACGGGAACTTTTGACAACCCACCCTCACGTGATCCCCGTATGGAATGCCAGTTTTCTATGGATGAGCTAGAGGCGGCACTGGCTCTGTGCAGACGTTCTTCAGCACCCGGTCCTGACGGCATTACCTATCGTGCCCTTTGTAATCTTGGAGACGAAGCTCGGAAGGCACTCTTACGCCTATACAACGACTCCTGGCAGACTGGTACTGTTCCCCAGGCATGGAAGTCAAGTCGCCTCATTCCACTTCTAAAGGCTGGTAAATCTCCTTTGGATATTGCCTCATACCGTCCTATCGCACTTGCCAGTTGTGTGGGAAAAACGATGGAACGAATGATTCTAACACGAATGGAGTGGTATTTAGAGCACTACGAAATCTATCCAGTATCCATGACCGGATTCCGGCGCGGCCATTCATCAATCGACAACGTTGTTGATCTGGTGACATATGTTCAACACCAGAAAGCCTGTAAGAGACTGTGCGCCGCCCTGTTTCTAGACGTTAAGGGGGCTTACGACAATGTCACCCATGAAGCCATCCTTAGTGCTATGGAAACAGTAGGTCTTGGTGGCAAGATATATATGTGGGTGTACAGCTACTTACAGCTGAGATCATTTTACGTGATGACAGCGAATGGCCCAACACCTGATTATTACAGCAGCCGAGGAGTTCCTCAGGGAGGAGTGCTAAGCCCTACCCTTTTCAACCTAACTCTCATTGGTCTAGTCGAGCAGCTACCTAGCACTGTAGAACTTTCTGTCTATGCTGATGACATCTGCATTTGGACATCAGGTGTGACAAGGCCTCAGCTTCGCGCCCGCCTTCAGAAGGCTGCTACAACGGCGTCATGCTATCTTCGTAAACAAGGCCTCGAGGTGTCCTGCGGAAAGTGTGCAGTGGTAGCGTTCACGCGGAAACCAATGTCTGCTTACAGTATATCGATTAATGAAGAATACATATCGTTCAGCAGAAGCCACAGGTTCTTGGGAGTCATAATAGATAGAAACCTGTCGTGGACTCCACACGTGAACTATGTGAAGAAGCGGCTGATCGCAACATGCCACATGCTCAAATTCCTTGCAGGAAAAAATTGGGGAGTGCCCATATCATCCATGCTACAACTGTACAGGGTGCTGTTTATCGGATTCTTACGGTACAGCTTACCTGCAATGTCTAACACCGGCAAGACCAACCTGCGCGCAATTCAGAGCATTCAAGCCCAAGCACTTAAGATATGCCTTGGAATACCCCGCAGTGCTTCAACGGCTGAAACCATTGCCATCGCTCAAGATCACTCGATAAATACGCATATTATTACCGAGACAATGCGCATGCACCTCAGGCATTATGCCAGGACCCCTTCTCACCACCTGACGAGTCTAGCTGCTGAAAGGCCCCGCACGACATACGGCACTATTGCCTCCAAGCATCGTTCATCGTTTGCTGAGACATACGCACCTGCATCAAAGCCACTGCTTCCTCCTTGGAGCTTGAGCCGGCCGCGAGTTCACTTAATGATTCCAGGAATGAGGAGAAAATCGGACTTACCGACACATGCCCTGAAACAACTGAGTCTATCCCTACTGGAAGAAAACTACAGTAACCACGTGCACATTTACACGGATGGCTCTACTACGCCGTCTAGTTCAGGTGGAGCAGTGGTTATACCATCACAAGGGATAACTCGGTGTTTTAAGACTTCACATGTGACGAGTTCGACGACGGCAGAACTCGAGGCTCTGCGCAATGCACTGGAACACATCAATTCAGAAGAAAGACCAGGTAAATGGGCTGTGTTTTCTGACTCAAAACCAGCGTTACAGTGCCTGATATCAGTTCTCCGACGCGGATGCCACGACCAGTTGACCTACCAAACCGTGAAACTACACCACCTGTTAATACAAAAAGGCCATGACATCGTCTTTCAGTGGTTACCTGGGCATAGTGGTATAGGCGGCAATGATTCTGCAGATCATGCTGCTCGCACGTCACATAAAGAAGGGAACAGTGTTTCGATACCGCTTTCAAGAGCGGATGCAGTGAGGCAGATTCGTCAACTGGCCCGCAGTCTCACACTGACCGAGTGGAACACACCAAGCATACGACGTACACGACTGCACGAGCTCGACCCATCACTACAACTCCGGCCTCCACCCGGCCTACATCGACGTGAAGCTTCGCTTCTCTATCGCCTTTGGCTGGGAGTTGCTTTCACGAAAGCATATACCACGTTAATCAGAATTACTGACAGTGCGGCGTGCGATGTTTGCGGTACCGACGAAAATATCGAACACCTGCTGTGTCATTGTCCTCGATTTGCCTCAGAGAGACAAGTACTTGCCAACGCAATGCGGCGACTGGATGATCGGCCTCTTTCTGTGCAGGTGCTATTACAGCAACGTACACATGCCTCGACAGCCCACAAGGCAGTGAAAGCCCTGCTGCGTTTCCTGAGAAAGACAGGCTTGTGTGAACGCCTCTGACATGCGGTAGATTTCTACACGCTGCAGTGAAATTACTGTCAGTCTCTCCCCCACCCCCTTTTTTTCCCTCTCTTCCCTCTTTCTCGTCTTTCTTGTCCCCTTCCTTTATCCCCCAGTGTAGGGTAGCCAACCGGATGTCTTTCTGGTTAACCTCCCTGCCTTCTCCCTTTTTGTTGCTTCCTTCCTTTGTCGATAGTTGTGTTTCCTATAGTATATGTAAAGCTAAGGGGTTCATGCTTGAACCTACAAAGCATGAACTCGCGCTGTTCACAGGCGCTCGTCAAGTCCGGTCGCCTTCGAGAAGCCCAACAGGGATTTCGTGGCCTTGCGCATGTGCGAAGCCGTATTTCAAGGTGCCAGAATGTTCTTCTCCATCAGTGGTCTTGAATCCGGACAATGGGGCTTGGCTTCTACACCACATCATTGAGTCTGTTTGTTAGAACGGGCTCTGGTACAAATGGGCTCAAGGGTCTGCTCAAAGGCGCATACGTTGCATGCCGCACTGCCGACCATTTTTTTGAGACACGAATACTTGCGAAAACCATGATATTTTTATAAGGCATGTCGTAGGGGAGAGCTCCAGAAATTTCGACCATCTGGTGTTCTTTTTTGACGTATGCATGTGGGAGGTAGTGGCCAGATACTGCACCAAGGTGGCCAATCCTTCTCTGGTGAGGGAGTGCGTTCCCGGCGGTGGTTACCGGTGAGGCCGCACCCCCAGCCTCGTAATGCAGTTCCATCACCACGCGGATTTTTTAGATGCGGAAGCATCTTATACTCGCGCCTTGTAGTGCGCCGTCCGCGCCGTCCGCGCCGTCCGCACCGCTTCTCGAACATTCGACAGCTGACGCGCGCGCATGCGCCGTCGCGCCGTCGCCCACTCTTCCACCATCTGTGCATCCCTTCCTCCTCTACACACCGCGCGCGCTTCACTCCTCCACCATCTGTGCACCCTTCCTCCTCTACACACCGCGTTCGACATCTACAATTCTCCTGATTCTCCAGTGGACGCGCATGTGGCGTCGCACTTCGAGAACATTCAACAGCTGACAGTGCATGCGCCGTCGTGCTGTATATATACTCAAGGTCGGCGCTCGCTCGCTTAGTTACCGCTCGTCGGTTGGTTTGTACGGCGCGTCGACGTCCAAGGTCGCGGTGAAATGAATTCCAACGAATCCACAAACACAATGATCGACGTCCCTTCGACCAGCGCCGCCCTTTCGCATACGTGTGTACGTGTTCACTCATTTAACACCCCCTCCTACAACCACGTTAACCAATTTAGCCATCGACCCAAGTAAGTCGCAATTTAACACCCCATTTCACAACCACGTTAACCAATTTAGCTATCGACCCAAGTAAGTCGCACTTTAACACCCCATTAACCAATTGTATGGTCCGCATCCTCCTCAGTGTTCCCCCGAGGGAAGCTGCGGGCAATTTTTTTATCCAGTTGGGAACTGCGCGGCACCGGGATTTGAACCACGGACCTTTTGCATGCGATGCGGATGCTCTAACTACTACGCCATCGCTAACTGGCGATGGGTTTACTGGCGGAACATGGGAGAGGCCTTTGTCCTGCAGTGGGCATAGTCAGGCTGATGATGATGATTATGATGATGATGATGATGATGATGATGATGATGATGATGATGATGATGATGATGATGTTCTTTAGGTGATAGCGCATGGCAGACAGACCTGCACGATTTTACCTCCATCGCAATGCGAAAGTGCAGCCAGGATAGAAACTGCAACGTCACGGTCAGCATCCGAGCAGCCCAAATGCCGTGGCACCGCACCGTACAGCTGATATATTTACAAGCAGGTTGACATCTGAGTTTGAACTATTACCGTTAATGGAAAGAACGAGCTGTTCCTCGTTCGATTAAAATCCGAACGAGGCAAAGCTCGTTCAGAGGGACAGCTCAACGGATCCGTTGACTAATAATTATTTTAGAACATCGGTATAAATTACACGTTCCAACTGTTCGGATACTTGAAGCCATGGCACGGAATTCATATCGGATGGTGGTGACGGACCCTGCCTCGGCACTGGAACAACCATGTCATCATATCATTCTGATAGTGCGGCACTTCCCCAAATGACTAGAAAACGTAAGACAAAAACAACAGTGAAATAATATTGTACTTCAAATGACAAATTCGTAAAGGGGGCGTGTGTGCTGGAGCCGAGGCCTCGAAAAGTGGACTTCTCTTTTTCGACAACTCCAACCGACAATTTCCCTTGTTGAATAGTCAGTTGTAGCATCCGCTGTTCTCGAATTTCTCATCGCAGGCTTCCATCCTTTCCTTACTACCTTTCCATATTGAACTTTCTCAGTTTTTAGAATCTTTGAATCATTCTGTCTATAGCTTCGGATCACATTAATTTAAGAGAGTATACTAAGCTATAAAAGAACACTGATGTAGGTGGATAGGTTAGCGTACATTTTCAAGACCTTGCACCACGTATGTCCTGAAAAAAAGAATGAAAAACATGGTTCATCCCTCCGTCATAGGAATTGGTATAACAGAAAAGTAATTACAAAAGTTGTTGAATGTTTACGTTACAATGATATAAGAGACTACCGTTTAATGTTGATAAACCCACGTTGACGTTTGGTGGATCACCTTCATCTCGACGGCTGAGGTCCTTGATCAATACTAAACAGACCCTTGTGATAGCTTTAGTATTGAATGGTGAGACTGTTATCAGAAAAAGCAGTGTGACAGTGTCACAGAACGAGCGCTAAAAATGGGCGCGCCGCCAAATTGTCGCGACGAAACGCTGAGTGGCGCCACGAGGTCAAAAGAAAAAGAAAAAAACATCTAAAGGCTCCCCGGGGCGCGCGCTCTCCCCTCGGAAGCGTGGCTTCGCCGACGAACCTCTTCGCCCCACATCGGCGGCCGAGATAGCCCGCGAAAGTTCCAGAACGAAAGGGGCGTGGTCATACCGAGTTGAGTCATCGGCCGCGGAGGGCGTGCCAACCGTCTTGCCCTCTTCCCAGCCTTCGCTGCGTATCGCGCCGACGAAATGACGAGAACCGTCTGATATGTCGCGCGCAAGGTATTTAACCGAGCAGCCGAGATGAGAGATCAGGAGAAGACGGAAGTTGCGCCAGAGTGCGAAGGGATCCCGCCGTGTAGTCGGCGAAGGTTTGTCCGTAGGGACGAAGCAGGAGATGAAGAGGATTTCCACCTGAGGGGTGAAGGCTCGAGCTACAGGCAAGAGCGTGTGTCTACCGCTATTGAGCGAGGACGCGTGGCAACAGCTGCGTGTGGGAGGCCGACGTGTTCGGGCGAAGAAGTTTGAAGCTTGGAGAGTGGCCAATTGAAGGCGCGAGGTTTCCTGGTAGAGAAACTTCGAGGGCGCGGAACGACAACAACGCTGGACTTTGAGTGAGTGATTCTCGGAAGAGTATCATCCAGACTTTTGTTCCAAGAACTTTGGACTGGATAGGTTTCTATCTCTTTAGTCTTTAAGTGTCTTGGTTGTTCAATGTATGCGACTGCATTGTAGAGCGTATCGTTCGTTGTCTATGTCCGTTGTTTTGAGTGTGGCTGATTGTACTGTGTAGTACGTTGTTTGATTGGTGACGTATTGTATGTAACTATTGTGGAGTGTGCATTCTTGTGTGTTGTTTTCGATCTGCCATTTTTGAGAATATAATATTTGTTTTGTTTATCAACTCTCGGCTCTGACTTGTTCTTTGGACCACAACCGGCGTCTGCTGGCGCACCAAAAAGGACCACTTCTAAATTGTCCACGCTTTCGTGGTGCGGTTCGGGGGGCCCATACTTCGACCCTTGAAATTAGCCCGGCGATTGCCTCCCTAATAAACGGGACAGGTGTGACAATTATTCTGGCGTCCGCCACAGGACCTTTTGGTGCACAGTGTGTCCAAAGTAGTAAGAAAGAGCCTCGAGTTGTTGATAGTGCTATCGGAACGATTTTGTGTGTTGTTCAGGGTTCTCGTTAACGAGTGCAGGGGAGTGTTCCGATAGACTGATTTAGGCAGATACTTTTTGCACGTGGCAAGGTCTTATTTGCGAGATACAATGGATCTCGAAAAGTTAGTTGCTCTTGGTGAGAAGATGGGTCTTTCTGGCGCCGAACTACGGAAGTGGGTAAGCCAGAAGAAGAAAGAGGCGGTGGAGAGAGAGAGGTTGGCAGCTGAGAGGGCCAAGGAAGAAAAAGCAGCTGAGTTGGAGCGAGAGAGGTTGGCAGCTGAAAGGGCGAAAGAAGAAAGTGAGGCAAAGGAGCGACAGCTGAAAGAAGAAAGAGAGCAGCAATGGAAGTTGGAGTTGGAGAGAGAAAAGTTGGCAGCCGAAAGGACGAGAGAAGAAAGAGAGCAGCAATTGAAGTTGGAGCTGGAGAGAGAAAGACTGGCAGCTGAGAGGGCGAAAGAAGAAAGAGAGGAAAGGGAACGGCAGCGACAGCATGAGATAGAACTCGAGCGACTCCGTTTGCAACAGCGAAGTGAAACTCCCGTCCAACCTAGAGTTGAAAGCAGTGAACGGTAAGATCATGGCTTCCGCTTGAACCCAAGCAAGCTGCTCGTGGCGTTTGATGAAAGGAAGGACGACCTTGACGCGTACCTTCACCGATTCGAGACGATTGCGAAGAGCCAGAATTGGCCAGAACATCAATGGGCAACTGCTTTGAGTACTTGCTTGAGTGGTGAAGCGCTCAGTGTGTACGGTAGGCTGACGCCGACCGATGCAGCCAACTATGCAAAGGTGAAAGCTGCTTTGCTGAAGCGATTTAGATTCACTGTAGAAGGATTCCGGGACAGATTTAGGACAGGAAAGCCAGCTGATGGTGAGACGGCTACGCAGTATGCCGCCCGACTTTGCCATTATTTCGACAGATGGATTGAACTTTCAGGGACAGCGCAGGAGTACGATGAGCTTAGAGAGCTCCTAATTAGAGAACAATTTCTTTCTAGTTGCCACCCAAGCCTGTCGCTGTACTTGGAAGAGAGGAAGGCTGAGTCACTTGAAGGAATGCTTGAATTGGCTGATCAATTCTTGGAAGCGCAAGGTGGAACTAATTTGGCCAAGGTCAAGAAGGATTGTCCCGATGATTCGAAGAAATTGGCTCCCGAAGAAAAGAAGCGTGCACCAGAGAGCATTCCGCGATGTTTTCTGTGCAACCGAGTGGGTCATCGCGCGAAAAACTGTCGAACGATCTTTACGAGCCCTACGGCAGTAAAATGTTTTAAGTGTGGTCAGACTGGGCACAAAGCAGACGCTTGTCGGAACGGAGTGAGTCAAACTCACCAGGTATCTTGTGTGCAAGCGGCACCGAAATCTGATAATAATGCCGTCACCGATGGATTCGTAGAGTTGAAGAATAGGGAGAAAATTCCTATTGTGGGTGCTGTAATGTCAAAACAGCCAACCGGTGTTACGAAGGGAATGCCAACGCTGCCTGGAAAGGTTGCAGGCAAGAAGATTACGGTTCTAAGAGACACCGGTAGCTCCACGGTTATCGTGCGGAGAAATTTGGTACGGGAAAGTGAGTTGACAGGCAGAACGAAACCAGTTTGCCTAATTGACCGTACGATTCGGATGCTTCCCGAAGCAGAGATTGAGGTGGAAACCCCGTACTTTAGCGGGAAGGTTACTGCTTTATGCATGACGACCCCACTTTACGACCTTGTCATCGGAAACATCGCCGGGGCGCGAGGACCGAATGATCCGGAATGTTTGGGAGAAGACCCTAAGATAGAGCCCTCGCCAACCCAGCGACCGCGAGATACAGTGGAGGAGCATCCCGTGACGGATCTCACTAGAGCCCAAGGTGAAGCCGCGGCGCAAGAGACAGCGAATGAGAAGACGATCGTGTTGAATGAGTTCACGCGCTGGGCAGCTGGACGTACGTCGGCACGACCCCAACCGACCGACAGTGTAAAGGAGACGGAGTCGGCCAGCCAGGCCAAATGTAGAGCCATGAACAAGCTGGTAAATAAACAGACCGGACCCGTCGAACGTCATGACCCGTTAGCAGGGTCGGAAGTGACAACGATGGCTGAGACGCTGCCTCAGATACCGTCGTTGGAAAAGGCTCGTCGAGAAAGAACAAGGAAAAACAAGAAGAGATCGAGCAAGCACCGCAAGAAAGGACGCAAGCGCAGCTCGAAATACAAAGGATAAGTGCTGAAGTCGGATCAGAATGTGTTTGGCAGTGCTGAGTGCCATATGTTGTGTTAATGTTGTGTTATCCTGTGTCACAAGTGTCGAAGTGTTTGTGCTGTGATGTGATGTATAGTGTTGTATAATTGTTGTAATGAGAGAACTTTGTACATTTGTATTATTGGGAATGTGTGGTGGAGTGTTGTACTCATGTGCCTGTGGTTATATTTCATGTGTTGTGTAATTGAATTACAATGTACAATTGTATTGAGTGAACTATTGCGAATGTGACGTGTCATGAGCGACGGACTATGTTACAGTCTTTGAGTGTGTGGGGACTGTTCGCGCTCGTTTGTGTGGTTCTGAATATTATGAGATAATATTCTTAAAGTGGGGGGCAGTGTCACAGAACTGGCGCTAAAAATGGGCGCGCCGCCAAATTGTCGCGACGAAACGCCGAGTGGCGCCGTGAGGTCAAAAGAAAAAGAAAACAAACATCTAAAGGCTCCCCGGGGCGCGCGCTCTCCCCTCGGAAGCGTGGCTTCGCCGACGAAGCTCCTCGCCCCACATCGGCGGCCGAGATAGCCCGCGAAAGTTCCAGAACGAAAGGGGCGTGGTCATACCGAGTTGAGTCATCGGCCGCGGAGGGCGTGCCAACCGTCTTGCCCTCTTCCCAGCCTTCGCTGCGTATCGCGCCGACGAAATGACGAGAACCGTCTGGAATGTCGCGTGCAAGGTATTTAACCGAGCAGCTGAGATGAGAGATCAGAAGACGGAAGTTGCGCCAGAGTGCAAAGGGATCCCGCTGTGTAGTCGGCGAAGGTCTGTCCGTAGGGACGAAGCAGGAGATGAAGAGGATTTCCACCTGAGGGGTGAAGGCTCGAGCTACAGGCAAGAGCGTGTGTCTACCGCTATCGAGCGAGGACGCGTGGCAACAGCTGCGTGTGGGAGGCCGACGTGTTCGGGCGAAGAAGTTTGAAGCTTGGAGAGTGGCCAATTGAAGGCGCGAGGTTTCCTGGTAGAGAAACTTCGAGTGCGCGGAACGACTACAACGCTGGACTTTGAGTGAGTGATTCTCGGAAGAGTATCATCCAGACTTTTGTTCCAAGAACTTTGGACTGGATAGGTTTCTATCTCTTTAGTCTTTTAGTGTCTTGGTTGTTCAATGCATGCGACTGCATTGTAGAGCGTATCGTTCGTTGTCTATGTCCGTTGTTTTGAGTGTGGATGATTGTACTGTGTAGTACGTTGTTTGATTGGTGACGTATTGTATGTAACTTTTTATTTATACAAGTACCTCACGGGTTCCACGAGGGAACATTGCGTGAGGGGGGGGTACATTTTGATTTTCAAAGAGCGATGAAAATATATACATATGCAAAAGTCTGGCTGCGTAAAAATAGAAAAGAACGAAAGAAGCAGCAAACAATAACATTATATAATTCGGAACGATAATACGCAAGTATACAATACAAATTGTGAAATATTTTTCTATAAAAGCCAAAAAGCACTTGGCTGCGCAAAAAAGATACAGATGAGAGAAATAGCAAACAATAACGTTATACAATTCCAAACGATACAACATAACTATATAATACAAGAAGCGTTACAGTGTTAGAGGCGACCGCGTTAAGAATCAGAAACTAGCAGGAGTACAATAGGTAAGGCGCACACAACTAGAGTTCAAGAGGCAGTTTTTCAAGCAAGCCTCTAAAGATCTCGGTTTCTTTCACGTTTGCTATATTTTCAGGAAGATTGTTCCAGAGTACAATGGCACGTGGTAATGAAGATGAATTATAGGCGTTAGTGTGCCCGTATAGACGCTGAAAACTGAGGTTATGCTGCAAACGACGGGAATATCGATGAGGTTTGAGAAGTGGCAAGAAAAAACTGTGCTTGCTGTTGATGATTCTGTGCAACAGACATAAAAGAGAAATGTTTCTGCGGGAGGCGAGAGAGGAAAGAGAGAGCGACTGCTTGATTTTAGTTACACTAGAATGCCTGCTGTAGTTACCGGTGATAAAGCGAGCAGCGCGGTTTTGAACCGATTCCAGGCTTCGGGATAGATAATCTTGGTCAGGTGACCATATAGAAGAAGCGTATTCGAGTTTAGGGCGCACGAGTGTTTGGTAAGCGAGCTTGCGTGTGGTAGGAGGTGCATCACGAAGGTTGCGTTTTAGGTAACCAAGCGTTCGTGACGCGTCAGCAGTAATCTTGTTGATATGACTAGCCCAAGAAAGGTTCGATGCCAGATGGATGCCTAGATACTTATAAGATGAAGTAGGTCTTAGAGGGCTACCATCAAGGAAATACTGAAATGTTGAGAGTGAGCGCTTTCGAGTGAAGGTCATTTGATTGCACTTATCAACGTTTAATGACATTTGCCAATCTGAGCACCATGTGGTTACACGATCAAGGTCTTGCTGCAGAGCTGTATGATCTGATGGTGAAGTGATTTTGCGATAGATTATGCAGTCGTCCGCGAAGAGGCGAATTGATGACGTGATTTCTGAGGGAAGATCATTGATAAAAATTAAAAATAACAAAGGGCCAATAACGCTCCCCTGAGGGACACCAGATGTCACCTCCGAGAGAGGGGAAGACATGTTATCAATTACAGTACACTGTTTGCGAAAACACAGGAAGTTCCTAATCCAAGAGACTGTAAGTGAATCTAAGTTCTAACTATTGTGTAGTGTGCATTCTTGTTTGTTGTTTTCGATCTGCCATTTTTGAGAATATAATATTTGTTTTGTTTATCAACTCTCGGCTCTGACTTGTTCTTTGGACCACAACCGGCGTCTGCTGGCGCACCAAAAAGGACCACTTCTAAATTGTCCACGCTTTCGTGGTGCGGTTCGGGGGGCCGATACTTCGACCCTTGGAATTAGCCCGGCGATTGCCTCCCTAATAAACGGGACAGGTGTGACAGACAGTGAGAAAAACATTGCTGATTGGACGCAGAACTTCGGCCAAAGTCCACATCCCGCCGCACGTTAGCAAGTTGAACACCGCGGCTGGACTGAAGGGAAACGTAACGCGCATCGAATCAGCAGCCAGGGCGTCATTTTCTAGAGATGAGCGCGGAACGCAGAATACTGAAGAGGCAGGCGCGCGTCGCAGAGCTATTTTAAAGACGATAGTCTTCTTGGGGTACTACAACGCAAAATGTTTTGTCTGTCTGTCTGTCTGTCTGTCTGTCTGTCTGTCTGTCTGTCTGTCTGTCTGTCTTTCTGTCTGTCTGTCTGTCTGTCTGTCTGTGCAACGATTCAGCCAGTTGGCGAAAGTTTAAGCCCGTGCTGAAAGCGCATCCATCTTGATCTGGTAGCAGCGGTCATACTTGTGAGCATTGTCAATAAAAGAAGCAAATAATACGCATATTTCAGGCGCAACATCAATACGTTGTTGCAGATCCTATATTAGGCTGGTTATATGCAGGTCCTGTAATAGAGCACTTAGTGCTCTATTATAGGACCCGCAGAGCCATGCCTGCTAGAGATCCGTGCGTGCTGGAAGCGCACTTTATTTCGAAGTTTGCGGGCTGTACAGGATGAGGGCCCAGACGAAGGAGAACAGATAAATAGATAATAACACTCATACTGGTCCAAAAGAATCTCCACCCCATTCTACAGGGGCAAGACTGCGAGCCGCTCGCACGTTGGGACAAAAAAAAATAGAAAATTATTGGACTGCGCGCGATGACGCTCGGGGCTCGGGGGAAAATAAGCATGTGATCGGCATTCCTTCAAAGGCTGCACTTCTGTCCGCCTTTGAATACTTCGCTCGTATCCTAGAGCGCAAGATCGCGGAGGAACCAAACGCTGTGAGACTAGCTTCTCATGATTGCATCGCATGCCCCACGGAAATGCTATTTAATAAACTCCTTGAATCAATCAAGGTCATACAGTTTGAAAACAAGCAGCAACATGATTGTGTTTGAGCTAACTAAAACTCTAAAAAAATGTCTTCTGACAGTTCTGGTCACATCGATGTTCGGGAAGACCAGCGACGTAGGAACCGAACATTTCGGAGCTCCACGTTGCATTCACAAATGCTACACCAGGATTAATATTGATACCAACAGCACAAAACAGACCAGAAGCTAGCACGATGTGTGCACAGCAGCGGCGCCAAAATTCGCATCTCTGTTTAGCAGAGCTGCCAGTTACGCACCCCCGCAAAGTAACTGCGAAAACGCCTCAGCCTGAGCACGTCACAAAAGATAAGGCCACATGCGCGCTAGGAGAAAAAGGCTGAGCTGGCCAAACTCGGCACTCAGGATCGGCACTATGTCGCGATGTCACCGACGCCGCCGGGTCGGTGGTGGTGGGGGTGGTTAGAAGAGGAAAAGGGCACCTAATTTCTGCAGCATGGTAGGGAGCACACCGCAGTGCCTGTTGGGTCGGTCTGACGAGACATATACCATCGCAGTGTGCAATGCTTTGTCCTCACCCGCAAAGTTTCCCCAGATTTCCTTTCCAACTACCTCCAAACACACCGCAGTAGAATGAGAAAAGGAGGAGAGTGAATGCGTGTCGCAATATGTCTAGACCATGCACACCGTGGTCTAGACCAGTGGTTCTGAAATGGGGGTCCGATGACCCTAGGGGGTCCGCGAAGCCATTTCTAGGTTCCGCGAAGCCATTTTTATGTTTGGCGAAACCCTCACCCGCATTTTTCTTCAAACGTGACTGTGCCACGTATTGATTAACTGTCCAAAATGAAGTAATGTGGCACGTTTGTTTGATGTTTTCGGTAGCAATAAAAAGTAGGATTAAGCGAATATTCGAATGAATAGTGGAGTGTTTGAATTCACTTCGATTCGAATTTAAAATATTGAAAATTTCGAAATATTCGCAATGAACGAATAGGTGTATATTATTCCACATGTAACCGTTTGTAAAGATCGCTTTACTGCAGCGTCGAAATGCTGAACAGTGAAGGCACCTACTCAAGAGAAAACCACTTCACCGCGAATCTCCCTTGCAAAGGGGCTCTGCAACACTTTTTGAGCATGGTCAGAAAACACTCCCGATTGGTAGTCGAGACTTGCGAGAAGGCGCTAGCCAAATATTATAGCGCAGCACGTCCTGCTAATCACAGTAAACTCTCAAAGCCAGCTGAAAATAGCTCCTCTCTTCCCTCGGCAAACGGCACCACAATCTCAAAAATCACTCGTCACAGCTATCGCATCAGCCATTCACTGAATTGAACGTGGCGCATCGGTCATCACTGGAGCCGCAGCGGGAGGCCGTGGCGTGTCCACTCGTGCGATCACACTGAAAAGCCGCGCATTCTAATATAAAAAAAGGGGGCCCAAGGTCACGAGGTGCGTGTGATATACTTTCTTTCGCCGTGCCATTCCTCTCTGCTTAGCTTCTAGCTACTTCGTCGGGACAAGAAGAGAGAATTAAATTGCCGCGTTCGACTAATTTTCGGAACTCCGCCACTCCTACTGGACTGATTCTAGAAATTTTGCGGCGATAAATTTGCGAGGCAACAAGCTTCTTTGGTGGCTCCATGGCTCCTTGAAGAAGTGTTGCATGGCCCCTTGAAATGAACATGTTACCCTCAACTCAATTCATTATTTTATTAAGCTTAAAAACTTGTTATGACAGCTTATATGATCAAAGTGTAAT
Source organism: Rhipicephalus microplus (assembly GCF_013339725.1). NCBI lineage: Eukaryota > Metazoa > Arthropoda > Arachnida > Ixodida > Ixodidae > Rhipicephalus > Rhipicephalus microplus. The sequence goes on from NC_051169.1 coordinate 104,149,685, forward strand.
AAAACTTAAAATTTTACCTAGTTTACAGGTTATTACTCGCATCCTATCAAAACTCATATCCCGCTACTACTTAAAGTTGTTTCGACTTCCTGTTAACTAAAAAAAGACATTTGCATTGGGGCCTTATTCTAATATAAAAATATATTGTGCTGATTTGTTAGGCCCTGATAAATACGCCCATCCCTCTTTGTATGTCATATATACTATTCAAATTCAATTCAGAATTGTTCGACCAAAATCACTATTCGCTTCAAATTCGCTTTGAACCTAAAAATCACTATTTGTACAAGCCTAATAAAATGCACCTGACTCACGCTCCAGTTGTGTTAATTTATCTATGCACTCCAGTTGTGTTAATTTACCTGCGACGGAGGCGGTCGGTCAGGTTACAGTCACGTTATATATATTCTTTAATGGTCGCCCATTTGCATTGTAAACTTTACAGTGTTTAGAATATACATCGGGCGTTGTAAAATTGGAGATAGAATGGAAAACTCACAGCATATTCATGGAGTGAATGAGGATGACTGGGCGAAGCTCCGGAGGCACATCGGTAAACCGTGAATGCTCCGTGGATTTTGCTCAATCGATCATCAAAGACGTGAGAAACATTATATACACAATGTTTCAGCTAAAAAGCACCAAGCAATAAAAAATTAACAAAGCGTGCTACGTGTTACAGACGTTGTTCGAGACGAACTGAAGCAGGTCATACGAGAGCCAGAGCGTGAGCTGCAGCCGATTCGACCTATCCGAACATACTCTAAAGTTCTCAAACAACCAACGGTACACAGCAATGCAGCAGTCGATGGCGGCGACTCCTCTCTCACCTGCAGCACGCAGCGCACCTCGTCCACGGGAACCAACGGCTACCTATCTGCCCCAGGAGCACGTAGCATACATCGCTATGTGGAGCATAGGTCCCAGAAAAGTGGCGCCTGGCGTGATCACGAGGACAGGCCTCTGTGTTTTCATTGTGGCGAAGCGGGTCATCTGTACAGATTCTGCCCTTGCTGACAGGCTGGAATAAGAGGCTTCCCGTCGTATGCACCATGCCCCCGAAACAGCGAACGACCAGTGGAGATGGAGGAGTACTTGTCCACGCGCCAGAACTCGCCACCTTTGCGCCAACATCGGTCGCGGTCCCCATCGCCTATGCGCTACCGGCCATCCAGCCCACGTGCACCTTCAAGACAGCCTGGTCATCATTCTCCAAGTCTACTCCCGGAAAACTGAAGCAAGTGACCTGTGGAGGTGAGGCCGCTGGTAACGTCAGTGACAAAGATCCTCCGATGTGGTTTGAGGGCGACGACGGGTTATTTCCGGTAAATAGGTGCAGCAACAAAAGCGTTACTTCAGATTTGCGGTAGAGAATGGAAAAACGGGAGCTGAATGCCTTAGTCGACACCGATGCTGATTATTGAGTGATAAGACACAAGATGGTGAAGAAGCTGAACAAATTTGTGACACAGTGGAGTGGATCGCAGATACGCACGGCAGGCGGTCACATTACTACGCCCCTTGGACGACGACAAAGTGATTCTCCCACAGAACGCTTGTGCCCGTGTCTCAGTATTTTCAATTTGTTTTCCTGGAAATTCTGGGAGCTGCCGCTCCCTCCTTTGCGGTGATGCTTCAGGACACACCTGAGAATGTTCCAAGCGTGCAACCGTCACGCCGGGCTTCGTCATCCAGGAATTGTAGCAACGCGTCGAGCGACACGGACAGCGAGGCAACCGATTTGTACTCGGATGGCTTTGAATCATCGGATGATGAATTCACGGTCCTCATGAATCGATCGAAAAAACGAAGAATGCTGCGAACGGCATCGTCAGCAAGTGTTTCAACCGTTAAGACTGCACCTTGGCGGTGGCCGCACACCATGCTGCTTATGCCCGAAGACCCTGCATCTAACTTGCGACTGCTCAACAGGCAAGTTCTTTCTGTGCTTTTCGAGGAAACCGCACCGAATGAGATCAAAGACGTCAGGATCAATGCATGGAAGAATGTCCTTGCTGTAGACGTTATGCACCGTAGCACACTGCAAAGCCTTCGGCACATAACAGAAATCGGCATCGTCAATGTTCGGCCAATGGTCCCTACGGGTTGTAATGGCACTGTAGGCGTCAGTTATGATGTTGATATTTCCATCCCAGATAATGACCTGCCAATACTAATAACAGTAAAAATACTGTTTCCATATCTAGCATTACATTATACCACATTTTTCGACAGTCGCTATCGTCTGGAAAACTTCCAGACGACTGGAAAATAGCCAAAGTAGTACCCATTTTTAAATCCGGAGATAAGAACTCACCTAAAAATTATCGCCCAATCTCGCTCACATGCATATGTTGCAAACTCCTCGAACACATAATCGCCTCCCACGTATACAGTCACCTCGAGACTAACAAATTCTTCTTTTCAAACCAGCACGGATTCAGAGAGGGCATGTCATGCGAAACACAGTTACTAGAATTCACTACAGACATTCATTACAACATAAATAATGGCCTACAGACTGATTGCATATTTCTTGATTTCGCCAAAGCATTCGATCGTGTCGCCCATTGTCGCCTTATTTCAAAATTATCTGCCCTCCGATTAGACTCCCTCACTTTATCTTGGCTACGCAATTTTCTGTCACTTCGCAAGCAGTTCACAATCGTTAATAATTCTTCCTCTCCCGCTTCGTATGTCTCTTCTGGCGTCCCACAGGGGAGCGTTCTTGGCCCATTACTTTTTCTTATCTACATCAACGACCTCCCAACTAACATATCATCGCATATCAGAATCTTCGCTGATGACTGCATGCTCTACAGACCTATAAACTGTCTTAACGATCACTCCATCCTTCAAGATGATCTGAACACTATTTCTAACTGGTGCAGCACTTGGCTTATGAGGTTGAATACTAATAAGTGTAAAGTTGTTTCTTTTGGACGTAAACAGGTCATATCTAACTTCACTTACCATATGCAATGTGACAGGCTCTCCACGGCGACTTCTTACAAGTATCTTGGCATCCACCTTACACCAGGGCTTTCCTGGTTTGATCACATCACTAACGTTTGTGCAAAAGCCTCCAAAACATTGGGGTATTTACGCCGAAACCTTCGTCGTTGTCCCACTAACATTCGCAAAATGTCTTACCTAACTTTCGTCCGCCCGCAACTTGAATATGCCTCATCTGTTTGGTCCCCTTCCGCTCAGTATCAAATTAACATGCTGGAAACAATCCAGAACAGAGCCACCCGTTACATTTCTAGAAACTATGACATCAATTCCAGTGTGACTCAGCTTAAACTCCATCATTCCCTCCAAGCCTTAAATGTTCGTCGTCACGTGTCCTTGTTATGCCTATTTCATAAGTACGTCTACAGTAACAAAACATCGTCGTTGCACCTTCAACGCCCGCTCTACACGTCACGCAGATTACATAACCATCTCAGCTTCACTCGCATTTTTGGAAACACGAACGCGTTCAACACATCCGCACTACCACAAGCCATCCGCATGTGGAATGATCTTCCCGACGATATCGCCTCTGATAGCAACCCCAACACGTTTCGGCAAAAAGTTCAGACGCATTTCCTTAATATTTCATCTTGACGTTCTTTTACTTCTTTTCCGAGGGTTTTTATGTTACGGAGTGTTCTTATATACTTCATCGCCATGTTTACGTATTGCTGACTTATTGCTTTGTTAATTTTTTTTTGTTATTACTAACCGACATTGTACCGTTTTTATTTTGAAATTTACATGCGATTTTTCACTGTAACCCCCCTTACTCAATGCCTTCTGGCCTGTAAGGTATTTTCAATAAATAAATAAATAAAAAAGCCAGTGACAGAAGGCACCCGCATCACGCACATTACCAGACTCGGCAACTCACGCTGCTTGAGGCTTGTGTTTGAGGGAGACAGCCTTTCCTCGTATGTCAAAGTTGGCCATGTTCGCCATTCAGTGCGTCTATACATACCGAAGCCACTGCAATGCTACAAGTGCTTCAAGATGGGACACGTAAAAGGTGTCTGTGAGAACAAAGTTGTGTGTCCGCGGTGCGCTGAGTCTCACTCAAAAGACGCCTGCGGTGCCACCGTGTTGCGATGTCCAAACTGCCACGGCGCTCATGAGGCCTCATCCAAAGATTACCCGCGGGTGCGAAACGAACACGCGGTATTCAGGCGTATGGTGCGAGACAATTCAATGCACAGGGAAGCTGCCGCTACACTACGCTGATGACGGCGTTGTTGGCGAAGACCATCACGGAAAAACTGCTCTACCGATAGAGGGATGTCATCCTATATCAAAGAGGCTGACCCACAAACACCAAACTCACTGAAGACGAATGCTGCCAAACAGAAGAAAACGACAGCAGTCACACCTTCCGAACAGTGGCCCTCACTTCCACGAAGTCAACCTACGTCGGAGCTGCATCACATCCCGCCGCCCTCCACGACCCCTCAAATCAGTGATGCGATGAATGAAGATCAAGGGATAAGCTTGCTGCAATCGCTGATGAGTACCATGCGTGACCTACTAAGTAATATGAAGACTTAGGCTGCGCAGACCGCACTGCATGTGCTGGACACCCTGAGTTTGGTGCTTGCAGCTCTAAGGTAAAACCATGGCCAGCGAGGCACCGTCATTTCGAGCGGAAGTCAAGAATGCATCTGTCTTTCAGTGGAACGCCAGAGGACTAAAGTCGCACATGTCTGACTTTAGACAGTTTGTATTTGTCAACCGCTTCCCCATTATCGTGATTTGTGAACCCAACATATCTGTTTCAATCAAGCTGTCAGGATATGAGTGCTTTATGTCCTCCCCTCACAGAGACTGCAGCAAAGTTATTGTATTTATGCGCCATGACCTCACTTACGTTCACCACAGAGTCTCGCCTGATGAAGGAAATCAGTGTGTGTGCCTTACTGTGAAGAAGGATAAGGTTGTTTTCACGATTATCGGAGCTTACTTATCTCCATCAAGCCGCCTTGACTGCGAGCGCTTATGCGGTATTCTGACATCGACTCCAAGGCCGTGGGGGATCACTGGTGACTTCAATGCCCACCATTTCCTACGGGGAAGCTTCAGGGTCAACTCTAGCTTCAGGGTCAACTCTAGAGGAAGAAAATTGGTGTTCTTTGCCTCGGAGTACGAACTCTGCATTTGTAACGATGGAAGCCCTACGTAATTACTCGGATCAGCCTGTAGCAGCTGCCTGGACCTTATATTGGTTTCTCGCTCATTTACCAGGAAAGTGCACTGGTTTTCGGATCTGGAAACAGGGGGCAGTGACCATATACCAACTTACCTCTGTACAGAAGGTTTCACCAGCTCCAAGTCCTCAAGAGGCCTCAAATACACCGATTGGCCGAAATTCAAAATGTTAATGAAAGACTGCAGTACCGACGGGCTGATGGCTCCTCATATAACCTAGAGGACTCAATAAAGGATGTCCTGCAGAATACCACGCATTCAATGTTGACTAGTCACAAGCGCACCGATTTCGACATCGAGCTTAAGAAACTTCGCGCAATACGCCGTCGTGCAGAACGAAGGTGCAGACGGACAAAGGGCATGGATGATTTGAGGCTGGCTAGACGCATTCAAAAGAAAATGCAGCGGCACATGAATAAACTGGCTAGGTGACGTTGGACATCCTTTTGCGAGTCGTTGGATCCACGAAATCCCCTATCACTGATATGGCGAACTGTCCGGGGTCTTATCACAACCTTGGGTCAGCGACACCCGTTTACATCTCTGGCACTTCACCTTCGATGCAGAGAGATTGACATCGCAGAAGTTTTCTGTAGAAGAATTGCCGGTGATTCCAATTTCAAAGTATCAAGAATGGGAACATTTGACAACCCACCGCCCTAACGTGATCCCCGTATGGAATGCCAGTTTTCTATGGATGAGCTAGAGGCGGCACTAGCACTGTGCAGACGTTCTTCAGCACCCCGACCTGACGGCATTACCTATCCTGCCCTTTGTAATCTTGGAGACGAAGCTCGCAAGGCACTCTTACGCCTATACAACGACTCCTGGCAGACTGGTACGGTTCCCCAGGCATGGAAGTCAAGTCGCCTTATTCCACTTCTAAAGGCTGGTAAATCTCCTTTGGATATTGCCTCATACCATCCTATCGCTCTTGCCAGTTGTGTGGGAAAAACGATGGAACGAATGATTCTAACACGAATGAAGTGGTATTTAGAGCACTACGAAATCTATCCAGTATCCATGACCGGATTCAGGCGCGGCCATTTGTCAATGCACAACGTTGTTGATCTGGTGACATATGTACAGCACCAGAAAGCCTGTAGGAGACTGTTCGCCGCCCTGTTTCTAGACGTTAAGGGGGCTTACGACAATGTCACCCATGAAGCCATCCTTAGTGCTTTGGAAACAGTAGGTCTCGGTGGCAAGATATATATGTGGGTGTACAACTACTTACAGCTGAGATCATTTTACGTGATGACAGCGAATGGCCCAACACCTGATTATTACAGCAGCCGAGGAGTTCCTCAGGGAGGAGTGCTAAGCCCTACACTTTTCAACCTCTCATTGGTCTAGTCCAGCAGCTCCCTAGCACTGTAGAGCTTTCTGTCTACGCTGATGACATCTGCATTTGGACATCAGGTGTGACAAGGCCTCAGCTTCGCACCCGACTTCAGAAGGCTGCTACAACGACGTCACGCTACCTTCATAAACAAGGCATCGAGGTGTCCTGAGGAGAATGTGCAGTGGTAGCGTTCACGCTGGAAACCAATGTCTGCTTACAGCATATCGATTAATGAAGAATGCATATCGTTCAGCAGAAGCCACAGGTTCTTGGGAGTCATAGTAGACAGAAACCCGTCGTGGACTTCACAGGTGAACTATGTGAAGAATCGGCTGATCTCAACTTGCCACATGTTCAAATTCCTTGCAGGAAAAAATTGGGGAGTGCCCATACCATCCATGCTACAACTGTACAGAGTGCTGTTTATCGGATTCTTACGGTACAGCTTACCTGCAATATCTAACACCGGCAAGACCAACCTGTGCGCAATTCAGAGCATTCAAGCCCAAGCACTTAAGATATGCCTTGGATTACCCCGCAGTGCTTCAACGGCTGAAACCATTGCCATCGCTCAAGATCACTCGATAAAGACCCATATTATTACCGAGACAATGCGCATGCACCTAAGGCATTATGCCAGGACCCCTCCTCACCACCTGGCGAGCCTAGCTGCTGAAAGGTCCCGCACGACATACGGCACTATTGTCTACAAGCATCGTTCATCGTTTACTGAGACGTACGCACCTGCATCAAAGCCACTGCTTCCTCCTTGGAGCTTGAGCCGGCCGCGAGTTCACTTAATGATTCCAGGAATGAGGAGGAAATCGGACTTACCGACACATGCCCTGAAACAACTGAGTCTATTCCTACTGGAACAAAGCTACAGTAAGCACGTGCACATTTACATGGATGGCTCTACTACGCTGTCTGCTTCAGGTGGAGCAGTGGTTATACCTCCACAAGGGGTAACTCGGTGTTTTAAGACTTCACGTGTGACAACGTCAACGACGGCAGAACTCGAGGTTCTGCGCAACGCACTGGAACTCATCAATTCAGAAGAAAGACCAGGTAAAGGTCTGTGTTTTCTGACTCAAAACCAGCGTTACAGTGCTTGATATCAGTTCTCCGACGCGGATGCCACGACCAGTTGACCTACCAAACCGTGAAACTTCACCACCTTTTAATACAAAAATGCCACGACATCGTCCTTCAGTGGTTACCTGGCCATTGTGGTATCGGCGGCAATGATTCTGTAGATCACGCTGCTCGCACGTCACATAAAGAAGCGAACAGCGTTCCGACTCCGCTTTTAAGAGCGGATGCGGCGAGGCAGATTCGTCAACTGGCCCGCAGTCTCACACAGACTGAGTGAAACACACCAAGCATAGGACGTACAAGACTGCACGAGCTTGACCCTTCGCTACAACTCCGGCCTCCACACGGCCTACATCGACGTGCAGCTTCGCTTCTCTATCGCCTTTGGCTAGGAGTTGCTTTCACGAAAGCTTATACCACGTTAATCGGAATTACTGACAGTGCGGCGTGCGATGTTTGCGGCACCGATGAAAATATCGAACACCTGCTGTGCCATTGTCCTCAATTTGCCTCAGATAGACAAGTACTTGCCAACGCAATGCGGCGACTGGATGATCGGCCTCTTTCCTTGCAGGTGCTATGACAGCAACGTCCACATGCCTCGACATCCCACAAGGCAGTGAAAGCCCTGCTGTGTTTCCTCAGAAAGGCAGGCTTGTGTGAACGCCTCTGACACGTGGTAGAGTTCTACACGCTGCAGTGAAATTACTGTCAGTCTCTCCCTCACCCTTTCTTTTCTTTTCCCTTTCTTCCCTCTTTCTCGTCTTTCTTGTCCTCTTTCCTAATCCCCCAGTGTAGGGTAGCCAACCAGATGTCTTTCTTGTTAACCTCCCTGCCTTCTCCCTTTTGTTGCTTCCTCCTCCTTGGCAGATGCACTGCAAGACTTGAAATACGGTGGTTTATTAACATTGCCGATTTCATTATGCTACCAGAATGTTCACGGGAACTCATTATAGGAATAGATTTTTTACGAGCTAATGGCACTGTAATTAAGCTGCGTAGGCCCAGCGTGTCGTTTTCGACTGAACAAGCTATATATTGTTCCTCAGATTCCTCCACAGGTATACCTGTTGAGGAATCTGAGGAACGATGCCTAACTGCTCTACGTGTTGTTCATGATGACGTAACTGTGCCGCCACGCTGCAGTATATTGGTGCTCGTAGAGAATGAGGCATTGTACAACCGCGAAGGCATAGCGGATACAAATGTAGGGCTGTTTTTGAACAAAGGTGTCTGCGTAGCTCGAGCCTTGCTTCACTTGACGAATGGCCGTGCAGATGTCTTATCGTGGAGCCCAGCGTCCGCGCCCGCCGACGCTAAATGGGAGTTTCATTCTATTAGCGGGACGGCTTAGTGCTTTCCCATAGTAGAGTACGAAGTACTCGAAATTAATAAACATTTTTTTAAAGAAAAATTTCTCCAATGAACTTCAACACATCGCTCAAGGCACGGCTATTCGTGTAAATAGAAGTCGTGTAAATAGGCAAGCCTATTTACACGACTTCTGTATGGCGACCGAACTATTCAGCTTAACGACGTCAACGACTCGACCAGTGGCCTGCGACATCGACACACCCGTGATCGTCAACCAGAGCCTTCCAGACAGTGAAAAGAAACAGATTTATGCCTTGGTAAAAGAATTCTATGCTTGCTTCACAACTGCCTCGAAGGTCCAGCGCACGCCAACTACGAAACACAGAATTATAACACAAGACGACATGAGACCTATATGCCAGCATCCATATCGAGTGTCACAAAAAGAACGGGAAATTATCAAGAAGCAAGTGGAGGAGATGCTTTCAGACGATGTCATCCAGCCTTCGAATATTCCATGGGCGTCCCCCGTAGTGCTCGTTAAGAAGAAAGACAACACACTTAGATTCTCTGTCGACAACCGAAAACAGAACACTGTAACTAAACAAGATGTCTACCCCTTGCCACGTATTGACGATACACTAGATCGGCTGCGATCCGCAAAGTTCTCCTCTTCCTTGGATCTGAAAAGCGGATATTGGCCAATAGAGGTCGACGAGCACGACCGTAAAAAAAAATGGCAGCATATCCACGGAGTGAATGATGGAGAGTGGGGCGAAGAATTCGTCCGTCCATTCATTCTTGCTTCCACCTGTCCATGCGTCCGTCAGTGTGACCGTCCATGCGTCCATCAGCCCGTCCGTGCGTGCGTCTGTTCGTGTGTCCGTCCCTGCGTTCGTCCATGCATTCTAAAACGGGCTCTCGCTGATCCAGCCCCGAAACGCATCGTATGGGCTCCTGGCCATCAGGGCCTACGAGGTAATGAGGCCGCTGACGCGGCCGCCCGAGCGCTTACCCACCGGGCTCCTCACCTTGGCTCTTATGACTCGGAGGCCAATACACCGCTGCTGTGGTTCAAAGAAATTCTCACCTATTATCGTGACACTCACCGTCTTTACCCGGCTCCTGCAAAGGGGCTGAGTAAGGCGGAAGAGCGAACTCTAAGGCGCCTGCAGACAGGTACTCTACTCTGTCCTGCAATCCTAAAGCATTTCGATGCGAACACAGATGGGCGGTGCCCACACTGTGGGGAGACGTGTGATATCTTCCACATGGTATGGGCATGTACGAAAAATCCCCACCTACCCCCTTCCCCTACCCCTTCCCGAGAGGCATGGGAGACTGCCCTCCTCAACTGCTCATCACTAGAGTCTCAACGGGCTCTGGTGAGACGGGCGCGAGTAGGGGCCTCGTCATGCGGTGTCCCGGACTAAGGACGCCGACCATGTAGCAGGGTCATGCTTTGGCCCCGTACCTCTCTCTTTTGTAATAAATGTTTTTCATCATCATCATCCATGCAGCCGCCCCTGCGTCCGTTCATGCGTCCATCCATGCATCTGTCTATGTGTCCGTTCGTCCATCTATTCAACACTCCAAGTACCACCATCTCGCATCTTTTCATCATATATTACCCATATAGAAGCAACGCCATCCAGCGGACATTCCAAGGACTAAACGAGAGGTGGCACACGCACACTTTCTTACGGCTTGCGTTTCGGCTCCACTTCCCACCTTTAACCACCTCGGCTTCATGGTATAAACTAGTTCACTGTATTCATGGCACTGCGGCCGAACGCTCGCTAAACCTTTCGAAAACCAAGGAGGTTAAGCCCAGCGAGTATGACGTAGCAAACTTTTTCAGTCAGATAGTGCTCAATGTACATGCCAATGGCTGCTAATGGGAAATGAGAGGCGGAGAATTCGGCTTTTACTTTCTTACGGCTTGCGCTTCGTATCTACTTCCCATTTTTAACCACCTCGAGTTCATGCATGGTATATACAAGTTCATTGTATTCATGGCACTGCGGCTCAACGCTTGCTAAACCTTTCTAAAGCTAAGGAGGTTACACCCAGCGAGTATAACGTAGCAACCCTTTCTTGTCAGATAGTGCTCAATGTACATGCCAAGGCTGCTAATGGTGATCGCAGCCTGCTCGTTAACTAAAAGCCGAATGCTCCTGTCTCTCATTCCCCATTAGCAGCCATTGACATGTACATTGAGCACTATTTTTTATTGTTCAACAACGCACAGAAGTCTCTCACCGGCACCACCTTGGAGGTCAAAATGTTGTTCTTCTTACATATTACGGGGGACGAACGGGTGCCGCCATAAGGAGCTTCGCCCCTAAAACAGCATTTGTAACACCAGATGGCCTCTACAAATTCAAAACGCTTCCATTCGGCCTCTGTTCCGCGCCAGCGACGTTCCAGCGAATGATGGACACTGTCCACGTAGGATTGAAATGGCAGTCCTGCCTAGTGTATTTGGATGACGTGGTGGTATTCTCTGCAACGTTTGACCAACATCTAGAGCAACTATGCGCAGCATTGGAAGCCATCCGGTCAGCAAACTTGACAATCAAACCCGAAAAATGCCACTTCGGCTTCGAAGAGCTGTGATTCCTTGAACATGTCGTTAGTTCTGACGGCGTTCGTTCGGATCCTGAAAAGACAGCCGCTGTTGAGAGGTTCCCTACACCGAGATACAAAAAGTCAGTGCGTCGATTTTTAGGTTTATGTGGCTACTATAGGCGATTTGTGGAAAACTTCTCAAAGATTGCGGAACCTCTTACAAAACTAACAAAAAACGACGTGCCCTTCACATGGGAAAGTGAACATCAGAAAGCTTTTGACGAATTTAGAAAACGGCTACAGGGTTCACCATTACTTGCCCATTTTGATGAGACAGCTGACACTGAAGTTTATACCGATGCCAGCAATGTCGGCCTCGGCGCAATCTTGGCCCGGTGGCAGAATGATCAAGAGAAAGTGTTAGCCTATGCCAGCCGCAAACTATCATAAGATGAGGCAAACTACTCTTCAACTGAAAAAGAGTGCCTTGCAGTCATCTGGGCAATAAACAAGTTTTGATCCTACCTTTATGGTAGACCGTTCAGAGCTGCCAAAGACCACCATGCTTTATGCTGACTGACTGGCAAATCTCAAGGACCCATCAGGTCGACTAGCAAGATGGAGCCTTAGGCTGCAGGAGTATGACATTTCTGTCATATAAAAATCTGGAAGAAAACACAGCAATGCCAACTGCCTGTCACGCTTCTCCGTCGATTCAAGTGTACCTGAAGAGAAAGGCTTCACTTTTCTAGGCGTTGCCGACGTATCCGAAATCACTCAACAACAACGAGATGACCCGGATTTGCTGCGCTTATACAACACCTGCAGGGTCTCGACGTTCAAGTCCACCGCATATTCTCCAGAGGGCTCTCCACGTTCTGCCTTCGAGGAAGTGTGTTTTACAGGAGGAACTTCGAACCTAATTGCGAAACGTTTTTACTAGTCGTACCCACAGCCATGCGAGAGGGAATTCTGCATGCATGCCACGACGAGCCAACATCTTGACACATGGGTGTTATCCGAACATTCGCCAAAATTCGCCTGAAGTACTATTGGCCTAAGTTGCTCGCATCAGCGCAGCGCTACGTGAAAACTTGTCGCCAATTTCAACGGCGCAAAACTCCACCCGTAAAACCAGCCGGCCTTCTCCAGCCAATAGACCTGGCGGATGCCCTATTCCAACAAGTCGGCATGGACTTCCTTGGACTTTTCCCGACGTCGTATGCTGGCAAGAAATGAATAGTCGAAGCCACAGACTATCTGACCCGTTATGCTGAGACTGACTCTCTGTACAGTGCGACAGCTGCTGAAGTCGCCAAGTTCTTTGTGAACAACATAGTGCTCAGTCATGGTGCGCCCACCTTCGTTATTACGGATCGGGGCACTGCATTTACTGCAGACCTAATGCAATGCCTGGTGCGCATGACAAATACCGATCACAGAAGAACAACGGCGTGTCACCCTCAGTCAAATTGCTTAACCAAACGCCTCAACAGAATTCTGACCAACATGCTGTCAATGTATGTCGATGTTGAACATAAACAGTGGGATGAAATATTACCCTGCATAACATTTACATATAATACAGCCGTTCAAGAAACAACCCGCGTTGCTCCTTTCGAACTAGTATTGGACCGAAGAGTGACCACTTCACTGGATGCCATGTTATTACCACGGGATGAAAGCAGCTATCCACCTGACATAGATGACTTCTTGCAAAGAGCCGAAGAAGCACGACAAATGGCAGGATACCGAATACGCCGCCAACATCGCGTCGATTCTAGTCGGTACAACAAGCGACGCAGTGACGCACTTTATCATCCCGGTGACAAAGTGTGGATATGGATCCCAGTGTGCCACCGCGGACTGTCTGAAAAGCTTTTTTGCCGATACTTCAGCCCTTATGAAGTACTCCACCGTATCAGCGACGTCGCTTATGAAGTCAGCTCCGCTGGACACGAGAACTCAAGACGCCGCCATCCCCCGGAAGTGGTACTCGTAGTCCGCATGAAGCCCTATAATGACAGATCATCGGAAGACGAGTGAGAGTGCGAATGTATCTTTTCACTATCTCAAGCATCGGGACGTTGCGTCTGAGGAGGGGGATAATGCCGCGACAGGTTGGCCACGTTCAAGTAGCCGGCCGCAATCATCGTGGCACGAGCACCAGGCAAGGCCCGGCTGGCGTACGCCACGCGGTCGTGCGCTGGGGCTTCGAGGAAGAGGAATACAGTTGGATCTGTACAACTCGGCTACTCGGACTTCGATGAGCATAGTCATTAGACTTGTTGGCACAAGTTCGCCCTAATGTTCAAAGACGCTTTTTTCTTTAGCCTGTCTGCCTCAGCATCGCTAACACACACACACATACATATATATATATATATATATATATATATATATATATATATATATATATATATATATATATATATATATATATGCGCGCAATGAAGAAGACGCACGTACGAAGTGATTTTTGACGTTTGGGCCGCGGGTCCGGCCTTCAAGATGTATATATATATATATATATATATATATATATATATATATATATATATATATATATATATATATATATATATATATACACTGTCCACGTACTCTACTATAGAGGAGCTTTAAGCTGTTCCAGTGGATAAGCAAGCGTATAAGACAGGGAAGTTTATTGCAAACTGGTAACAACATTTCAGGAGAGCACAACTGTCTGGTGTAACAAAATCACTTGAGCGGTGTGCTCAAACAAGATAACATATATAGACAGGATGTAACACATAGCACTTCAATATTCTGACAGATGACGAATCACTCAAGAAAACAAAGAGAAAAAGAAACGCAAAAAGCACTAAGTGGGAACAGATTCACATATCACGTGCGACAAGAAGCATTTTTTTTTCCTTTTTCCGAGTAAAAACAGCAGTAAAAGAAATTCAATTTTCCCATTCCGAACTTCGCCAAAGCGTGTATGCCACCTTCTCATGAAAGCTTCTTCACCTCATGAGTTTCAATCTGCCCCGCCGCGGTGGTCTAGTGGCTAAGGTACTCGGCTGCTGACCCGCAGGTCGCGGGTTCAAATCCCGGCTGCGGCGGCTGCATTTCCGATGGAGGCGGAAATGTCGAGGCCCGTGTGCTCAGATTTGGGTGCACGTTAAAGAACCCCCGGGTGGTAAAAATTTCCGGAGCCCTCCACTACGGCGTCTCTCATAATCATATGGTGGTTTTGGGACGTTAAACCCCACAAATCAATCAATGAGTTTCAATCTGTTCTGTAAGGTACCAAACCATGATCATCTGTGGCGCTGGGTATGCAGCATGTTGGGGTTGTCGCCGTGCTTCGGCCATACAGGAGCGACACCACAAGACGAACATTGGGACGTATAGTATGAGTTCTTTAAATAAGCCCCTTCTGCGCTGTCGACCCGAAGGAATTGACACTCTGAATTGACGACGCATGACGTGCCACGCGCCTTTGGCGGCTACGCATTAAAACATCGTGTGGTAGATCGTTTCTCTTTTCCCGCAGTTAGGGCAGTGGTAATTGGGAACGACGCCCCACTTTGACAGTCTCTGACGAGTGGGCAACGCGTTCCATTGCCGCAGCCAATCAAATTCTCTATTTCCGGTACGTAGTTTTTCCGCCATTTCTTCGACGTGCTGAGCCCCCATTTCTGTTTTTACCCGTCAGTAATCGAGCAACTGATTAACATTTCGCTAATGCGTGCGGGTACAATCTTTGCAAAGTATTCTTCGGTGGCGTCGCCGTCAACCGAACGTTTGAGGCCTTCTGCTGCTTTAAAAAAGGCATGTGGGTGTTCTTTTTGAGGTCCCTGCTACATTTCCGACATGAATGCGGCTCCAAGAGTTCCGGTCCAATATAGCAATAAGCTACGACCATGATAGTCATTGACCTGAAACAATTTGTGAACTTTTTTAGCCGCAAGTGCCTTTGTAAATGTCGCAACATTTGGCAGACTGAGTCCTCCACAACTTTTTGGGAGCTTCAGGAACTTTTGTTGAACTTTCGGTGTCTTCCCGCCCATAGGAAGGCTCCAACCAATGACGCAAGGCGGCTCGCAAAAATTTTGGGTATGAGTGCAATGTTCCCGATATAAAAAGCATATGCGCATGCTTTGGTTTTCACCACCGTCACTTTGGCGTCAAGTGACAAATTGAAGTCAGTGGCATACGCGAAGGCCAGCGTTGCTCTATGTACGCGTGCTCCCAATTGCTTTGGGTCACCTCCCCGTCTTGAAAGTATACCCCGAGAACTTTTACGGCATTCACATATTGAATTCCGCCCGGCAAAGAGCCGCGAAAGCCACCGAAATGAAGGGCTTTGCTTTTCTCTGCATTCAGGAAAGCACCCGATAAACTGGCATACTCTTCGAACAGCTCCAAGAAAGCGCGGTAACTGGATTAGTTTCGCACGAACACAGAGATGTCATCCGCATAAGCGGTGATGCTAAATTACCCCAGACCTGTCATTGGAAAGCCCTGAATATTAGGGCACTTTGCCACTTTGATAAGTAGAGGATCTATGGAAAGAACAAAGAGCACCGGTGCGATTGGGAATCCCTGGCGAACACCTCTTGTTACTGGAAAGCTTGTTGTCTCCACGCCGTTGATGAGGAGTTGGCTGGTCATGTTGGTGTATAGAATATTTATACAACGGACGTATTGCTCAGGCAAACCAAACATTCTAAGTACGCAGTATAGGTAGTCATGTTCGACCCTGTCGAAGGCCTTAGCTTGATCCAACGACACGAAAGCACCGGTAACGTTTTAGGAGTTGGCATAGTAGAACAAATCCCTTATCAGAGTAAGTGTTCGAAAAATTTGCCTAGACGGCACTGCACACGTTTGCGTGGGTGACACTACATCGGGCAAAAAAGTTTTTAGCCTCAAGCCAAGGATCATAGCTACGAGAGAGGAGAGATAAATAGAAAGGAAAGGCAGGGAGGTTAGCCAAGCTTGGCTCGGTTGACTACCCTACTCTTGGGGTGGAGGAAAGGGAGAATAATAGAAAAGAAAGAGATAGAAAAGAAGACGAGTAAGAAAGAGAAGGATGAATAGTTAGCTCGAGACTACACAGCACGGTCTCACACTGTTCTTTCACAAGCGGTCCTGAAGTCTGCAGTGGTGGTCCTTAAGAAGTACAAGAGGGCTTTCGTTGCTTTGCGTGTATGGGAAGCTGTCGGCCAAGGTACCAGAATCTTCTCTTCTGTGAGCGGTCGTGAATCCTGCTGACAGAGCTTGGCTTCCATAATACGTCGTTCAGACTGATATGATGGGCAATGGCATAGAATGTGCTCAAGCGTTTCCTCGCAGGCGCAGGTGTTGCATGCCGAAGTGCTCGTCATTCCAAGGAGACTAGAGTACGCATTCGTAAAAGCCCCACCCAACCTCATGCGACACAGTAAAGTTTCACTGCATCGTGGGAGCCCGGATGGCAAACGAAGTTGCAAGGCTGGGTTGATCGAATACAGGTGCGTGATGGAGAAACCCGGCGTATTCCATTGCAGGAGAGAGATACGGCGAGCAAGTGATTGTAGTCGCCTTGCAGCATCCGTTCTCAAGAAAGTTATGGGCGTACGCAGGAAGTTGGTCATGAGCTGATCGAGCAGCTTCATCCGCGTGGTCGTTGCCGACAATTTTGTAGTCATTGTTCAGAAGGGTAATTGGCCTCCATGACCGTAGATCGTCAGGATCCATACCCTCCTTTGGCAGCAAGACTACACGGCCCTCACTGAAAGACCTCGGCTTTTGCCCATCAACAATGAACCCATTAACCATGTCAGTAAGTGCGTCACCTAAGACGTCAAAGAAAGTTATATAGAACACCGTCAATATTCCGTCTTCGGCTGGAGCCCTGGTAGTGTTGATTTTGCTCAGGGCTTCCCAAACTTCATCTTTTGTCGCCTCAGCGCAAAGCATCAGACGCCTCAGGACAAGGCGTGGGCAAGCCGATAGCGCTATTTGGGCCGAGGTGGAGTGAGACAAAAGAAGCTACTTTATTTAAAGCCTTCGCAACATCGCAGGTGGCAATAAAAATGTCAGGGACACTAAACACGGATCAATTCGAGTAGTTTGAGGATTTAGTATATTTTCAAATCATGTTTTGCATGTAGAATTTACCTTTTTAGCATGGCAGGTAATCAAGAAATGAAGATTGTGTTGTCAACTACGCCAGCCATGATCATCGCCTCCACACGCGGATTATCAGAGTGGTACATAAGAGACAAAGAAATGAAAAGGACGCTATTTTTTTGCTTTCCGCAAGGAGGGCTCAGCTCAGTGCTTTTAGGGGTGGGTAGGTGGGTCTAAAGATGATAGAAGGAAGAGAAAATATAAAGAAGTGAGTCACGTGGTGAGAACGACTCCTGTTAGCTCAGGTGGGAGCACGAACACAAAGCGTTGGTCTATAAAGCGGCAAGGTCCATGGACGCATAGATTTCTTGGAAGGCTCACAGTGTTTATGTCTTCGACCGTGCGAGAAAAAGGGAAATCCTTCACCGTTGTCGCAGTGATACTGAGCAGCAGGGTGACACCGACGCACCATAACGCGACGTTCAGCCATCTGGCCAGCGCAGGGGCAAGTGATATGCATGCACCGGCGTTTCGTCATTACCGCAGCTGCGGCACCCAAGCGATATTCTGACTCGTGGAACGCATAGATGCCGCCGCAGGCCAGGCACTGCCGGTACGCTGGCGAAGTGATTTCTATGAGCCATCTGAAGTCTCTGCCTTTCGATAAAGAGTCCCCTCTCTCTCTCTCTCTGCGGCATGGAGACCTTCAAATATTATTATGAACTAGCTCTGCATTAGAAGAAAAAAGCTTCTGCGAAATTCTACTGAGCATTTACCATTACCAGCCCCTGCTTCTCCAATTTTCTTGTTTAAAGTTTTATCAGCGGGTAAACGCTAGATGCGCATCACCTTAGCCACTCATATGCTATTTGTCCTTTTTGATGCCTTCTTTAAGGCGAGGGCCTTTGGTTCCTCATCGAACGCAGAAGTTTACCGTTTGTGCATCCCGTGCAGTCGGAGAGAACATGAGTGACGCGAGAAATATTTAGCGAGAAGTGACGTCACAGTATGACGTCATGATGATGTAACAGACAGTCATCGCACGACATCGCAGCTTGGTAACAGGTGGGCTGCTCACGAAAGCAACGGAAAGCCAGATTACGTGTAGGAAGCTTCCGTATTGTGACGGGCACAGGCAATAAATGCATAGACTGAAAAAAAAATGATGCTGATCCATCAGTCTAGGTAAAGTATGAAAGTGAAACACGTCTTCACAGGGACTGTTGAGTGTTTATTGTGCATCGATTCACGAGAAGGCCGAAGGAATCAATGCTGCCGTAACAAATTGTAATGCCACGCGAAGACAGGCAAGCAGCTGGAAACTTTGATAGCGCAGCTGAAGCGGAAAGCACGCACGAAATTATCATACACAGAACGAGCACGGGCCAACTACTGTCACAGCTCGAACCCAAAATTCAGCTGGTCAAACAAAGAGCCGCACGAAACGAACGCTCAAGTATGCACAGGACGCGCGTACTGTCACAATTCTTACTTTGAGCCCAGCGCGCTTCTTTCGTAAGACCTTCGTGCTCTACCGAATCACTAGATAATCGTGAACACACGAGAGACCACGCACGCCCGCGCGCGCGGGAGGCGACGACCTAATTACACGCCTGCGTTGGAGCGCGTCAGCGCGGGGCTTTCTGATGCGGCGTCTCTACTTTTCCCTAGAGAGAGAGAGAGAGAGAAAGAGAGAGAGAGAGAGAGAGAGAGAGAGAGAGAGAGAGAGATAGGGGGGGGGGGGGGCACGTGACTTCGCAAAGCTGTGCACCCACTCTCTTCGCAAAGAGAAGACTCGTGCCACGTCAGAATTTCGAGCGGTGACACGCTGCGACGGATGCATGTGGTCAGGCCTCTGTCGTGACATCTCGCTACTTATGGCGAAAACACGCTGAAATCGCGAGGCTCTGAAGACCACCAAACGGTACATGGTGCGTATAGGTAGCCGTTAACAAGTTAAGAGAACGTACACTTGCCTTTGTGGTTTCGCGCCGCACGCTAATAAGCGAGAGATCGTTGATTTGACGCCGAGCAACGAAACTTTTTCTTCTCGTCATGTTTACTTCGCAATCTGTTAATATTTTCAACGTCCTATCCGTGACGTAAATGCGTCAAGGGATCATTTTTGGACCCTGCCGTAAAACACTTTTGCATATATATATATATATATATATATATATATAATATATATATATATATATATATATATATATATATATATATATATATATATATATATTATATATATATATATATATATATATATATTATATATCTGTGTGTGTGTGTGTCGAGGTGATGATGCACAAATGAGGCACCAGCTACTCCTTAGCCCCTTGCATAGATACATCATAAGAAGGCGAATACGAACAGCAGTACATGATCATTAAAAACCACAGCTCACATATCTGAAAACACATTCACACGGCACATATCAAACAGCGCCATCACAGCGCAAAAACAAATAAGGGTATCTTTAAAGCCTCTTGAAACCAATGTTCCGAGCGCCGTCCCACATTTCCTCCGCCATCCATGTTTTCACTGAATACTGCGGCATTTATCGCCGCATCGCCTTCAATAGTGACGCTAATGTTCTTCAGCGTAACCACGACCGAGTCTAAGAACGGAGTAAGCTCTACAAGTTTATGTTGCTACGCTCACTCATTGAGCTATTTTGTCGTGATCGAGCATCTCTCATGAGAAGAGTTACCATCATTCGGCGCTTACAGTAGCCTAATGTTTCGGAAAACTTCATAATTGTTTCAAGGAAGTTTTCGAATAGGGGCCCCCAAAAAATTGCGTCGAGGCCACTGCGCATGCGCTAAACCCAATCAGCCTTTGGGTTTATTGTTGCTGACGCTATTTCTCGAATTTCGCAAAGGCTTTTATCGAAAGCCTGCCCAAGAAAGCTTTGTGCCAAACACTGATAACGGTTCGCACTGAAGTGGCGGTTATCAGCGTGCTCTTGGCTCACAAAACCACCCGCGATTACTGTAAGAGAAAAAAAGTTGCTCTTTAGACTAAATATATCTTCTTTTATTTATTTTTTTGCATTTAAACACAATGAAACGTGATTTGAAGTCGTTTTTTATTAATAAATGGTATTTTTTTGTTTTTGTCCTAGCTTTTTTTTTTGGATGCCGCAAAGGTGCTATAGAAACGCAATGAGTCATTGGGTAAGAGTGCAACCCTGTTCGAAAACCTTCATCTTGTGCTTGACCGAATGCCTGGATATGCAAAGAGCTTTGCGGCCCCAATTTTGGGGCCCCTATTAGAAACCTCCGATTAGATTGTGCCATCTTGTGTAAATTGTCGAGTTTATTCTAGAGCTAACGCGAGCACCACCGATAATGCAGAAGCTTTCGAACATCCACGTACAAAACACCACGTGTTCGACTACCATCAGTCTATTTTGTTTTATTCTTATTTGTAGTGAATACTGTGTGTGCCAATACCGTGATCATAGTGTATATATTGCTACGTAGCTGACGTATCAGCAGTGAAAAGACGACAACGAGGAAGTGGTCTGTCGGTTGCGCGTGCTGCTTCCATCTTAGTCGACGCCATACGCATCATTTTGAATATAGATTTTAAATAGACACGCCTCGTGTCTTTTTTACGTAACATCTTTGTGGTGGAGGTGCTGGGTACTTCCCCGTCTTCATCACGAAGCTCCGCAACGGCCGCATGATCATAGGTCCAACCATGTCACAGGTTGAACAACCATCGTCTTCGCCACCTGCCCCTACCGTGACTTCTACATACGTCGTTCTACCTGCTGCTCGTGATCCCGGTGTATTTTCCGGTCAGGATGGCGTTGACGTCGACAGATGGATAAACCGGTACGAACGAGTCAGCGCAAGCTATAGGTGGGACCCGACTCTTATGCTTGTCAATGTGTTTTTTTACCTCGATGGCCCACCGCGCGTGTGGTTCGAGACGCACGAAGTGGAGATTACGAGCTGGGACTCCTTTAAAGAAAAGATCCGCGACCTTTTTGGCGACACCATTGGGCGGCAGATCGCAGCGCGGAATCAACTGGCGGCCCGTGCACAGACGTCGACGAAGTCATACGTCGCGTACATTCACGACGTCATCGCCCTATGCCACCAGATTGACGAGCACATGAGTGAGTCGGAGAAAGTGGCCCATGTGCTGAAAGGCATAGCAGACGACGCATTTAATCTACTTGTTTACAACAACGTTGCCACCGTCGACGCCATAATTAAAGAGTGCCGGCGGTTCGATGAAGCCAAGAGCCGCGTATTACTCAGCGATTCACCCGGCTGCCCAACACGGCCGCGACCTCATCGTGTGAAGCCGCCCGCCAGTCCCCCACGTATGACAACGTCACACGTATTGTTCGTCGGGAAATCGAAGCCGCCTGTCCGGCTCCTCTTCAGCCACCCGTTTTCGCAACGCTCGCCTCTGACCAACAACAGCCGTCAGTGGCGTTAATACAAGCTGTGGTGAGGCGGGAGTTTGCGAACCTCGGACTTCCCTCAGCATGTCCCCTGACTCGCCCTGAAGTCCCGTCCTACTCCCGAGGACACGCTCGCCGTTCACCTCCAATGCCCTTCCGTAACCCTTCGGAATGGCGAACACCAGACGACCGACCTATTTGTTTTTCCTGCCACCAGCCTGGGCACGTTTCTCGCTATTGCCGCCGCCGTTGGTCAAACCAACCACGTCAGACTTTCTCTACCTCGGTGCTCATGCATCCGACGAGCCCTCGACGTTCAGACGCCACACCCTTCAATTTCTATTCGTCGTCATCTTACGAGCCTTCCACTGACGCCCCTTTGCCCGGTCGCCGCTACCCTGACGCCCCTCCGTCCGGTCGCCGCAGCTCTCGCTCCCCGTCGCCGCTACGTCGCCAATCCCGCTCTCCGCCACCTCGGCGCTTTTCCTCGCCGAGCTTCTCTGGACAACCGCAGCAGGAAAACTAGATATTGCAGCTTATAGAGGTGAAGCTGCAATACCAATGACGACCGAAAATCCTCTACTGACGCTTCCCACGAACCATTGCATGCTTGAAGTACAAGTCGACCATGTTCCTGTGACCGCCCTCATTGACACAGGTGCGCATCTGTCTATTATGAGCGCTTCTCTACGCTGCCACTTACAAAAGATTATGACGCCATCTACGACGCAGGCAATACGTGTTGCCGATGGCGGTACTGTACCAGTAATCGGAATGTGCACTGCTCGTGTCAGCATTGCCGGTCGTCACGCCGTGGTCCTTTTTGCCGTGCTAGCCTGCTGCCCTCATGACCTCATACTTGGCCTTGATTTCCTTTCGGCACACTCGGCCTTAATTGATTGTTCGTCTGGTACCCTCAGCCTTGATCTACCAATCTTTGCCGACTACTCTGCAAAGCCCACCAGCCGCTTGAGCCCAACCACTTTCGTTCGCCTGCCACCTCGAGCCGTCACGTACGTGTCTTTGTCATCGACCCCTCCCGTTCCTGACGGTGATTATATCGTTACGCCAATTACTGACGTTCGGCTGACGCGCAGTGTTACTGTGCCCTATACCATCGCGACAATAGCGGATAACTGTGTGTTACTTCCGCTCCTTAACTTTGGTTTCACCCCTCAAGTGTTGCCCTGCCAGATGTCTCTAGCCCAGCTAACTGCCATAACAGAGGACGATGTCAGTGTTGTCGCTGTATCTGCTCCTGATCGAAGCGCAGTCTCACGGTCACCCAGCTCAGACGATGGTATGTTTCGAAACATGATTGGATCGGAGCTGTCGCCTCACCAGGCCGACGCTCTCTGCCAAGTTTTGGCCTCATACAGTGACATTTTTGACACCGACGATCGTCCCTTGGGCCAGACTAAAATTGTCACTCACCGAATCAACACTGGTGACTCTGCGCCCATTCACTGTCGGCCGTACCGCGTGTCAGCATCTGAGCGAGAAGTGATTCAGAAAGAAGTGGCCAAAATGCTTACGAAAAACGTAATCGAACCATCAACGAGCCCTTGGGCATCTCCCGTGGTATTAGTAAAAAAGAAAGACGGCTCATGGCGTTTCTGCGTTGAATATCGCCACCTCAACAAAATTACCAAAAAAGACGTGTACCCTCTACCACGCATTGACGATGCCCTTGATTGCCTCCATGGCGCCACCTTCTTTTCATCTCTCGACCACCGATCTGGCTACTGGCAAATTGCCGTAGATGACATGGACCGAGAAAAGACCGCCTTCGTTACCCCTGACGGCCTTTACCAATTCAAGGTCATGCCGTTCGGGCTCTGCAACGCTCCAGCGACCTTCGAGAGAATGATGGACACGCTCCTACAAGGCTTTAAATGGTCGACATGTTTGTGTTACCTGGACGACGTGATCATTTTCTCACCTACCTTTGCAACCCACCTTGAACGCCTTTCGACGTTTCTATCCATATTTCGACGGGCCGGCCTGCAGCTCAATTCCTCCAAGTGCCACTTCGGTCTTCGTCAGATTACCGTATTGGGTCACCTTGTTGACGCTGCCGGCGTACGGCCAGACCCGGCGAAAGTACGCGCTGTAACAAACTTCCCAGTCCCACGCTCTGTCCATGATGTTCGCAGTTTTGTGGGCCTCTGCTCCTACTTTCGCCGGTTCGTGAAAAACTTTGCGGCACTCGCACGGCCACTCACCGACCTTCTCAAACAAGACGTGCCATTTTCTTGGGGCCCTCCTCAAGCTGACGCCTTCTCTCAGCTAATCACCGCTCTAACGACACCTCCTATTCTTGCACATTTCGACCCCGATGCTCCCACAGAAGTGCGAACAGACGCGAGTGGTCACGGAATTGGTGCAGTTTTGGCGCAAACTCAGCGGGGCAACGACCGTGTAATCGCGTACGCGAGCCGTCTGCTTTCTAAGTCTGAACGCAATTATTCTATAACAGAACGGGAATGTCTCGCTCTTGTTTGGGCGGTTTCGAAATTCCGTCCTTACTTGTATGGCCGCCCTTTCCGTGTCATCACAGATCACCACGCGCTGTGTTGGCTTTCTTCTCTGAAGGACCCCACTGGACGACTTGGTCGTTGGGCATTACGCATACAGGAGTATTCCTACTCGGTTGCGTATAAGTCTGGACGTCTCCATCTGGACACCGATTGCTTATCCCGCTACCCTGTTGATCAGCCCGACGAACCAGACATCGAGCCTAGCCTCAGCGTCATGTCAATGTCCCAGTTTCTTCAGATTGGTGATGAACAACGTCGTGATGTTTCTCTGCGGCAACTTATTGACCGTCTCGAATCTGCTCCGAACGACACGTCACTTCGCATGTACGTCCTCCTGAATGGCACGCTGTACCGTCGTAGCCTCCAGCCAGATGGCCCTGAGCTCCTTCTTGTCGTGCCGAAAAATTTGCGTTCAACCGTGCTGCACGAGCTTCACGATGAACCAACTGCTGGTCATCTGGGTGTATCTCGGACGTACGACCGCGTGCGTCGCCGCTTCTTTTGGCGCGGTCTCGTCCGGTTCGTTCGCCGTTACGTGTCCTCCTGCGATAAATGCCAACGTAGGAATCGACCTACTGTGCCCCCGGCTGGACTTCTTCAACCGATCTCCATCCCAACCGAACCTTTCTTCCGTGTTGGTATAGATCTTCTCGGTCCTTTTCCCGAGTCGAAATCGGGCAACAAGTGGGTCGCTGTTGCTATAGACTACGCGACTAGGTATGCTATCACTCGAGCGCTCCCCACTAGCACCGCTACTGACGTTGCGGACTTTTTGCTCCCCGACGTCATCCTACAGCATGGCGCTCCTCGCCAATTACTCACAGATCGTGGCCGCGCATTTTTGTCCCGTGTGATCGACGATCTTCTGCGCTCTTCCTCGACGCACCACAAGCTGACCACTTCCTACCATCCCCAAACAAATGGCCTTACCGAATGGCTAAATCGGACCCTAACGGACATGCTCGCGATGTATGTGTCCTCCGACCACCATGATTGGGACCTGGCGCTACCTCACGTGACCTTCGCGTACAATTCTTCGCGCCACGACACCACTGGTTATTCACCCTTTTATTTGCTTTATGGCCGTGATCCAACGTTACCACTCGACACCTTACTTCCAACCACTACAACGTCGTCAACCGAATATGCACGCGACGCTATTGCTCGTCTCGACCACGCACGTCAGATCGCCCGCTCTAGACTTTCGGCTTCGCAAGCCACCCAGAAAGCCATCTACAACAGCCGGCATGCTGACGTTCACTTCTCACCCGGTTCTCTTGTTCTCCTGTGGTGCCCAGTTTGTCGAGTTGGCTTATCAGAGAAGTTATTGTCTCGCTACATGGGTCCTTACCGTATCATCCGCCAGGTAACCGACGTCACTTATGAGATCATTCCTGCATCTGAGACCACAAGCCTGCCTGCAACCACACCCAGTGATGTTGTGCTCGTCAGCAGGCTAAAACCTTACCACCTGCCTACTGAAGACCGTAGTTAATTTGCACCGAGACGGCGCTTTTACCGCCGGAGGGGTAATGCTACGTAGCTGACGTATCAGCGTTGAAAAGACGACAACGAGGAAGTGGTCTGTCGGTTGCGCGTGCTGCTTCCATCTTAGTCGACGCCATACGCATCAGTTTGAATATAGATTTTAGACACACCTCGTGTCATTTTTACGTAACAATATTTTTTTCTAGGTACAAGATCGCTTAATAAAAACCTCCATTTTTAATATTATCTGCTGTTTGGCGTGCGAAAACCACCATGTGATTTCGATGCATGATATAGTGGAGGGCTCTGCAAACTTCGGCTATCTAGGTTTATTTAACGTTCACTGTCACAGCCTCATCCTTTACTACTTATACAGTACCTACATTAATGTTACGCGGCTATGATTGCAACGCGAAGGTTGGCTTCTCACCGAGTCCAGGAAGAAAAAAAAATAGTTGTTTCGGTTTACGATTGTAATGGGAGGGGTAACATTAGGCATAAAAGTTCTGTGAGAAAAAAAAAAAACTCATGTTACATTCGAGCAAACACAGCATTTTCTTTCTCCGCCGCCACCACATGACAATATCATAAATGCAAGTGCAACATTAGCAATATATTTGCATGGTTTGTAGAACTATGGAATGCAAGAGTACGCAATAGGTGACACAATTAAATTTCAAAATATTTGCATCTAAGTAGGTTTGCCTAATCAACACGTAACCGTCGGGCGAATAAAGATTACTTGACTCAACGCTAACCTGGAGACAGGCATCGTTCGCACAACAAACACGACCGCATTTTACACGCCGTCACCGTCGTGATACGAATTTTTTCTAGCTGGTAAAACATTAGCTGATCTTACTGTGGCGTGCCCTAAGCAGAGCACGCAAGCGCGATACGGAACGTCTTTCATTCTAACCGAAGTTGTTGAGTCTATTCCGCACCACGCCGGTAAATTTACTTGCTCGTCTTTTTCTCTCTTTTTTTTTTCAGTCTAGAGCGACAGAATTGCGGCGACACTTGTAGGTACAGTAAACACGCTAGCGCCTCACAGATGCATGAACCGCGTAGTACGTTCAACGTATTCACCGCCGCGTTTTTCTCCCGCGTGTTTCTAAAGGTCCGCATTTGAACGAGATGCTCTCCATTTCCACCAACGGCTCTCGGCACCGCATTTTCGTCCCTCTTCTCTTTCTCTGGCAGCTTTACCGCTGCACTGCCACTCGCAACAGGTGGGCGACTGCATTCACGGAAGCTAGAGAAAGGAGCCGCTTTCTCGTTTACTTCCCCCGATCAGTAAAGGGAACGCCCGATCGACAAGCACCGCTCCGATGCGGAGTTGCAAGCACCGCTTGAGCCTCCACATCCGTTCCAGCAGGCGCTGCTCCGCCATCCGCAGAGGCCGACACAATGACACAATGATCCTCCTCTTCTTTCAATGTCTCTTTTTTTTTTTTTTTTTTTCTTCGCGTAGAGCGTGACGGTGGAGGGAGTAGCAAGGCCGTGCGAGACACTGTGAAAGCTCCCCGGAGGATGGAGATGGGAGCGCTCCGCTTCTCTTCCTCTCTCATCACCTCTCCACACCACGCGGGCGAGACAGCTTCGCTTCTTCCCGCCAGATGGCAGCAGGTCGTTCAGTCGCGCCTCAATGTGTTTGTGTGTACGCGCGCAAGTCCCAACGCAGGGCTAGCGGGGCTTCCCTTCCGTTTCGTTGTTTTTTCCCCTCCGCAACACACCGCCACCTGTTCGGGGCCCCCGCGCGGCCCTCAGAAGAGCCAACCAGCAACGGCGGCCCTGCGCGCGGCGTGGTTTCCCCCTCGACCCGACCCGGCGGCGCACCTCCCGTTCATACCTGGGCCGGCTGTGATCCCGGATTGCGCGGCGCTCAGTGCAGTAGCTTGTCGGCCCGTCTCCGCGCGCGCCACACCGCAGCGGCCGTACTTCTTTCATCGTTGGTGCTCGCCAGTTATTGTGACCGGCGCTTTTGTTTTGTCAACTGCTGCACTTGGGAAAGTTCTCTGACCGTGTCTCATGCCATTATTTTGTGCCTCTCTTTTCTTTCTTTCACTGATAACGCTGCGCCTCCTGGAAGTGTCCGAGTGAATTGGTCACCTCAGCGCAGTTTCGAGGCGGGCCCTAGTGTTATACATTTCTTTGGTGGTGTGTGTGTGTGCGTGTTGTGTGTTTTTTTATATTCTATTTTTTCTGTGCGCGTGGTGTGCAACGGGAGCTGCAAACAGGATGGATGCATCGTGATCTGTGCTGGTGACCGCTCTTCTTCGTTCGACCTGCAATCTTCGCAACCCGGCACCGCTACTTCTTGGATTACGCGTGTGTCGCCCAATCTGTGTACAGGCCGGCGTCGCCTCTTGCGCCGGGGGACTCGAGGTCGTCCCGTTGTCCTCGCCATCTGCGCCATCCCCACTCGTCAACTTCTCTCAATTCCCGGACGCAGTTGTGAACGGCTGCTGCTTTATTTTCCTCGTGTTTTCGCACCCGTTGACGGCGCCTGCGGCAGAGTCCTCCTCCTCCTCTAGAAGGTAAGTGAGGAAAGTGAAAACGCATTTTGGCGAAGCACGCACGGCGAGGCACTCGTAACTCAGTGGGGCCGCGCCGCTTAAATTTTCCGGGGCCCCTAATAGCAGCCGCTAAAGGCTCCTCGCTTCATTCGCCGATCTAACGCGCTCTAGGTAACGCGAATTCCTTGCCGGATGAAAAGTGTGGCGGGGAGGATCGTGGCTCTACAGCGCGATTCTTCGGCAGGCTAATCACATGGCGAGCGGCTATCGCCTGCCTAGCTCAGTCTAGAAACTTGATTCCTGGGCAGGAGCTTGAATTCTTGCTAGTTCCGACAAGCCGAGCCTGACAGCGGTGGTATATGCATGGACAGGTATCTAGCGTGTAGGCAAGCTGCAGGTATAACATGCCCGGACAGTGTATAAATATGACATATTATCTCTTGTACGTGCTTGCAAATGCGGGTACGTGTCAGGTGAAGACAAAAAACAAGTAAAAGTGGCAAAATCCAGTCTCATATTAGGCGATGATTATGCCAGTAGTGGGGAAATCTTCACGAACATTAAATTACTGCGCCGTAATGCTCCAAAATAGTCACTTGTTTTCTGTAAATTTCGCCATGAGATGACTTTGGAACAGAAAGTATTGTTGAAAGTATACGCATTGTGGTCGGATATTACGTGATGGTCGCCATCTTGTACACTGTCGTTCTTTATGAAAGGGGACACGCGATCGTGTGACCTGCTCTCTACAACCGCTGCCTACAGTATCTTGCAGCGCTTGTCCAGTGGCCATAACTCGTTGTTTTATTTGCCAATAAATGACGCCAAAAGCCAACGCCTTTTCTTTTGCTGTCGTTGATGATGGTCTTGTAGGCAGCCGCCGCAGAGAGCACAGGCCACGCGCTCACGTGTTCCCTTTCATAACGGACGACGGTGTACACTTGTGCTGCTGCATTTACGTAAAGTTGTGCCGCTGCAACACAGAATCGGCCGGCCAGTTATTCCGACTTTGCGCAAATGCTGCACTGCCCTTTCTGGTCATCTTTGGCAAAGAACGAAGGTGATATGGTGACCACTGGGAGTGCGCGCGTCAGAATGACATCGCTGATAACAAGCCTACGCGTGTGAGGCGTAGAACTGCTTTAAGCCTATATCACTATTTCAAAAGCCGGTGACTACCGGAGCGCTCAGCGGCGCCGATCGCTGGCGCTTCGATCGTTGTACACAACGGGACCGTGTTCGACATGCACCGCTTTGCAGAAACGGACGCAGCTCGCTATTGCAGAGTTGAGTATTGTGGATGGCGGTATCGAGACAGCAAGCGCGTATAGCGCTGTTATAATCATACTGCACGCGTTCATAACGCGACAACCCAAACGGGCCTCCACCCGCTGCCAGCACTGCAAGATCCTCGCTTACAGAAAGCTCGCATTATCGCGTTCGCGCAATAGGCGCTCGCATCTGAAACTGAGTGGGCGCAAGCGGCTCGGCATGAAATGTACGCCAAGTAGGCGAAACGCTGCACGCAACTAGCCAGTAGACCATCGGCTCCCTGCGAACGTACCGTGTCTCAAAAAATGTGTGTTTATTTTCGCTTACTAGCAGATCGCGGTACACATTCACCGCGGACTTCCGCTTATGTCCGTTTCGTTGCTATAGTTTCAAGATTGCAATTGTACCAGAAAGCGTTGTACACCCAAAAAAAACTTTCAGTGACATCTGTACCGGGTAACGCGTCATCTCCTGGGCGATCCGAGCTGTTGCTGCGCAGGAGGGAAGCGGGGAAGGCTATATTTTCGATCGGCATCGGTGCATTTGCATTTAAAATTGTCCCATGCGTGCATAATTTTGTTAACTGCTGACAACACGTATCGTATGTGTTAGCAAAATGCTATAGTCTACGGGAAGCAGTTTCCTTCCGAACTATAAGTATACTACCAATAATTAACAATACAGTTGCGACACCGCAATTATTCCATCACTGAGTGGGAATGTCTGGCGCTTGTATACATAGGCAGTGTGTAAATTCCGTCCCTATTTATATGGCCAGCGTTTCGTCGTTACCACAGACCACCACGCTCTGTGCAGCAGCTCTCAGAGCTCAAGGATCCAACAGGGCGCCTGGCTCGTTGGGCTCTGCGTATGCAGAAATTCACGTACACTGTGGTCTATAAGACGGATCGTCGGCACGAGGACGCCGACTGCCTCGCTCGGTACCCCGTCGACGCTCCAGAACTCGCAACTCACGACACGTCCGTCTGTATATGCTCTGCGCTTTTGGCAACGTGGGTGACGAACAAAGGCGTGACGCGTCTCCACAAGGTCTAATCATCCGCCTGAATACTGACTCGACGGATGGTAAGCTTCGCATGTCCGTCGTCATAGACGGCATTTTATATCTCCGAAACATGCACCCCGTAGGACCGGAACTACTATGATACCCACTTATGTGCGGTCGACCGTGCTTCAACAATTACATGATGTACCAACGGCCGGCCACCTTGGCGTTGCCAAGGCGTAGGACTGCGTCCGCCGAAGCTTTTTCTGGCCCTGCCTTTATCGTTCCGTGCATCGATCGTTACGTTGCTCATTGTGAGTCTTGTCAACGACGCAGAAAAACCAGTTGCGCGCCCCGCTGGCCTCCTGCAACCTAGCGATATACCTTGCGAGCTTTTTTATCGAGTCGGCCTCGACCGTCTCGATCCCTTCCCGCTTTCGAACAACGGAAACAGATGGATCGCCGTCGCCACAGATTATTCGACCCGTTTCGCCATCACGAGATCTCTTCCGAGCAGCTGCGCCACCGACGTCGCCGATTTCTTGATACAAGACGTCACTTGACAACGCGGCGCTCTTCGTCTAACTTCGCACGCACCATGGTCGCTACTTTTTATCCAGTTCGATCCATGACCTATTTCTTTCGTGTGCAACAAAGCACAAGCTCAGCACGGCCCCTGCATCTCCAAAGAAATGCCTTCACTGAACGTTTGAATCGCACGATCACCGACATGCTCACTATGTATGTTTCGGACTGGCCATCGCGACTGGAACACTTCACTACCATTTGTTACTTTTGCGTACAACAACTCGTGCCACATTACTGCTGGATATTCCCGCTTCTACCGTCGGTATGGCAGAGAACCAACATTGCCTTATATTGTTCAGTGAACTGGGAGTGCGGGAGGAACACACACACGGAGCAAAGGGGAGGCACACAGCACCAACGCTCGTGCTGTGTGCCTCCTCTTTGCTTCATGTCTGTGTTCCTCCCGCGCTCCCAGTTCGCTGAACAATATGAATTACCACATAGCACTCCTTTCCACCCCGTTGCAACCTTGCCTCTGCACACACTCATACCCAACCATGGTAAGCTGTCGACAGCGCATGCTCGCCACGCTATTTCCACAGCCGAAAAGACCCGTCAGATTGCCCATCCACGCCTTTCCGACTCTCAGCTATATACGCCAAAAACACACATACGACAGTGATCAACAGAACGTCCGCTTTTGTCCAGGCGAATTCGTCCTCCTGTTGTCTCGGTCTCCACATGTCGGCCTGTCTGAAAAGCTCCTTCCAAAAAATTCGACCCTTATATGCATGTTTCACTGCAAATGTCATCGAACGACGATAGTCTTCCGTATGGAGAGAGTGAACAAAATATTTATTTGATGTTCTGCGCGAAAAAAAAATCGGTGAATGGTGTTCTGGAAGCGCTGCGTTAGAGAGTCTCGATCCGTGCAGCCAAGGCAAACAAGCCCATCGAGGCACATTTGACACGAGTGCCATCTGGCAGTTATCTTCGAAAACGAAAGGAAGGCGTGCGCGCCCACGGAGAAAGATGCGCAGCCTGTCTCTGGAGGCGCAAGGTGTATCAGGTGTAGAACGCAAAGCGACGGCCAGGTGCCCACACCGTGTCGTGTTAGCAAAGCGTTGGAAACGGTTGCCTTTTCGAGCATCGCGTTGCACTGTCAGCGCAGCGCGATAAACGCTACAGTCTTTGGAATTACTTATGCGTGCCTCCTGTAGTAAAGAGACACACGTAGAAAAAATCGACCGTGTTGCTATGGTGCCCCAGACATGCGCAATAATTGCTTTTTTTAATGGACAGACGCACAATTATGAACGCTTAAACTTGAGCAATATTGGTGGGAGCTGCGGATATGGTTGGCCGTTTGAGGTATTGTATGGTGCCGTTTGGGATATCCGCTACGGCGGACAAACGGACAATTGTACAGATAGACAGACAGAAAGAGACACTGAACTTTGGCGTCGAAGGTCCCGAAAAAAGACTTATCGTCTTTAATACTTTGCCCCGTACCCATTGCTACGCCACGGTTACTGACGTCACGTATTAAATAGCCCATGTAGACCCTAACGCACCTTCCACGTCTTCAAGTGTAAGTCTACGTCGCCCGCTTGAAGCGTTACCTTTTCCCAGATGCCAAGAAGAGCCGGCAGGCGTCGGCACTTTTGCCGCCGGGGGTTCATGTTGTGGTATCGCAGCTATCACCATCGTTAGGTTAGGGAAGAACAGGAAAAAGACCTATTGGTTTTTTTTTTTTCGTTGATAACGGCCTGCTGGACTATATTTCATTGGAAATAGCTTATATATTCGCAACAATATAATAGTATTTTCTGGACATTCTTAGTGAATTCCATGGCATATAACGTCACCATTTGTTCCTTACTAAATTTCTGGCGCAAATACGCTAACAAGAAAAAAAAAACCATAAAGGCGCTTGTTGTGAAGGTGAAGTTGCAATCTTGCATAAGGTATATATAAGTCAACTTGTCTGAATGACAGCTCCAACACGAACCCTCTGTTTACAAATTTTTTTCATTCTTTGTTTATGTACAATTTGTACATGCGTTAAAAAACCACAATTTCGGCGTTCCAGTGAGAGGCTTCGCGCCGGAAGGACAATTTACTCTGCTTGTTTCGCTATGCGGTACACTTGTAGCGCCGACAGTGAACGACCGGGTTAAATGGGATACCTTATACCGGAAACCGTGAACTAGGGCAAGAAAAAAAAGCACTTGAAAAAATATTACAAAAAAGGAGCAGTCCATTGACCTTTTGCTGCTAGAAATAGCAGTCCTAACGGCAACAAATAAAACTGAAATGCGCAGATTCAATCTGCAAAGTATCATAATGCGCATAGGTTGTGCTGTAGCCTCCATGTTATTTCTCTCCGTGGTGGTACTGCACAGGAAACTGACATGATATATATGTATATACGTATAGCCCACTGTCAGAAGGGCCGCGCAGCAAGACCTGCAACCCTGGTGCAGACCTCGCGATCGGTATCCTGTTTTCACATCTGATGCGGCGCGTTTCCTGTGCAACCTTTCGCTTTACGGGGCGACCAACAGGTGCTCGTAGTGCGATCTTGAATGAGCGTGACGTATATGAACTACGGCATTAGATGGAGCATTTGCGGGTGCGAACCTTTCAGACCGTCGTCATCGTGAATCCACCGGCTTATAGCCTTCTCGATTATTGGGGAAAAGGAGGGGGAGGGTGTGCACTTTCCGGTGCTGTGTTTCCTGCTTCTTTCTTCTCGTTCTGATGCGTGTATGCAGAAGTGGATCGCGCTATACGGGCTCGTTAGAGGGCGATCACCTGAAGGCTTCTACAAGAAACCATTAAATCCAACATTGAATATCAGTGCCAGACGGACTGTCTGAATATTCTTTTTTTTCCACTAGCAATTCGCGAGTGGTATAACTTGCCAATCAGTATAACAAACAGTCAATCATTGGAAACTTTTTCATCCCTGCTAGAATGTTATTTATTGTCTTCAGAATCGACGAACTCTGTTTTTTTCTTGTCCACCGTGTGTTTGAAGTGCTCACTATTCTTTTTTTCAGTACTAGTTGGAATTGATGTTCTATGCTACTGAATGTATTTTAGTGGTATTGATGTAGTCATCAAATGTATTTCTGTCGGCTTTGTCTCACTTGTTATTATAATAATTCAGTGAGTACCCTCTGTATAAATCTTGCCCTTTCACAATGTATGTGCCCTTCCTGCAATAATCCCTAATTGGGATTGGTTGTATATGTAAATAAATAAATAAATTTAGTAGCGATAATTGCGCTGTAATGATGTGGTAGGTGTAGCGCTGACGTATAGTTCTTTTGTAGTATCTGGCGTAGTGCTGTATCCAGCTCTAATATTTTTCTTGTGTAGAGGTTGTATAGTTCCGTATGCGGCGCAGTGCAACTCCAGCTATAGTGTGAAACGTGAGAAATCGCGAAACACGTACAGCCTGCCGCGATTCCTTTGACCATCCTCTCTAGAGCAGCGTGGGTATCAACAGGGTGCATCAGAAGTGGTTGTCGCGATCTTATACAAGTTATTGCGATAAATTGGGGTTATTTCTGTAGTTTATATGACGTTGGACCTTGTTAGTTTCGTCTACCCGGTTTTGAGCGTTGCTAGCCTTGATTTTACTGACTACTGCGTGACAAAGCGACACGAGACAGTGGATGGAGGAGAAGCCGGTCGTGTGCTATACGCACTTAAAGCTAATCAAATAATTATTGAAATTACACTAACATTAGCTACATTGTTGGTGATTCCAATATAATAACTAAATAATTACATGACCTCGATCTGGCGGGTTGTGTCTGCGGACGAAAGGCTCACAGAAACAATTTCCAGCGAACTGCAAATGTTATGGAATTAATAGCTGCCATTTTCTTAGAATGAACAAACAATATCAGCTTGCTGTTATTCTGCTAATTCAGCGTTCTGCGCGAATTAAGCGAATTCAACTGAATTCGGCTAATTCAGCGTTCTCACTTTTAAAATATGGACATGGCAAAAGCCAAACATGGTGGCGTATAGATCCCGTCGACACGACCGAATGTGAAGTCAACAATATTTCCTCGAAGACGACACCACTTGCGTAAGAAACAAACTTCGTGTCATTTTTTGTGCCTGCGCATCGGCGTGGTTTCTTATGATACTACAGCATTCCACTTTGAGGCTGCCGTTGGGCGTGGCTGAAGAGGTAATTTCCGCGCGTACAAGGGATCCGCCAAGACCTTTTATCGCATGTGTCCTTAATCATGCAATATATAGTCGGTAGCAATATTACGTAAATGCAGTGTACGAGACCCACCATGTAGTCACAGCTTCCATATTCCCAGTAATGGATGGGCTCTGAATTTATTATAGTCTTTATGTTTATTTCATTTAATTCTTTACCATCACGTCTCAGAAGTGAATTGTGCTAGATGGCGTCACCCGAAAACTGTTGGTGTTTCTGGAAGTACTCTTTGTTCAGTGGGCCGCGCTCCGTCGGAAAGGCTGCAACTTGAGTGTTAGATACCGCGAACTGTACAGGGAAAACTTGCATCCGGCTGGCGGCACGATTTTCTAGTACCTGAGGCTGCCTGCAACAACACTCTGTGTCAACAAGCCTTAGTCATATACGTGCGCAAGGCAGCGAGAAAGAAAACAGGCGACAGATTCACCTGTAGCCCTTTCGGTCGTTGGAGTTTTAACATTTGTTGTATACTGTTTTCTTGGTTTATGTCGTTGAAAATCCCAAAGCGGCGGGACAAGACAATATGCGAGAAACTGTAGTAGAGGATTCCGGACAATTACAATCACCCGTGTTTGTTTAACTTGTTTAACGGGGCATAGTGCTCCTATTATTTCACCTGGCGCAGCCGTTACGTAATCACCACGTGACATTTCGTACCATAAAAATAAAAAAGGGGGAAATCCCGAGGTACTTCAGCAAAAATTATGAAATATTTTTGCTAGTGGCGTTTAGACAAGAGTTAGCGGTGACAGTGGTTGGCAGCTTGGCGGCGATATTTCGCCATCGACATTTCTTGAAACTGTCAAGTGTTCGTCGTATAGTTAGCTGTCGTAGAGAGCAATATGCAAGTTTTAAGGGACACTCATTTGAAAAAAAAAATCACGGCCTTTCTGGGGAAATGATTGCGACCAGTAACAGTCCACCTATAGAGGTGACTCTCAAGAGTGATGAAAGGTGCAGAAAGGCACATAATTGTCCCGCCGTGGTGGTCTAGTGGCTAAGGTACTCGGCTGCTGACCCGCAGGTCGTGGGATCAAATCCCGGCAGCGGCGGCTGCATTTCCGATGAAGGCGAAAATGTTGTGGACCCGTGTGCTCAGATTGGGATGCACGTTGAAGGACGCCAGGTGGTCAAGATCTCCGGAGCGCTCCACTATACGGCGTCTTTAATAATCATATGGTGGTTTCGGGACGTTAAAGCCCACATAAAAATCAAAGGCACATAATTGTCATGAAAAGTCTAAGTCATTTTCGAATATAGCGCGTGCTCATTTGAAGTATGTCGTTTGAGTATAGCATGTGGATTTTTGCCGCATTCCCCACTTCGCGACACCCTAATGCACCCATGTTTTGTAATGGGATTAGCCCAAATTCTGAGGCACGCATACGTTTTTGCGCCCAAGCAACTTCATCTTTAGCACAGCAAAGGGCTGGGGCGGGGGGGGGGGGAAGGGGGTGCCTGCCGAATTTTTGCGACCTGAAAAAACCTTCCTATATGCACACCCGTTCTGTCTCGGCATTTGCAGCTTGGTTGTAAAAAACAAGACAATTCGTTTACTAATGTTACTGCTAGCAAACGTTAGCGGACGATTTATGTAGATGTTCAGAGTAGCAGCCTTACTGTGGCGGCTTTTTGCCTGCATCTGGTGATGTGACGGCAGGAAGGCGCCGCGCTCGATTGACCGAAAGGAGAACATAGCGCAAGCAAGTGCATATATAGTGTTTTGTTGGGCGCGCATTTTTGCAGCTGGCTTGGATGCATGAAAACGACGGGCTGACTCTTTTGCAACTCCCGTGCAAACACGGGATTAAATGCGGACAAAGCAGTTCGAAGCAAATAAGCTATTCGTTTTGCTGCGGATGCAAAGGAAAGCAATCCAGCTGAATCGTCCGAACGTAACCGACGGCTCCACCTTCAATAAAAGTTAGTCCATAACGTTATGTTGTGTGTGTACGCTGTAGACCGGTTTGTAGTTGACGTGAGGAACGTTCACTTTCCCGTTTTTACGGTTACGACAGCTGCACGAACGTTTGCCGTTGTGTGCGTTATAAAAACATTTTCATATTGACGCATCTATTTATTCGTACTCTGTTCATGAGCTGTTATTCGAAGGTTGTATAATTTACCCAACTACACCCCGTAATATTGCTGAATAAGCCGTTTTTTTATCGTCTTCGTCTATTTTTTGTTCTTTTCTTCTCGTTCGCGTGGTAATGAGTTCATTTTGCGCTATACATTGAGTGGGCTTTAGCGACGAGTGTAAGGCACTTTGGAGAGTTTTTGCGCCCTCTTAATGCATATGGCGAACACTAGATAACTGAAGACGGTAATGCGGGCTATAGTTAATTGTGATCGCGGGCATTCATTTCGATAGCACAAAAATAAAAACAATGTAGATGTATACAAAGGAGAAGACACGCAAACAGGATGGTTTATGTGGTTATCCTGTACCTGTGACTTCTAAACATTGTTTTCGCGCTACCGAAATATATGCCAGATATTTTAGAGAAGTTTTTTTCTAAGGAATGTGAGGCTGGAGGTCGCGGATGGGGCGATCGGAGGAGTGGAAGGCACACACGCGCGCCAAGCCGTTATCTATATACTCCGAAGTGGCTCATGTGAATAGCTGACAAGGGCGCTCGGGTGTACTTGAAAAAAATAGGTAATAAAGCGCACTGAACATAACGAAGTGGGGGTGCCCGAATTTTTGCGACCTGAAAAAACCTTCCTATATGCACACCCGTTCTGTCTCGGCATTTGCAGCTTGGTTGTAAAAAACAAGACAATTTGTTTACTAATGTTGCTACTAGCAAACGTTAGCGGACGATTTATGTAGATGTTCAGAGTAGCAGCCTTACTGTGGCGGCTTTTTGCCTGCATCTGGCGATGTGACGGCAGGAAGGCGCCGCGCTCGATTCACCGAAAGGAGAACATAGCGCAAGCAAGTGCATATATAGTGTTTTGTTGGGCGCGCATTTTTGCAGCTGGCTTGGATGCATGAAAACGACGGGCTGACTCTTTGCAACTCCCGTGCAAACACGGGATAAATGCGGACAAAGCAGTTCGAAGCAAATAAGCTATTCGTTTTGCTGTGGATGCAAAGGAAAGCAATCCAGCTGAATCGTCGAACGTAACCGACGGCTCCACCTTCAATAAAAGTTAGTCCATAACGTTATGTTGTGTGTGTACGCTGTAGACCGGTTTGTAGTTGACGTGAGGAACGTTCACTTTCCCGTTTTCACGGTTACTACAGCTGCACGAACGTTTGCCGTTGTGTGCGTTATAAAAACTATTTTCATATTGACGCATCTATTTATTCGTACTCTGTTCATGAGCTGTTATTCGAAGGTTGTATAATTACCCAACTACACCCCGTAATATTGCTGAATAAGCCGTTTTTTTATCGTCTTCGTCTATTTTTT
The DNA here is from genome assembly GCF_013339725.1 of Rhipicephalus microplus. Taxonomy (NCBI): domain Eukaryota; kingdom Metazoa; phylum Arthropoda; class Arachnida; order Ixodida; family Ixodidae; genus Rhipicephalus; species Rhipicephalus microplus. The sequence goes on from NC_051169.1 coordinate 104,188,767, forward strand.
GTTGTTTTCTTCTCGTTTGCGTGGTAATGTGTTCATTTTGCGCTATACATTGAGTGGGCTTTAGCGACGAGTTCAAGGCACTTTGGAGAGTTTTTGCGCCCGCTTAATGCATGTGGTGAACACTAGATAACTGAAGACAGTAATGCGGGCTATAGTTAATTGTGATCGCGGGCATTCATTTCGATAGCACAAAAATAAAAACAATGTAGATGTATACAAAGGAGACGACACGCGAACAGGATGTTTTATGTGTGTTCTCCTGTACGTGTTACTTCAAAACGATGTTTTCGCGCTACCGAAATATATGCCAGATATTTTAGAGAAGTCTTTCCTAAGGAATGTGAGGACTGGAGGTCGCGGATGGGGCGATCGGAGGAGTGGAAGGCACACACGCGCGCCAAGCCGTTATTCTATATAACTCCGAAGTGGGCTCATGCGAATAGCTGACAAGGGCGCTCGAGTGTACTTGGAAGAAATAGGAAGTAAAGCGCACTGAACATAACGAAGTGGGGAGAGCACAAAAGAATGCAAGGACGTTGAGACCCATGACTCGCCGGTACCGCTTTTGAAAGGATTTTTGCTTGGGCATGTCGCATTCTTCATTGTCGCGCGAAATACAGAGTTGGGTAGGCTTGCGACTGAACAAGTACAGTTGGCCGTTCGGGACCTCTATAAGCGCGCCTGCGAAAATCAACGCGCATTGTTTCACCAACCACTTGCAGTAACAGTGTCAGCAATCTGCGAGTGTTACATTCGGCCGCACCCCTCTAAAAGTGCACCATCTACTGTCCATGCGCGTTCTGCAATACGATCGATGTTGCGTCCGTAAGGGTGTCGCAAACGTGAAAACGCATTGTGTGCATGAACTGCGCTCGTGGATGTAAGATATATATCTTACGTCCGCAATGCCGTCAAGGCAGCATTACGATAGGTTACGCGAGGCTTTGTGAAGCGTTTGTCACCACTGCGCATGTGCCATGTACGCTATCTCCTTGGGTACCCGTGTGGTATCATAACAACGTATCGTACCCAAGCAACGCTAACGCTACTAATCCTCTTCTAAATCGGTCTAATACGTCCTCTAGCGGTGCCCTTTTGTAAACCGTCGCGAAGCAAACAAGCTGGCGAGTCGTTTACCGCGCAGGCCCTAGCCCGAGCACGTCCCACATGGATCAATCAGTGCTCCACATGATGATCTTTCAATACGGGGTCTCGTTGCTCGCTGTGTACACGCTGTGTGGCCGTAATAAAACAAACTATAGCGACCCGCCGTTCGGCCGGCTTGCCTGGGAGCTGTGACCTCGCGTGCGAAGCATTCGTCGTGCGAACATTTAATTGTTTCGTCTTGTGTGTCCCGCCGTCGTTGGTGTCGATGAAACAGCGCGTAAAAGACGCTTTCACGTGCTCACAAATAAGGCGCGAACGTAAGCTGTGATGTCGTTTGTGCGCATCTTCATCAGTATCATTTCTGCACAGCTGGTGTTTTTCGGTTATTCTAAACCTTGTGTAAAATGGGACTTTTTCGGGAGGCTAGTCTCCGCGTATGCCCAGCGATGATGACGTCACGCGTGCCGTGTAACTGAATGGCGACATTTGCAAACTATCACGCAAAACACCTTGCCCCAGGGCTTTTCTATTCCATGGCAACTTTGGAGGCCAATGACCCCGGTATTGATTTCGGCAATCTCTACTAGAGGTGGAGATCGAACCTGGAGAAGGCCCTTCCGAAGTTTTTCGTGGCAACAGAACTACACAGGAAGCTCTAACCGGCATTTGTGCTGCTTTCTGTGACAGACACAAGTGTCACTGCGCAGTGACAGTCAGCTGCAACAGTGACCGATTGCGATGGAGCGACCCTGCATTTGCCCTCGCTCTCTCTCCCACTCTCTCTACATTCCACTCGGCAAACACGCGTCGCCATCTAACTGAACACGTCTCTTCGTTAATGCAGACACGTACAAGTTCTCTTTCTTCTGGTGGACATTTCGAAATTGCATTATCTTCCTGCACCGACATGTGACAGGTTATTTCAGCGTTCACTTCTTGTATATCTTTCGTAGCTTTTTTGCGTTTTTTTTTTGTTTGTAATTCCGTTATGGTCTTCTGAATGGTGTTTTAACGCAAAGCCACGGCAAAACTTAGCTTTATCGTTTCGCGCCACTGTGCAGTGCGTCGTACGCTAACCTCTTGCGGGCTCCCATTAAGTGACGGAAATAGCGGGTGACCGCAACAAACGCAAACTTAGCGTAACGCTATTCTAAAACTGCGTAATATATGTGTAGGCGTACGTATTAAAAATTCATTTCTGTTTAGATGTTTAGATTTGCTAACCATTCTGCATGCCCGTTATGTGGCATGTGTACTAAATAAATAAATAAATAAATAAATAATAAATAAATAAATAAATGAACCCTTCAACCTCCCCACTTGGTGCTAGCGATAGCGTATGGTAGCTCCTGCTACGCTCTCGCTCTTGCATTCGTGCCAAAGTGCGACTTGCACGACAGTTCCTGAAAAACAACTGGACTCGACCTAAATTTGCGAGCATATAATATCAATTATGTGTATGTGTTGGTTTCTCGCTGTATGTGCTATACAGGGTGTTCCGAAAACGTGTCCGAAAATAGGTTTAAAAAGTGGGGCAACGCAATGTTTATTCGCTCCTCTCATAATTATTGCTTGTGTTGTGGGAGATATCGTGACATGACAAAAGACATAGATTGCGGTGGTAGTTAAGAAAATTGAGTTTGCCAGTAAATTTGTCCGAATTTCATTACCCTGTTATAATTATCAAAACCTGCTTTTTTTCAGGCCGGGGGGGGGTGGAATCTCACAGCGGTATTGGGATGTTCACACACACACACACACACACACCACACACACACACACACACACACACACACACACACATATATATATATATATATATATATATATATATATATATATATATATATATATATATATATATAATATATATATATATATATATATATATATATAAGGGAAAGAAATGTATATCTAAGGGCTCGTTTTTCTGTGTTTTGACACAATAATAATGAGATCTAACAGACAATAATGCCAAGGAATGTATAGGGGAAGTTAATAGAACCAATGGAATTTAAATAAGAAGAAAGAAAAGAGGGTGAAAAAATAACCAGCCGTGAGCTGCTCACGGCTGTTTATTTTTTCACCCACTTTTCTTTCTTCTTATATACATTCTGTTTGTTCTAATAACTTCCCCTATACATTCCTTGGCATTATTCTCTGTGAGATCTCAATAATATATATATATATATATATATATATATGACGCTGAATATTCTGTTTGTCCGGAATGCCTGTCTTGACTAAACCACCAAATATATATTTTTAGATTATTTAATTACCGCCGTAACAGGAGTCTCTTAAGTGACTGTTGATACAATAAATGTAATTATAAAGAGAGCCAGTAAATGTCGCATTTGGCTTGTTTTCGAGGATTTTTCAGACATATCTTTTGAAATATGGCATGTTTATAATTGTGGCTGATGGAATCGATTTGCATATTAACAGTATCGCCAAGTACATTATTGAAGTTTCTTGGGTCGATCACTAACGCGCACGATGTACTAATCGGTCTGTCCGTATCTTAGAGCTACGATAACCAGAAGACAATGCAGATTCGCGTTAAGACATTGACTGCTGACCCGCTGGTTGTGGAATTGAATCGCGGCTAAACGGCGGATGCATTTTTGATGGAGGCGAAAAGTCTCGAGGTCCGTGTACTCAAATTTCGTCGGGTCGAAATTTCCGGAGGCATCCACTACGGTGCCTCTCACACTCATCAGAAGGTTCTGGGACGTTAAACCCCATTATTTATTTATGTTCGCGTTAAACCGGTTGGACTTCGGAGCCGCTTCAGTGCCGGGGGTCCTAAGGCCGCGTGGGAAAATCAGCCGATGTCGTACATAGAGCTGTTTACGCGCCGTTTAAGATTTCGGAGGATGTACGCCTTAGGTACGCCGTTATATCTGCTGTCCAGTCTACACCCAACGTCTAATTTGTATCTATTTTTTTTTCCAAGATCCACGTTGGGTTACTAGCAGGCTGGTTCTCCATGACTGACCTCACCGCCCGTCGTCTTTGTGGTTTGCGATGGCTTTCGGTTGTGACATCCTGTCGCTGAGTACGAGGTAATGGGTTCGATCCGCTAATGCGGCGGCCGCATACCTACGTCTGGCGGTGTCTGTTCACAAACCCATATGTACAGAGTCAGATGAATCCCAAGTCGCGTGCAACATTCGCTTGAGTATACAGGCAACTGCCCACCTTTCGGGCCATTTGCGCAAAACCTCGCAGTCTATAGCAGTCGTCTGAAGAGCTTTAGATAATGCGCCTCTTTTCGGAGCTGAAAGTGCTTCGACCCTGATCGCGCCCGAACAAATAGAGGCGGGCTCTCAAAGCTCTCTCTATGGGAGACCTTGTGGCAGTGAGTAAATTGGCCAGCTTTTCGCGAACACTGACAATGAGCGTTACGGCAGCACAGCGCCGACTACGCGGGCAGTGAAACAGACAGGCCACAACGCTGTTTCACTTTCCCAAATATTGCGCTGTCTTGCTGTAATATCCATGAGCTATGGCCCGCCTATTACAACACCTTTGATAATGTGCATTTTTAAAAATATTCCGTGCCTTTGTTATTCTTCTTGGCTTACTCGTTAGAGAGTAAACAGGCCAGCGAGCTGGCAGTTTTTCTGGTTGCGTTCCTGTCGTCTGCCATTTTGTTTTCTTCCTCATTATCTTTATTTCTTTGGTGCATGTTTGCGTATGTATGTATGTATGTGTGCACGTATGTATGTATGTATGTATGTAAGTATGTGTGCATGTATGTATGCATGTATGTATGTATGTATGCATGTATGTATGTATGTATGTATGTATGTATGTATGTATGTATGTATGTATGTATGTATGTATGTATGTATGTATGTATGTATGTATGTATGTATGTATGTATGTATGTATGTATGTGTGCATGTGTGTATGTATGTATGTATGTGTGCATGTATGTATGTATGTAAGTATGTGTGCATGTATGCATGCATGCATGCATGTATGTAGGTATGTATGTATGTATGTATGCATGTATGTATGTATGTATGTGTGTATGTATGTATGTGTGTAGGTGTGCATGTGTGTATGTATGTATGTATGTGTGCATGTATGTATGTATGTACGTATGTATGTATGTATGCATGCATGTATGTATGTGTGCGTGTGTCTTTCCGATGGAGGCGGAAATGTTGTAGGCCCGTGTGCTTAGATTTGGGTGCACGTTAAAGAACCGCAGGTGGTCGAAATTTCCGGAGCCCTCCACTACGGCGTCTCTCATAATCATATAGTGGTTTTGGGACGTTAAACCCCACATATCAATCAATCAATGTGTGCGTGTGTGTGTACGCAAGCGAGCAACGCTCACGTGCGTATTTATACGCTCCGCTTTTCAATAACCGATTATCTCTTCATCGTGCGCTCGTCCGCGATCATATGTACCTTTCAGAAACGGCAGTCTGATCTTTCATCGAATCGAATTCACTCTTCACTTCCCGTTCTCACATTTCATTGTAACCTGGATATAAACGCAGGACTGCGGTTGTTGGTCCTTGTTGCCTGAAGCAGCTGAAGTGCTGCGCCGATGAGCATGTGGATGGAGGTTCAATATAGCCGGCATGGAGCAAGTAAACTCTCAGGAGGGAGTACTATTGAAGGAAAGAAGAGTAGCTCTGGGAGCAAGACGCAAGGCGTCGCTTGCTCCGCATTTTCCCGATAGGGCAAGGTCTTCTAAAGTTCGTTTTCGTTTTATAAAACGTAATTTCGTATGAAATAGCTCACCTTCACGCGGCGAGTGAGTCTGGGTCCGCTGATATGTATAGCAGGCTTTCAAACACCACCCACCGCTCGTCGTTTCGCGGGGTACGTAGAATAATACGAAGCGCGCACAATTCTGTAACTTTCCGTATGCTTTATGGCGCATCGTGTGATATAAACACATATTTTTAATGTAGGCACTCTCACTGTCTCAAACATATACATGGCCTTTTTCTTCATTGCCCTCGTTGCTGTGGAGCTGGCCATCATTTTGTATACATGTGGCGTGCATCGAGGTCTCGCGGCATATCGCGGGGTACAAGTATAAGAAGGACGCCGAAAATGCGAGGCCAGCTGTGCGTATGAGCCCCGCCGAGAGCACGAAGGTCGTGCCCGTCGATCTTGAAAGTCGGCGGCAAAGAAGCCTCGCAAACGCATCGACCAGGCATTGCCCGATATATCTCGCATAGTACATATACGGTCACGCGCGTCTTCTATTCGGCGATTTTTATTGCTGTGGTCATTCACTTTATTCTGGAGGGATTCGGAAAGAATGCTTTTCATTCTCGAATTATACCCGTCTTTACTTCGAACCCGCACACTCTAGGTCGTTTTTTTCTTGTTTTTTCTGAGCTTCATACGATGCACTCTCCTGGGCACATTCGTGCGTGCTTGCGTGTGTGCGAATCTGCGTGCCATGCAGCTTCTTAAGGTGATACAGACAAAATAAATAAATAAATAAATAAATAAATAAATAAATAAATAAATAAATAAACAGCGGAGCGCCAAGAGACGGGATGATATGGGTGTAGGGGAGTGGCCTTAAGTTCCTCAGGCAATGATCGCGTGGATGCAGACAGTAGTAACGGGAGAGTGAATGGAGAGTCGCTTATCGTACTTCAGGTTTTTTTTTTTTTTGATGGACGTATGTGCGCGTAATATAATATAGAACAGACACTAATACCGAACCCACCGTCGCCGTTCCTTCCGCTATAATAATAATAATAATAATAATAATAATAATAATAATAATAATAATAATAATAATAATAATAATAATAATAATAATATTATTATTATTATTATTATTATTATTATTATTATTATTATTATTATTATTATTATTATTATAATAATAATAATAATAATAATAATAATGAACTACTTGTACAATAGACCGCCCATGGTGACCAAGTGATTATGCTCGCGTCTACTGATCCGCAGGCCGTGAGATCGAATTCTGGTGGAGCAGTCAAAATTTTCTGAGCTTTTCACAATGGCGTCCCATATAATCATATTATTATTATTATTTTTATTATTATTATTATTATTATTATTATTATTATTATTATTATTATTATTATTATTATTATTATTATTATTATTATTATGTTGTTGTTGTTGTTGTTGTGTTGTGTGTTGTTGTTTTGTTGTTGTTGTTGTTGTTGTTGTTGTTGTTGAATACGTTCACATGAATTACTACCTTCTCGAACCGCATGAATGTAAATGAACACTTCGTAATTTTGTGTGTACTCCAGTGGTTAAAGTGTTTTTATGCGCGCATGTTTTCAGCAACTCATGCGGAATCGATTTAGACGTTCATTGCGTGAGCGTTGATTACGTGCGCAGCTCTCTAACACGCTCGTGCAAACAGGTTAGTTCTCGCGGAATCGTACCTTCTCAGACTACACGTTGCTCTTCGTTTATCTCTTTTTTTGCAACTTTTCTTAAAGCTTAATTTTCCGTCACCGTATATATATATACACTTTCTGCCAAGTAGCACGGCCGCCCGAACTACGCAACGGGTCGTTAGAAGTCTTTTCAGAGACGTCGCCGAGGAGGATGCTGCACGCTGAGGCAGCTTGCCAGGAAGGCGCGGCGAGTTCCGCGGTTTCAGCGCAGCGCTATCTTCGCGCCGGGGATAAGAGCGCAATGCTGAACGTGCCGCTGGCAGTCGACGCCGTGGACCGCGCAATGTTTGAGCGTGCGCCGACGACGGGCGACGATAAAGAAGCGTTTCGCGGCTGATGCTCGGCTGCCCGCTTTTTCCCGCAACCTTATCGCGTATTGAGTAAACAAGCACGTATCCGGCGCTTGTACGCTGAGCGGGTATTCGAGTCGATACGTTTGGGAGGCCGTCAACGTGGGATGCGCGATGTGCCGAGTAATCAAATTGTGATGCGACGCGATATCTCTAATACAATGTGAACGGGACGATGCGAGGAGGAGGTGTCACGATGGGCTAGTCAAAACTGGTGTAACATAGTATTCAGAAAGGACACTGAACATGATTGATTTATTGATTGATATGTGGGGTTTGCGTCTCTCATAATCATATGGCGGTTTTGGGACGTTGAACCCCACATATCAATCAATATGTGGAGTTCAACGTCTTAAAACCACCATGTGATCATGAAAGACGCCGTAGTGGAGGGCTCCGGATATTTCGACCACCTGGGGTTCTTTAACGTGCACCCAAATATGAGCACGGGCCTACAACACTCCTGCCTCTATCGCAAATGCAGCCGCCGCAGCCAGGATTCGATCCCGCGACCTGCGGGTTAGCAGCCGAGTACCTTAGCCACTAGACCACCGCGGCGGGGAGGAAACTGAGCATGTAACGAAAAAAAAAGGGGGGTGGGGAGAAAACTCACAGTGTCCTTCATACATCGCCTAAGGCTCCTGCAAGGCAAAAGCCGTGTTCTTCTTTTTCGCCTTCTCAGTTGATGCATTCATTAAAGTTTCTAAATCAGTTATTTAAATTACAAATCAATCGTCCGCCCGAAAGCTGTTTGCACCTGAGGTATATTTGGCCCTTGCTTCCATTATCGGCTGACCTTTGACCAAGTCACGGTGTCATATGATGACCTCATTATTTGACGTTACAGTGTCTGACGTCCAAGTGACGTATGATGATGTAAATTTTTCGCCATCTGTCACTTCATAATGATGTCGCATGTGATCAACGTAGAAAGTAATTTACTTTGACAAAATAATTAAAATTGTTCTTTATTTACTTTTCTTCTACCCGTTTAGTAACACAAACAAAGAAGTGAATACAAAACGAACTCGACGGCGAATTTTCCGCTGCAGTGTTGGCAATAGCTGAGCCAATGTTTCTGTGCATTACGCGTACGCTAGTTAACTTACACATGCTCACATAGGCCTGTTAGATATCTTGCTGCACCGTTGCTATGCCTTACGCAGGCCTTTTCACTACGCTTTGCGAACGGGAAAATAATTGTCCTCTCTTCTAATGGTGCCATTATCAGAGGCTTGTTCATAGACTTGAGAACGAGGGTGGGGATGGGGTCTTAGACGGGATGATGCGGCTCTGTTTCAATACAGACGGTGACGGGCCGTTTGCTTAACTAAAGCTCAGCGTGGTTCGCTGAGTCTGCAACCATGCATTCCTTTTCTTTTTTTTCTTTTTTTTGTTTGTGGCATTAGTATGGCAGGTATGCCGGTATGAAACCTTACAATTTGTTTGCCACGAGATTTCTGGCGTTCCTGTAGAGCCTGAGAAAGGCAATACTGCTGAAAAAAAAAAGGAAGCAGACATTTTCCTTATTTCAGCTTTCTCTTTCAGCTTTTTGCTTATAGGCGTGAATGTGCAATCCCAAAAACAGTATATGAGGAAGTGCCGCGTAGTGGCACGTCGGTTGCGGTTATCGTTACGAGGAAAGCTTTACTGAAGGAAACTGAATACAGGAAATAGGAGTCGAGAGCTCATAGTCTTACAGCCGGACCAACCCCGCTTTGATGTGACTCTGTACACAAGGTCGGCACCCCGGTACTGCAGATACTGCAACCCTGCTCTGCCCTCCGAACGATTAGGTGCGCCAAATTCAAGACGGTTTATTTAACCTCCATGGCCACATCACAAAACTGACAGTGGTGGCGCACGGAGGTTGACCAGCGTCGGCCAACATCGCAATAAGGGCAGTTTATAGGGCCTGGGGCTGCCCACTTATACCTCGATCTGCTGTTTTAAGTCGATACGGGGTTTCACCTTACCAGGTAGCGTGTCCGACGAGTTTTCACTATAAGGGGCTCTAGTTTTCATGCTCTCTGGTGCTACCACTCAGCTTCTTCCAACGAAGCCCTTTTTTTTTGTATTTCTTTACCAACTGACCTACCTGGCGCTAGTTTTATGTGGCACTTTGTCTCTCTTCCTCCCGCTATTTATTTATTTATTTATTTATTATTTATTATTTATTTATTTATTTCGTTATCTTTGCGACTGATCCACGAATCCTATCAGAAGGATTAGGCGGACACCGCCCGTCTGAATGTCCCGCTCTGTAACACTTCAAGCTTCGACGGTGGCATCATACAAGTCCACTATCGCTTCGTATCAGAGTTTCCAGTTAAGCTTATAATAAGCGGATGCTAGCATATTTTTACGCCGGGTCACTAGGAGAATTTGTCTGTTGCTTGCTGCGTTTTCTATTTTTTTTGTCTTATTCTCTCTCTTCCTTTTTTTCCCGCGAGTATAATTTATTTGGTGCTGATCAAATTCAGTAATAGCGATATTGTCGTTCATAGATAGGCCTGCATGCTTGTAGACAGACAAGGAACAGTGGGCATATATTGAAGTGCACGTTATAGGGACTATCTACCGCTCAGAATTTTTTTTCTGATTGTGGTGCAAATGAAAAGATCGTTGATCACATCGGCGGCAACGAGCATACCTTTGTGTCAGACAAAAGAAACTTTAATTTTAACTTGATGTTGAAAGTCGATAAAAAGGAACCACTAGCGTCACCCAACAGCGAATGTGGTCAATCTTCACAATTTATTGGTAGGTCAAGAAATCCTCGCAGGTTGACGTATTTTGCTTAAAAACAAACACGTTGTAACTTAAAATTGTATTTTATGCACATGAGGCAGCTTTAGGTTACGCCAGAGACAGATTTTTTCCTTTTTTCTTCTCACGCGTTTGAATAGGCGCCTGGTGGCGCTGCCGGCGGTGTGTTCGCTTGCCTGCATGCAAACGGCGGAGAAACGCGATCACGGCGGCCGCCGCCGCTCAAGAGAACAACGATAAAGCGTGCGTGTGCCTAGAACGACCACTAAGGTATTTGTTTTACTAATAACCAGGCTTTATGCAGCCTGCAAAAAACGCACGTGGTTTCAGTTTTCGACTATCAGCGGCACCTACCAGTGTTCTGGGCATTCATCCCACCGATGGGAGGGCACACAGCAAGGACAGAAGAATTCTGTTTTAAAAATTTCTACGCACTTTCCAGAGAAACCGCTGCAAGGTTAGACACTTCGCATGGTACGCTTTTTATTGAGACTACAAAAGAGGAGAGCAAAGGACGATAGACAGTCCCTTTAAAGAATCTCAGGTGGGGGCAATTTGCGGTGCCGTCCAGTACGGCCTCCCTTATTCTCACGTCGTGGTTTTCGGACGTCGGCCAAAACCCAACAAATATTGTTACAACATCTTGCTTTAAACCAGGCTCTCCATGTAAACGAGCGGCCAGAACAGGCTTGCGAGGTTCGCCGCCCTTTATCGCTGCCTGCATAACACGCCCGCTTCTTTCGCACTGCTGATCGGGTTGTTGTTTATCATATCTGGGTCTCGTAGTCAAGCTCGCTACGTCTGCTATAACGTTTCGCGCGGGTTACCCGCGGTTATCTCGAGCCCGCTCGACCCTGCGTGTACGAGGGGGGCGGGCCGAATCGCGCAAGCAGCGGACTGCATCTCCGGCACCGTCCGTATCAGCGCACCTTCAGTCCCAAATCTTGACGGAGTGTACTTGCTGCCTCGACGACCTTATTTTTGATCTACCTCCAAGGCATTGCGGATTACAGTGGGTGACGTAATATAAAAAGAAAACCACAATGACGAAACGACGCGTGCAGTACATCAGCGATAAATTACAAATGAAGGATTAGAATGAAATAAAAATGGAATGATCCGTTACTATCAAAACCATGCATTGTTGGTGAAAAATGATTTAACTCGAGAACACACACACACACGCACACACACACACACACACACACACACACACACACACACACGCACGCACAAGGCCATTAATGCAGCGCCTTCGGCAACGGCCTATCTCTTATCAGGCGCCGATCTTGCGTAATAACGTCATCAGGTGACGTCACACGTTCGGACGACCTATCGACGTCCTCACGGGTTGACCGTTATTATTATTATTATTATTATTATTATTATTATTATTATTATTATTATTATTATTATTATTATTATTATTATTGTTATTATTATTATTATTATTATTATTATTATTATTATTATTATTATTATTATTTTCACCACTGGTGTTGACACAGGTGGCCAGTTTCCGTGTTCGATGAAGCATGATGACGAGGGCGAAACAAATGAGCAGCAAAATATCGTGTAACTCGGCTCTCGTGGGCTTTTCCCCTTTGCCTTTTTTTTTTGCTACGGCGCGTCGCTTTTCTCTCAGTACTTGCGTGCCTGCGCTGTTTATTCGGCTAAATGTAATACACGTGCACAATAATGGGAAATCAAGAAAGCCGCAGTGTAGCACTGCTGCTGGGACGGTTGTTATGAACGGCCGAGACACAACAGTGTCGCAACTCTCGGGCGTCGCAGCGGTGACTGCAGAGGGACACACAGAGTGACGATCTCTGGTCGTCTCACAGGCGTTATGACTCGTTCTGCTTCTTTTACGTACCCTGTCTTCTTTCTTTCTTCGTTTTTTTTTTATCTTATGCCCTTTCACAACCGAGATCCGCAGTTACAGCGTTGCACCATACACTCAATAACCGCTAAACGTCCCGCGTCGGCAAATCCTGTTGATTGGATTCGTTGTTTACATATATTGCAAACGAGTATGCCCACCATTGCCGGGCGCCCGTACAACGTCATCCCTATAAAATGCGGCTGGTAATGTGCTCGCTACCTTCGCTATACCTCTGTCTTTGTTGTTGTTTAGCGTCTACGTCGAAGGTTTCGACGGAGGAGTTTCGCATAGGGCTTAGCGCGTCATGGTAGAACGCGTGATTGCGTGGTTCGTATCAAAATGGTTATTTAGTGCCAATGCTGCTTTCGACACGCGACAGTGCTTCAGTTTTCTGTGTATTGTTTTGCGAAGGGAAGGCAACACAACGTTGACAGCACGCGCCAATTTTCCCCGTTCACAAGCTTTACCCGATCGGATCTCTCCGTAACAGAAAGGGGTGATGAAATATACTATAATTAGATTTTGCGCATTGCTCGCTGGGTGCACAGTGTTAGCTAAGTTTCTGAGGCGCAGCAATGCAGTTACTACTACTATTACTACCATTTTTTATGACGTGAAGCCTTGCAACTATCAGAGCTATTATTGGCGATATGCCAATTGGAGGGTCATTGGGTTTCGTGTCCGTGCTATCGCGTATCTTTCGTTACGATACTTGTGAGACGTTTACGGATGCACGTACATAAGATAAGAGAGATAAGAGGCGGGGAGCTGTTCGGCGCATGTGTTTAGATGAGTGAGAAAAGGAGTGCCTTATTTTTTTTTTTAACACGAGAGTTACAAATACCATAGAAATCTGTATTTCTGTACTTCACAAATAGCACCAAGCATTTAGCGTGCGTTACTCGACCTCTCCTTACCCCCCCCCCCTCCTTTTTTCAATACTATCGACATTCTCTATGACTTATAAGCTAAATATATCAAAACATCGCCGAATCAAGTGTGTTAATTGGTATATCATGATAATTAAGGGCGATCAATAGCGCGAGAGCGCTAGAAGAGTGCTGTATAATAACTAATAAATTAGCTGCCCTGTCACTGTGACCTTAAGGCGTGTTTTTTTTTCTCTTCTCATCAGTCTAGGCGTAGAGTTTAAATAAATAGCTGGCGGCCAACGACCCGATTTTTTTTCAACTTAATCCTTCTTTAATTCCCACGTCCCAAGATCAAGAATGCGTAAATTAATACTCCTTTCTTTCCCGGGATCTTTGTTTTGACCTCGTGGGTATAGGCCGGAATCGGCTCGTCGTGCAAACGAAACGGAGCTTAGGCGAGTTAGTCTCGAAAGAGTCCAGTGTGGAGATGCGCCTTTGGTGCAATGAGGGGAACTCGAGCAACGAATGGGTGCTCTCTGCGGCTAAAGATGCCACTGAAGATGAGATACCACTGAACATGAAGCAGAACTTATTCCATGCAGCTGTAGAGCCCACCCTGCCTGCGCACTCGGTAGCTGAGTCTCACCCGTTCCGTGCAGTTAGGCCTTCGCCGCACTGCGCGTTATTGTTGGGACGTATCTAGGACTAGGGAGACACTTTTTCATCGCCTGGTCACCATCATCATCATCACATGCTTGTCTAACTGCTGCATCACAGCATACGCGTAGCTTGTGTGCCAGACCGATACCTTACATTGTAAAGATGACTGGAATTCTAGTCCAATGTGCGTTACTTAGAGAGGTTTATAACTGCCATGGCTCTCCAGGTCTCACGCTCAATGTTTTATCGTTGGGTGTGCGTATGCACAGCCAACGAACGAACGTTGTTTTGAGCTTCGGTAACACCGAACCAAGTTGAATAGTGCTCTGATCTTCGCGAATTCAATGCCAACAAGAGTTGCGCATGTCTTGTGCATACGGACGCTGTTATCGAAAAAACGTAGGTCGAAGTGTTAAAGCAAGTCACGTTTCCTTTAGAAGCGTACAGCCGGCTAATGCTGTGCTGCGCCAGACACGGGATGATAGCATTTCACTAAGTGCAACACACATTTCAGTGCTTTAAAGCTCATATATCAGGGGGTATTTTATACGACCAACAACTACGATATTATTATGAGTGACGATAGTCTTCACTATCACATGAAACGCCCGTTTTTCTGAAATGGTGCTCACGTCAGCTATAGTGATGGATTATTTTCTAAAGGTAATATAAGTGAACTGGTTTCTGTGGCCTAACAGAAGGCCGAAGTGTTTTTTTTTCTATTTTTTCGGTCTTTGATGTGAAGACACGCAATTGAAACGTGTGATACTGCTAACGGTCCATGGAACTTACCAGATATACCGTTGTTTATCGTAGGACTCATGCGCAATGGTGCCGATTCGAGGAGATTGTGAAGCTCTGGGTAAAACCTGTCCAAAAAAAAAGTGGGTGGGGGCGCTTTCTCTATTTCCCGTGACGCATTCGCACACATTCGGCTTCCCACGTATAACTATCAGAAGCGGACATGAGCGGTGACCTGTGTCGCAGTTATCTCGTTTAGTTGGATAAGCATTGCCGATATTACTTTCAGTGCTGCACGGAGTTGTGTTCTGAGAGCGGAGTGAGTGTGCTGTAAAAATGTTATCGATGGAGGGTGGGACGGAATAGGGGTTAATTCGTTCTTCTCCGCGCCTCGCCCGAAGAGAACTACCACACTTTAACTATTTTATTCATTCATTTGAGCATTTCTTCGGTACCTATAAAATTTTCACACATATAACTTGCCGAAGCACATTAACTCTCTCTTGTAAAGCCAAGCGTTCCACGACTATCCTATAGAGGGGTTTAACGTGTCCCTTTAAAGAACGTTGATTGATTGATTGATTTGTGGGGTTTAACGTCCCAAAACCACCATTTGATTATGAGAGACGCCGTAGTGGAGGGCTCCGGAAATTTCGACCACCTGGGGTTCTTTAACGTGCACCCAAATCTGAGTACACGGGCCTACAACATTTCCGCCTCCATCGGAAATGCAGCCGCCGCAGCCGGGAATCGAACCCGCGACCTGCGGGTCAGCAGCCGAGTACCTTAGCCACTAGACCACCGCGGCGGGGCCCTTTAAAGAATGTTTCATATGTTGAAGTTGCATACGCGGCGAATAATACTCAAATGACTTTTTTCGCCAGAGTGTACGGCAGCGGTATATACGGCAGCGGTGTACGGTTGTGGTGTACGGAGGTGGTGTACACCGCCATACACCGGCCTTGTACACTGCTGCCGTATACACCACCGCCGTATACACTCTGGGGAGTATACGCGGAGATTCGTTGCGCGCTTTTCACGCAAATTGTCTGCCTCTCATCGGTAGTTCCATAAGCTTAGCGTAATGCAACGAAACGAGTGATGTGATAAAAAAGAAATTAATGACACAAAAACAGCAACTAGCTGATAGGTTTAGAAAGAGCCCACTCTAATCTTATTACACACCACAAGTGCATCGTGACTGATGGCTTGTGCGTTTACGTTGATAAGAGCCCTGCTCTCTCAACTGCTGTGCTTTCGGGTTATATTTCTTTCTCGTGACTCACTTAGGAAGGAGTACGCGTAGTGCGTACACTCTAAGCCAAAACGGAGCAACAGGGGTATAGGGGTTGCTCCTTTCAGGGAGCAATTGCATTGCCACTCCCATTACTCTCCTAAAAAGAGTAACTGCAGAGGGAGGAACCGTTGCTCTCCTTTCAGTTCCTCCTTCGGGGGATGAACAGTTACTCCCTCCAGTTTCTCCCTGCAGACCAACAGTTACTCCCACCAGTTGCTCCCTGCCGACCAACCATTACTCCCACCAGTTGCTCTTCTAAGAGCAACAGTTACTCTTTACCGTTCCTCCCACGTGTTCGCAGTTACTCTCTGAAAACCAACTGCACATGCTTCCAGTTACTCCTTGGGGAAATGAGTATTTATCTCGAGTATGCTTGTCACACGCTTAACACATGGCGAGAGCTCCATGGAAGAGCACTGCTTGGGTGCTTCTAACACAAAAAGTGGACAATATTGAAAGGAAAATAAATTCTTTATTGTTGTTTTTATGAGGCGACGTGTGACCACACGTAAAAGTAGACTTCGCCACACCACAGCCAGCACTAAACAAACACAATACATCAAAGGTTTTCTGCGTCATCCGTGGAAAAACAATCTTGAATTTCTAGCATAGGGCAGTCTGTGTCATCATTGGTGAGAGAAGGGCAACTTCTCCAATTCTGAAGAACTCAAGTTTCGCAGCTGGTGTTTCCATCAGGCTAGCGCAGCGGAGTGTCACCGCAGGCATATGTGAAGCATCTCATTGCTGCAAGAAAAAAATAGAAGTGTGAGGTAAAACATGCCAGAATCAATTCATAACAATGAGTCACACACACTGCAGCAGCGCTTACATTCTAGGATGTCTACTGCAAAACGAAATGTGGAAAAAAGGAAGGTTCGGCCAAACGTTACTTGGCAAGTCATATAAATGCTGATGTGATAGACGCTCTTCACATGATGTCTCAGACAGCAATATTCTGGAAGAAAATGTGCAGCACCTCAACAAGGCATATTTGTAGCAGTTAAAGATACCCTTAGGTTCAGCTAACTTGTTTCCTATACACAGCTGAGTGACATTTCTATGAGCCCATTCACCAATGGGCATTCTAAGTGTGGTCATGTGTGTGCAATACACGTACTGTCTGCTCATGTTAAATACTTATTTAGCTCGTGCACATAGATGCTCTCGATTCTACTGTTCTATCATACGCTGCTGCGTCTTGAATTGTGCAATACCTGTAGGCACAAGCCAAGCAGGCAAAGCCTGCTTGAAAGCAACCATTTGCAGAGGCTACATGATAATCTTCAGTATATTTCTTTGTACCTGACGCAAACGGCTAGACAAAACTATACACAAAAAATGTAGACCGTGCTACCTTGAAAAAATGCTTTAAATTTAGTAATCTAGGGTGCATTTGTTCACTCGGTTGTCGAGGAAGCAATATATCTTAAGGCATGCACAGATATTCTGATTCTTTGTTTGACAGTGTCACAGATAGTTTGCCAATACATATATATTTGAGAGCAACAAGATGTGATGCTTCTATTAGTTCAACGTCTTGTTGGTTCACAGCCAAACAGGTTACTGCTTGTTAGACAAATTGGAATAAGCACACCGTGGTTTCCAAAAAAAAAAAAGCATTATTAGAAGTTAGCTCCCGGTGTGAAGGTCTGCCTATTTATTTGTACTGCCTTCTACATGTGCCACAAAGACATTTGTTGAGGATGTGCTACCAGTCAAGCCAAGATCGCATACTTGGTGAATGTGATGGAAATACAAACATTAGAAACACTGCCACCTCTAGTAAGAGCATAACACTTCAGTATCTTGGACTAGCAAAGAGGTGCACAAGAAAGTTAAGCCCACTCTTGCGGAACTTTGAACGCGAATATTTCAGAGTGGGGGAGGTCAACATGCTGTGGCACTTTTAAACCCACGAAACATCTGCAGAAAACAGGGTAAAGGCAAGTCAAGAAACCCTGTTATGAAGGCCTGCGCATGGACAGCTTTGTGAATCTAGGCCCAAGTGTTATGCTTTGTGCAAGCCAAAATCCATGTAAATAGGGAAAGCATACTTTTAGGAGTTCCAGCATAAACAAATCTTGGCAGTTGGCTTTTTAGTACAAACAGCAATCTCTGCAATGAAAACATAAACATTTTATCTTAACGGTAACAGTGTGAGCACACACACGGGCCAGCGGAGGCCATGTCGAACTGTCAGTGCCAGTGTAACCATGTAGCATAATGAACTATTCTCTGGCCAACACATGCACAGTTTGCCCCTAAAAAGCGATGCTTTCATATACGTAGTACAAAAAGTCTGCACTTACCAAAATTCACTTGCTTTCTGTACTTTAGCATCGTTGGGAACATCTGCAGTATAACCAAATTTGTGTCATATCCCTGAAAAAAAAGTAAAAGACATGCATCAAATATTGTTTCATTTGGTAGCAGTGAAGTCAGGTCAAGAACAGCCAAGTGGGAATCAGCCTAATTATGTGCATGCGGCAAATCCCAAACGGTGTTATTGAGGTTGTCGAAATTTTCGTCGATTGGTATTAATGTCGATATGTGACTTCAACGGCATGCCAAGTTTTCACAGCGCATAAAGATTTCATGATGCAGAATAATGACAACGCTAACGAGAACATACAGCATTTATGATTGTCTTTTACAATATTCAGTTTTGCTAAGGTTTTGCATCTCTAAAGAAATCTGAAAGATTTGGGTCATTCCTCCTCCAATTGTTCTGTCAATATGTAACTGCTCGCTTGATGGTGCGCTTATAAAATAGTACGTTCAGCGCAGAGGTGAAGCAAGTGACGCAGTGATGTGGGCAGATTTTTTTTTTAGGCGTGCGGGGGAGGGGGGGGGGGGGGGGTCCGCTTATCTGAATAGGCCGGGCAAGCGAATATGGTCGTCATTTGGGCTCCCTACGCCCGGCCTAAAAAAATTCTGTGCGCAACCGCCTGGCTATGCCAGTGAAGTGATGCGACAATGATTGTTCACTTACTGATTTACATACACTTACAGCTCTAAAAAAATGCGGCCCAAGGCCCCAACACTCAGCCGTTAACATTACATAAAGCCAATGGTAGAAAAAGTGCCAGTATGAATGCAGCTACAACCCCGCCCCAATGTTTTTCAAGCGCGTAGTGTTGCGGAAATGAAGTTTTAACTGCAAAAGTACACTGGCACTGCAGTGGTGACAGGGGAAGCAAGAGGGTATGCAGGCGGTAATAGAGGTAATTTAGTCCGATACGGCAAGCAATGGATACGGCGAATAAGAGCAAATCATTTCTCGTTCAATAGCGCAACCACTCAACAATGTATTGTAAGAGCATTAAATCTTGCTGGAAATGCCACTCACCTGCACGCTGATGCATGCACAGTGCCTTTGTCCGACGAGCGAACCAGGCTTGCAGATAGCTGAAGACTGTTTACGATGTGGTTTGTTCCACCCGGCAGCAAAATCCACAACTACTTCGCGCTCCATAAAGATAAATATACACTAAACCTTCATCACGAATAAGTAGAAAGGCAAATCTGCGACACACACACACGATCAAAACATAGCTCACAAGCCCGCACGTCCATGTGCTCGCCGACTACAGACCAAATGAATATGAGTAGTGCGAACGCGAACCTAGTTGCGCCGAAAAAAAAAAAAAACGTCGAGCAGTGGCAGCACAGGCGTCAGCGCAATGATTTCACTGTGTTCTCCTAATACAATTATAAAAAAACTGAGGTGCACTAAAACCCATAATAACAATAAAAAGTTGAGTATAATTTTTATCAGTTCTAGTCAACATAAACACTGAATAAAAATTACTTTGTAACTTACATCGTTGCTACGCTAGCGCCACACTTGTCGTGCGGGCGCAGATGGCGCAGATTTGTCATTCTGCCCTCAAACTACAACGGTGAAGCGTGCTACTAAGTGTATGGCTGATGAGAAGCGCGTCTGGGTCCACTTTTTTTTTTTCTTCTCCGATATATCTGGGCGGGGGGGAGGGGGGGCTCCTTATGCACGTGTTTTCGGTGCTTGATCGACTTGACGCCCTTACTTCGCGGACGAACGGCGTGTCTAGGCTATTTTTAATCGTTGTTTTGCACGTGTTTTCGGCGTTCGGGTCCGCTTTGAACGTGCCAACTCTCCATTCTGCTGCTGCGTGTGTTAGGTATTTGCCGTACTGTATTCTCAGGCCTTCTGTGTTCAGCCAGCCGCTGCTATCTTATTATCTACGGATGCTAAAATAAATCACTGTTTTTGTTTGGTGAAGTTTGGCACACAGAACAACAATAATCTGTGGCCCATGAATATCAATGTGGGCGGCATGCATATTTGTGTGCGGTGTCCTGCCGGGGAGTAACCGTTGCGTGACGAGAGCATTTACAGCGGTTCCTCCTTCCGTTGCTCCCTTACAAGCTTAAGATGAATACAGTTGCTCCCCAGTCTCGAACAAAGTCGGCCATCTTGTTCCGCTTGGTCTTTTCTGAGAGTAAGAGTCGGTCTGAAGGAGTAAAAACAGCCGTTGCTCCCATTTCGGCCATTTTTGGCTTAGAGTGTACATTGAGCCAGGAGCACTGTTACCGCTGCTATGGGAACCACTTGCTACGTCCGTTGTGACTGTATCTTTTATATTTTCACTTCCTTTCTAACGTGAAATTGGCACCAACCGGCTTGTTTCCTTCAGCTGTTCTATTTTCTCTACATTCATTATTTTTCTGGTGTGAAATGTCAATTTGTTTTGTCTAAAATCTTGTCTGCTCCGTGCGAGTGAGCTCTGCAGCAGAGGCTCTGTTTTTAAATTGTAATGACTAAATAAGTGTAGCGGGTGCGCGTTGTATTTTTCACTTCAGTTCATTCAGACGCACACACTCTGCCTGACATGAAAGAACTGATAATCCTACTAACGTTGGTTTTAGTTATATATTCCCTTCGTCTATTCGTTTAGTTATAGATTGCATTTACAGATAATCTCTTGTTCTTTAACGTGCGCTCCTTGCGCACAGTATACTGCGAGCCTCTGTCGATTCGCCGCCATCGAAATTCCACCGCCGGAACTGGTATGTAACCGCGACATTGTGGTGTGTACCTCAGCACCGTAACCAATATACCATGGCGGCGGATGAACAGATAGCTCATGGCATGACTGGCATGCGATATATGTCGTGCATGTTATGAATTTATACTGTCGTACTTCCGCAGTGGTCGTTGACAAGGTTATCGTGGTATGCAGTAGACATAAACGTATAACTCAAACAATCCTAAAAGATAAGGTGTACAAGCTTACCACTGCATGGCTAACTCGCTCCGCTTTTTCTTATACAAAAATAAATGGCATGCATTGCATAATTCACCTCATACCGACTCGAGGCGCGCCGCCTCACATATAAGTGCTGACGCTTGGCTCGAGTTGCACGAGCCAGGAGTTCTTTCTTTGCCATCGTTCGCTCGGTTGCGTGGTGGACAACGGACACGAAAACTCGTCAGTGGGCGTCTAAGAGATTCGCTATAGAAATAAGCGAAACAAAATTTCTACAACCGGGTGGAGAAGTCAGTTTCCTTCTCGAAACTTAGCAGCATATGATGGAAGCACAGCTTATGCAGTGCTTGCAAAACGGCCACCGTGGGAACCCATCGAGGAGAACCAGCCGAATCTTTCCGAATGAAAAGCGCGGTGCAGTGCAGTCGGCTTGCTATGACAAAACGTTGTCACCTGAGCTATAGATGTCTTGGTCTTCATTGCGGCCTTGGGAGGGCGTCATTTTGATTGCGGATGGGGAGGGGGGTCTAACTGCTAGACGTCTTGGTATACGGAGAGTCAGGTGCACATTGAAGACTGTCGGGATATTTAAGATCAGTCCGCAGTCAGCGATCGCTGCTTTCCTTCTAACAACATCCCCGTTTTTGCACGCAAAATGAAGCATTTCTCCTCATCAGACTTTTTTGGACCGATTAGCATCATTGGGGTCTTCAAAAAGGTCGTCTAGAAATGTGGACGGAATGTGTACGGAAGAGAGGCGTGCCGACGAACACTCGGGCGTCCTTAGCTTACAATGGAATCTGGCTTGGATGTCTTCTCAACAGGCGTGGCGCCTGCCTTGCCAGTTATTTCAAATCGATCGGCACATGGAACATCGCTGCTGACGCTTCTCAATCGTCCTTGATGTTTACGCTGGCCTAAGGTCAACAATTTTCGAAGCCAGCTATCTCTGGAACGTAACCTTCTGAGATAAAGGCGAGTGCACCGAGCTTGACTGAATAAAACTGAAGAAAGAAAGAAAGAAAGAAAGAAAGAAAGAAAGAAAGAAAGAAAGAAAGAAAGAAAGAAACAAAGAAAGAAAGAAAGAAAGAAAGAAGGAAAGAAAGAAAGAAAGAAAGAAAGAAAGAAAGAAAGAAAGAAAGAAAGAAAGAAAGAAAGAAAGAAAGAGAAAAACACGGGAGCCTTTATTTAGACCCTTTTAATAATTGAAGTGTGGTAACTATGAGATGCTTTGAAATGAAATAGAAACTATAAACACCCCGCAACAAGTATACCCTCGATCGTATAACCCTTGCGACTCACTATATCAGTTATGCTGCGGTGGCAGCTGTGCCTTCGTCGTCCAAATTTTTTCGGTACGTGTGTAGATAGGGCGGCGAAACTTGTGGAGCTCACTCAGACTCACTCATGAACTATATTTAAAGCTTTGGGCGCAGTCGGACTCCGACTCGCGAAAATTTTCCTGAGCCGGACTCACTAGGACTCACACTCATGAAACTTGTCCTCAACCAGACTCTCACGGACTCAATCTCACCGCTCGATCGGAGACGTAGTGAGGTCCGGGGGAGTGGACTCACGAGTCTGCTAGCCTACAGAAATGGCTTTTTCCGCCATGGAGTGTATTCTTTTTAATACCAATATGCTGGTCTCGCAGCTCGCATTTGAAGGATCAAATCGTCCGCTATCCAGCCAGTTAACGGTCGAACACTTGTGAACATATAAACAAAAGTAACTTTAATTAACAGGAATTGGGGTCACATTTTAACAAACATTCACCAGCACTCAGTAAGTCCCCGTAAAAAAGTGGTGCTGTTGCTCGGGCTGGTAAGGTGAGTCTTCCCGCCGCCTGGCATTTCTTCTTCCGTCGACGACCGGTGCTTTCACTCTCTCTGTGAGCCGAGAGAGAAGATGACAAATGACGCTCTGAAGGTCGTTTGCGGCGCCCGTTTAAAGTGGCCATAACAAAGGAAAAAGGATTTTCAAAACGTAGAATTAGCCCCTATTAGGGTCTTAAGCGTCCCCCCGACTTCCTTTGGCGGCACTTGAAAGGCAAGCACGGCTCCTGGCCGCTCTCTTCGAGAGGGGACGGCACAACCAATATATCAAGTAATCGGTGTTTTCTAGATGACGTTTGACATCGTATCTTTGAAAAGGAGTTCTCAGTGCTTGCTAACCAGTAAAGTGATTTATTTTTGGAAGAGAGAACAATATAGAATACATTTCTCAGTACTTTCCCTAGAAGAGCTGATGGGGTAAATCAGGACAGCCCCCCCCCCCCACGTAATTCACGCCTCTGATCAAGAAATATTGATATGGCTCATGAATTACATGGTTTTGGAATACAGGTCAGTGGACGTCAGTATCAGCGTGAGTTAAAAGAGGCTCATGGTAATGTTGAAGAAGACTATGAGGTACTGGGTGTAAATCCTAATTATGGAAGCAGAAAGCCTATAAATAACCGATCATGCATGCTTCCTATCTGGAAGTTGCAAAGCGCACGACTCGTGGCCATTACTGCAAACTTGGTACATTCTTGTGCTATTTTTTTTATTTGCACTCGATGACGTGAAGTAGTACGTCGATGCTACGTGAACGAATACTCGCCATAGAATTAAATCCGGGCCTAAGTAATCATCTAAGTGTAGCCCTTGCCCCGTTGAAGAGTGTACGTTCGAATATTTTCTTTACATCTTCATTGCTTCCCTCGTCTTCTACGGGTTTAATTATCTGCCCACATTCGCCCGTGTTTCTCCTTCTTTTTCTCTCTTTTGAACGAAATGTAAATTTGCCCAACAGTCCAATGTTGCTGGTCTCTTGGACGGAAAACGAACTCATGCAGAGGCCTTTTTTCAAGGAGACGGAAGATTCACTGTAGAAAGTAAAAAAAAAAATAAAGCTAGAAACACTCAGAGACGTCGAGTCTCTCATGGTTCGGTAGACAGGTAAAACGAATAAGATGTCGAATCGCTGTCTGGTGAGCCTGTACAAACACGATAAGGGAAACCGTTTCGTTCTGCGGCACCCTTCACTGTTCGCTAAGTTTATTCCTAGGGGCGGTGTAACACTCCGAAGCTATAGGGAGAATATATATATTTATAAAGGTGGTTGGTCGATGTGAAACGAGCGAATAAGTTGGCGGAGATCGGTTTGATCAGAAAACGTCGCAGTGTCTGTCGCGGCATCTCCCAATTACACGGTTTTTTGGTTGATCTCGCAATGCGGTTAGGGGTTCCGCTCCAAGTTGTTCCTTCCCTGTTCCGCTACGTGATATCCGCTTAATGTTGTTGTGAGAGTTGTGGTTGTGCTTTAGCTTCGTCTTTTATCCATGTTCTTAGTAGTGTCATTATTATAATATTATTATTAATATTATTATTATTTCCTCTGGCCGTTGCTCCGGCTGAGCCATATTTCTTTGCATATGTTTATATATTTATTTGTACCCGAAATAAATAGGAACCCGGAGCTCTTCACAGCGACGTGACATTGTTATGACCGGCGTCAGCAGGTGCCATGCTGTCGCTGAGAAGCGTAGCCGGGCCGCGTTCTCACGCCTGGAACTCCAGTTTTCTCGGAACCAGCGTCCAGAGATGACGGGGGAGCGGCGCTCTTTTAATCCCCAAACAAGTAGCCGACTCGCCGAATGTCTATGCTCGCCGGCTATTGTCTTCCCTGCTAGCCGGCGGATGAGACGTCCTGTCGCCACGAAGCTGTAAGCCGTTCCGGAGGGGACAACAAAGAGCGTATTCCTTTGAAGAAACGGCGACCGCCGCCACAAAGTGCCCGGCTAATTGAGCGGACAAATTGGCGGACCGTTTGATGTCTGCTGTCCGAAGCTTGGAACCCCTCGACCAGCGACATACACGACGAGCAAGAGACTCTCTGGCGCCACCTTTAAGTGCAGTGATCTTGACTCGAAATTGGCTGTTCACGTGCGCCGTGCCTGCTCGTACCCCTCACCTGTTGTGTGTATGTGATTGGTGTTCGACTGAAGAAGGAGGAGCCCGACAGGGCTTATAACGGCGCCGCAGAGTGCAGGACGTCGCTCTGAACCCAGTAAAGGTTCAACCACCACGTTCGTAGTTTGTGAAGGCTCTGAACCAACTAAAGGTTTAACCACCACGCTCGTGGTTTGTGAACTCTTAACCTTATGCTGTAAATAATTGTAAATAGTGCCATAAACCTTGTTTGTTTTTCGTATCCCCATCTTGTAAGCGCTCGTTTCCTCAATCCGAAGATACACCACGCTACCACAGCACCCCGGGATCACGACAACTGGTTGGCATCGGTGGGATACGACTCAGCACCCCGAGTCACCACAACTGGTGGCAGCGGTGGGATCGCAACAACTGGTGATCAGCGGTGGGATACACCTTCCACCCCGGGATAGCAACAACTGGTTGGCATCGGTCGGATTCGAAGCTACAAGTGACAACAACAGTCGGCCCAAGAGAAGCAGTTGGCTCGAGACATGGATCACGTATGGGTGAGTGCTTGGCTTTTCCTTTGAGTGAACCAGGTTCTAAAAGAGGGTTAAATTTTAGAACTGGTAGTTAACTTTGCCGAAAGACTCAGTTTCGCCGTTTCGGAAAGTTATTTTTGGAAGTAGCGAGCACTCAGTGCGATCATGGAGTTACGGGAGCTGCAGATGTCAGACTTGTTGCTGTTGTGTGAGGAATTGGGGATCGATACAAAGGGTTTGGCACGAAAACCCATAATCATTCAAGCGATTAATGATTTGGGGGCTGATGATGAGGAACTAAGTGAAGAATGGGACCTCATCATCGAAAGAAAACTAAGAGCAGCTCAGATGGAAGGAAAGAGTGAAGACGAAAGAGAAAGCCTCAAGCTAAAGTTTTTCAAACAAGACTATGAGTTGAGTATGAGGTTGGGACGCCAGCAAGGAGTACTCGAAAAGGAGGCAGAGTTCGAGATGTCTAGGTACATGCAGCCATATGAGGTATCATGGGATATGGGCCTGTATCTCAGACTCTTTGAACGAAAGTGTAGTCAACTGAAGTGTGAGCGAGACACCTGGTCTCAGAAGCTACGCACGGTTCTGCCCTGCGAGGCAGCGGATGTTGTTGCGCGACTCAGTGAGCAGCACGCGAACAACTATGAAGTTATTAAATCAGAGCTAATCAGGAGATTTGTAAACTCGGTTAGCAAAAAGAAAGAAAGACTCGCACCGGAGTCTGAAAGCGAGGCGTGTCGCAAAGCGCCGGAAGCTGAGGCGCCTCATAAAGCGCGACAGGAACAGATCGCGCCAGAGAAGGGCCCGCATATTCTCGAATGCATTCATGTAAATGATGTAGAGAACGAGGCCTTGGCCAGTCTCGAGGTGGGGACGATGTCGAAAGACGCTCCTTGCGTGGATGAAGAGGGTGCCAGCAGCCCTAATGGGCCCAGTAAGAGGCTGGAAACCTTCTTCGTGCCTCAGGGGGACCTTTCGACATTGTCAAATGTAGGCATGGTTAGCGCAGTGGCTGATGAGAGCAAGAGCGCCACGCTTCAGCAGTGCAGCGATAATACCGCGCTGGTTTGCAAACATCGCAGAAAAAGGAAGAAGCGGAGGCATTCGTCACTGCGCAAGCCTAGGACAGGCCCCACTCAGTCACAAGAAAGACGAGAGGATAGGCCACTAATACGTTTAAGGAAACGTCAATGGGGCTGTTCGTGAAGCACAAGCGGCGAGCCAGGTGTGGAGGGAGAAAGGGAGGTGCGTCACCCCAACGAAGCGCGCGGTTCAGCTCGACGACTTCGGAAAAGCGGCCTTGCCCGAAGGATCAAAGTCGAAAGCGCAGAGGGGCTAAATACCGCGCAGGGGTGAATACAAAGAGAAAATGGCACAGGCTCCCTCCGAGCTACTGGCATCCCTTTCAAATTCCTGAGGAGAACAGGCCGAAGTGCAGAATGAGGCGTGACGGCCGAACACAGCCTAGCGGTTGCACGTTTTGTAGCCTCCGGCGTGCTCGAAATCCGCCGGGACCGCGACCCCATCGTGTGCGATTCAAGCGAATCTAATTGAGAAAAGGGGGCGGTCAGTTTGAGTAATTTTGGTGCGTGCGTGTTAATTGTGTCTACTCATATTGCATTGAAGATGCAGATTTGAGCCACTTTAAATTTGGTAAGTTTGATGCGGAGTAAATTTTTCAAAAAGAAAACCGCCGAACTAAAGGCTTAAAATTGAAGTCAGTTTAATCACAAGTGCGAAAATTTCCATAAGGTAAAACCGAGAAAATATGTTATTTTTCTCGTTTTTTTTTTAAAAGGTTTAGTGTAATATTGTATGCCTTCACTGCCATTGGGATGTGGCGTGAACGAGCATTCGAGGAAGAAGTTAACATGGACCAAGTGATTTCATAAATTGATTAAGTTTGGCGCGACACAGTGGAGTTGTCGTTGCACGCATTAAGAATTGAATGTCAGTGGGGCACGATTTTAGCATAAAACTTGTGCATTATTGTGAGGTGCATTTGATGAGTATCGCACCTAGGATTACTTTTGTGTTGTTCACTGTGCGTTACAACGTAACGTAAGAATAAGTCGTTAGACAAACTGCGAAGGAATAAGCGTTTGGTTGATAGCGCCGTGTATTTTGTAGTGCTTAGAAATGAGAGTAATTGAAGGCTCAGGAGAGCCCAGTGAGATTTACTCAGAGGCATTAGCAAAGGCAGTTTGCTTCAACCGGGCGAACATTCTAGAAAGAAGTGTTTGTCTCTGTTTTGTTGGTCTTCTTTGAAGACAATTGATCATTGATCATATGAGCGGATCATTTAAGCTTTCCCTAACCATTGAGGTAGCCCGTTAGGTCAAGGCTTAGGTTAAGCTTTCAGGAAAGCTAGATAGCTTACTGTATCAGTAGTAGACAATTATTGGTACACGTAAACAAAAACGGACTTTAGGACAATCTTAGCGCTCGCTGAGTCCGGAACCGAACCGATGCTCTCAGCGGGACAGAACCGATGAAAGCAGTCAGCGACGAAAAGAAGGAGACAGCCGTATTAATTCAGGACGACAATGGTATCAAGCAAAGCTGCGCGTTGCTTGCGCCAGAATTTGGGCTCTCGTGAGATAACGTACTGCGCTTCAGGAAAGGAGTGCGCCTGCATTGTGTAGAGCATTCATCAGTGGCAGTGTTACCTCAGGGGAGGGCTAAATTTAAAGTAGATACAGGCCATTGTCCCCTTGGCTGCAAACCATGACATCGAAGAACAGTCGCCTTGTGAGGCGGAGCTTGATTCTTCGAAAATATCATTTTGGCATTAGGAAAAGGGCAAATTGAATGGAAACGCTGGCGTGCTCCGTCGCTCTTTCTAATGGCGAATTCCATTGGGAGAGCAGGTGCACTCAAAAGCACGCTCAAAGTGCTCTCTTCCGAGGCGGCGTGTTTCAGTGGTCGAACAGGAGTAGGAGCACTGTCATCCATTGGTAGAGCGAGAGCGCTTTTGCTGCGCCGAGAGCAGCCAGGAGCAGTTCTGTCTGCTCCCTCTTAAAAAGCGGAGTGAGTGGAAAACGCAGGAAACCACGTGTTTGGAACGTCATGTCCGGACATACCCTCTCAGCAATCCTCCTCACTTGTTTACATTTTGCGGCGTCGTGTCGGGCGGTTATGGCGGCAGCGAAGCGTGCGTGGTGCTCGGGCTCGAACGATTTTAACGTCGTAGCGGCAGATTCTGGCAGTGAACGTCCACCTTGCCTGCCTTCAGATTCACGGATGGCGGAGGCAGCAAAACGTCGTCGTCTTGCCGAAGTATTTGACGAGCTAGACGATGTCAGCAGCGATAGCTGCTGGAGCTCTACGTCCGAGTCGAGTTCAAGCAGCAGCGACGATGACGACGAAGTGTATGCAGCAGCGTTTCAGCAGCTCTTTTCTCTGCCAGAGCGAAGGCCGAAAGTGGAAGCATATGTTACAAAGACGGTGGCTAGCTACTCCGACGAGGAGGTGAGTCATTCGGCTTCTGTTTTAATTAGGTTGCTTAAAGGCCTGTTTTCTTCCAGTTCAAAAGAAATTTCCGCGTCACGCGGCCGGTCGTGGACTTCTTGGCAGCAGAATTCGCCAAGTCACCGCACTGCCCTCAGAACAGTGATCATGGTGGCCTGCCTGCCAAGTCGGCTGAAGAACACATTCTCTCCTTTCTTTGGTGAGTGTCCGTACGTTTAGGAATGCCGCTGTCATCAGGTCACTGCATAATCCGTTTTATAGTGGGTTAGAGGCATATGAAATATTGCAAATAAATGTACCTAATTCGCAGCATGTCATTGGACCACCTTGCTTTAAACTTGTTAAATGCTACTAGCGAGTGTCGAACGTAATAGAGTTATAGTATTTTGTGAAATGCTTTCGTAGTTTGTACACCTACACACTGAGCTTCACAAAATTCTCGTTACTAGAATCAGTGGCAAAGCATAATTCATGATGCATCATTACAAACAACCATGAAAACTTTTGCTCACGAAGCATTTCAAATCGGCTGTGTCAGCAGGTTCACAGTGAGCTTCATCTCCACACTTATAAATGTAATGCGCTAATTAAAATTAGAATTGTTATTTAGATAGTGCTTCTACTAATCAAATATTTTGAGTTTCTAAGGTGTCACCCAAAAAGGTGGAATCGTGTTTTCTGACTTCAGTTGTCTTGCTAATTTGCTTCATTGACAGCGACAGCATTGTTAACACCATTATTCAGTCATTGACAGCAACAGCAAGCTTAATTCCATTATTTAATTAGAGTATCCTCTCCTTTTCAGGTATGCAGCCAACAAAGCATGCATTAGAGATGTCGCTGGCCGCTTTGAAGTCGCAGAAAGCACTCACCACAGAATGATGGGCCGAGTAACTGCATTCCTGCTCGACATAGCACCGAATGTAATCAAGTTCCCCAGTGACCTGCAGAAGCTTGCTGTGGATTTTGAGAAGGTAACTATGCTTTTGTAAACATGCTATTTAAGGTATAAACTACAGTTTTTTTCACACCAATGTCATACAGCTCTACACAACTCAAGGGACCAGACTAAGAGGAATTACACCTACTCAAACCACAATAAGGACTGAAAGCAACTGATATGCAGGATCAGAACTGCAAATGAACAGAAAATGTAAAAATGCAAGAGATATGAAAGAGCACCACACAGTCAAGCCTCCTTCATGTGTATTACAAATGCTGTCAGCAATCGGACATTTTTCTTGAGTAGTTTTGACCATGTGATGCTGTTTCATATCTCTTCTATTTTCCCATCTTCTGCTTAGTGATGTACATCTAGTACTTGTCCTGCATGTACAGTGAATAAACCTAGAGTTCAGTTACTTGTGCACTCTGTATGTACTCTGTATGTGTCATTAATTCCCCTTCGTGCGGTCCCATGTGTTCTTTACCGCTCTACTATTACAATTATGAATTAGTTAGTGCCAGAATGCACCTTTTAAATAAGTTATTACAATTATTTTTCCCAGATGCTTCACAATTAAATAGCCAGTTAATTTCAATCATGTGTACCGGTAGTGTATTGCACTCGCCGTTATGAGCTTCAAGTCTCCAGTTTGTTTTAAACTTTTCCGCATGTTATTGGCACCTTTCATTACCCTTAGTGCCATGCTTATTTGACTATGTGTGTGCACATTTTTTTCTCTTGCAGCTGTCGGGATTCCCAGACACAATTGGGTGTGTTGACGGAAGCTACATGCCTATCAGGTGCCCAGCCAGGAAAGTGCGATCTGTTTATATAAACCGGCACCATTACCTATCCTTGACACTTCAAGGTGTTTGTGACAACAAGAAGAGGTTTCTTGATGCCAGCACTGGCTACCCAAGCAAAATTCATGACGCACGCATTTTCCGTCGGTCCAGGATTTCAAGTGTTTTGCCACAACTGTGCTCTAGCAAGTACCATATAGTGGGGGATGCTGCATATCCTTTCCGGGAGTACCTGATGACACCAATTCGAGACTATGGGAATCTTGACAGCATCAAAAAAAACCTTCAATGCAAGACTCTCCGGGACAAGGGTGCTTATTGAAAATACTTTTGGCGATTTAAAAAATCGTTTCAGACAACTGCACAGGTTGGATATGTGGACAGTGGATAACATGTCCAAGTTTATCATTTCATGCTGTGTGCTTCACAACCTCTGCATTGATTGTGGAGATTTGCCAGAGAACCTGTCACGAGACCTGTCACTTACCTCACAAACAACAAATGTAGACTCAAGCTCTTCTGCAGTTCAAGTAAGCAGCAGTAGTGTAGCCCAACAGGATAGCCTATTACGTGGCTTGGCTAGCATCAAGAGAGATCACTTGATGATAAAAATGGGGTTGCAGAACCAGCAGCCATGAAACAAGGAATTCCTTTACGTGTTATGCAGTTGTGAGCAAATATATGCTTACCAAAGGCCCACCTGAAAAGCTGAACTCGTTAAAACACCTTCAAGGTTGGGAAAAATTGTCCTTACCACACACCTGTTGGCCCATTTGCATTTTCTCAAGGTAGTGTATTGTGCCAAACTAGAAAATAAAAGACATTGAAACTAAGTAATCGCTTTGGGTAGTACGTTTATTTATTTAAAACTACCACTTTATTTTGGAAGTCCAAAGGCCTGACGGAGAATCTCCATTTTTTCTTCATGCATTTTGCGCCGCTCTTCACGAAGCACCTGTCGCTCGGCCTGCCTTTCAGCTCTTCGATTTTCTTTTTCTTGACGTCTGGCCGCCTTTTGAGCCTCCTTTTCTTCTTGCAGTGCCCTCATTTCAGTAAAAAACAACTGCATGTGTGCCAGGCGTGCAGTTCCTACCCGTGGCTTCGTGTCGGGATTTGAGGACTGCGTCTTATTTTCCTCAGTGGTGTTGGCAGGTGACAACACGGCCGGAGATTCGGGCGAGGCTTTGAATGTAGCCCCTGAGGCGTCTCGCTCTACCTCCGGTTCATGCTGTCATCAATGCTTTCAATTTTTTTCACCTCGTCGTCAAAAGGCACAGGGGTGGGTGAAGCACCAGACCTTTTGTTATGGTCGGAAGACGCCTTCCGACGCCTAATTACTGTTTTGTACCTATTTTCACACTGTTCTGGGGTTTTGGCTATGCCAAGCACAGCCTCGATGTCCATCGATATTTGTTTAAAGGCTTGCTTCCTGTTTTGAATTTTTTAAATGGGCCAATCTGAGGGAAATATTTGAGGTAGTACTCTAGGAGCAGCCTTGTTTGCCCCTCTGTCCATTCAGCAGCTAGAATAAGAAAGAACCAACACATAAATGGTTTATTGGGAAACTGTCGGTCATTGTGCAGGCATTACTTATAATTGAATAATTTAACACACAGCACGGTCACTTGAGCTTAATTATCAATCAGCAAGCATTAATCAACAAAACAAGCATTTGCGCAGACTAGCAAACATACATAAGTGATAAGTTCTGGTATTGTGCATGTAAATGCAATATGCAAATTGTGCCAGTCTTCCAGTAATTGTAGTGGTCTGCTTTCCATGCTCTCTTTTTTTTTTGTCATTTAAGGATCACTCCTACAAGTACACTTTTACACGCTCTGATGCATGCTTGTTAGATTTACCCAAGAACACTTGCTGAGGCAATTGTAGACACTCAGTGTTAATATACTTGCCTCCACCTCCTCTCCTGGAGCCTGATGGCTTGCTTTGAGCACCAGTCTCCCCGTCAGCTGATCTTGATGCAGTGGGAGCTGGCAGGTGCAGAGTATCTGTGCCATCTAAAAAATATAAATGAGCAGTAAATGTAGTGCCTCGCAATAATGTTAATACTAATACTTACCACCTCCTGTTTCAACGCATGGCAATCTGAGCTCCATGCGCATTTCTTCGCTCCCTCGCCTTGGCACATCGCCAGCCATATTTGTACGCAGAACTGCATCTGTTTTCACACAATGATGGAAATGTAATCAAATCAGTTATATAATGAAAATGGTTTCTCAAGTAGTCAGCTACATTATGCAAACTCGGATGCCTTACACTCGAAGGTAAGCGGATTAGAGCAAGCAAAAAACAAATTCTAAAAAAGTCAATTCATCATGTTACAGGGCTGCATGAAACACTGCACAAATCACTGATAATTAAAAAAAAATATCGCTTATCATACGTAGCATCTCGACCCTGCGATAAGAAATCGTGCTTCCGAGGAGATGTATGGCTTCACCGTATCACGTGGGATGCTGATCTGCCGTCTGGAGACATTAGCCACTTAAAAATCAGAAATAAAAATAAATTGTTACTGCGTGCAATACTTAGCTGCACCCACGTGACACTTGCTACACGCCACTTCGCAGTTACTTTTCTTAAAACGCTGCGAATCATTCTGTTGCTGATGGAGGGGTCTGCAATGTAAGTTTGTTTTGAATTAAGGATTAATTACTCATGCAAGGAAACTTGGCAACAGGATAGTGTACTGCAGTACTTCTAGAATTGTTTACGTTTTGTTAACTGCTGATGACAGCAGCAGCTGGTAACTGCATGAACAGTCTGATAAAGCTGTCATATCCACGGTGTTTTTCTGATATGATAAAGAATAGTGGGCTTAGGTCCACGCGCGCAAGAATGCATTGCATGCTGCATGCGCGACAAGTGCGCTGAAACAAATAAAAAGCAATCAAATTCACTTTACCTTCCGTACTAGATGGTGCCTGGTGTTGAATTAAAGACAGTAGGATGCGCTGAGCTTCCGAGTCCATCATGTAGTAGTATACGAAGCAGCAGCTTTGCAGGATAGCGCGCAAGCGAGTGCGCTGTACCAACCACTGCCACACGTGCTTTCCTTGCCCGTCCGGATCAGACCGCACGTGTTTTGCAGCAGAGGACGCTGGGATGCACAACCTTTCTCCTCACTCGCCTTTTTATTCCCTCACACCTGCTCTGCGGAGGTGTGCCGCATTCCAGTGGCAGGTCGAGTGACGCGGCTCTCAGTGCTCTGCCCCCTACTCCTCTCTGCTCGGCACCCTTACTCCTGTTCTCTCAATGGAATTCGCCATAAACCATTCTGGAGTGCTCTTGGTGTATCAAAATTGATATTTTAGTTTTTTTTGTCGTGCATCTTATTATGTACATTTGTAAGGTAGCACGTCTGGTTTTTCAGCTCAAGTGAGTCCTGAGAGTTCTGAGAGTGAGCTTTTGTTAAAGCTAGTAATTAAAATTGGTTTGTCATCCCTCTTTTGGCTTGGTTTGTTCGAAGGGGGCCGAGTGCTTGCTTGTGCATGTGGTCCAGTTGCAGAAACGGTGTCGAAGATTCGGCCTTTACTCAGACCATGCCACAAGCGAAGGCGAGTTCTTGGGATTCGACTACGGACCCTTTCGTCGTCCCTGCGAGCAGCAGTGTTGACCGCTGCCCTCCGTGACTCATCTGGCGAGGGGGAAGCTGTTATGACCGGCGTCAGCAGGTGCCATGCTGTCGCTGAGAAGCGTAGCCGGGCCGCGTTCTCACGCCTGGAACTCCAGTTTTCTCGGAACCAGCGTCCAGAGATGACGGGGGAGCGGCGCTCTTTTAATCCCCAAACAAGTAGCCGACTCGCCGAATGTCTATGCTCGCCGGCTATTGTCTTCCCTGCTAGCCGGCGGATGAGACGTCCTGTCGCCACGAAGCTGTAAGCCGTTCCGGAGGGGACAACAAAGAGCGTATTCCTTTGAAGAAACGGCGACCGCCGCCACAAAGTGCCCGGCTAATTGAGCGGACAAATTGGCGGACCGTTTGATGTCTGCTGTCCGAAGCTTGGAACCCCTCGACCAGCGACATACACGACGAGCAAGAGACTCTCTGGCGCCACCTTTAAGTGCAGTGATCTTGACTCGAAATTGGCTGTTCACGTGCGCCGTGCCTGCTCGTACCCCTCACCTGTTGTGTGTATGTGATTGGTGTTCGACTGAAGAAGGAGGAGCCCGACAGGGCTTATAACGGCGCCACAGAGTGCAGGACGTCGCTCTGAACCCAGTAAAGGTTCAACCACCACGTTCGTAGTTTGTGAAGGCTCTGAACCAACTAAAGGTTTAACCACCACGCTCGTGGTTTGTGAACTCTTAACCTTATGCTGTAAATAATTGTAAATAGTGCCATAAACCTTGTTTGTTTTTCGTATCCCCATCTTGTAAGCGCTCGTTTCCTCAATCCGAAGCTACACCACGCTACCACAGCACCCCGGGATCACAACAACTGGTGATCAGCGGTGGGATACGACTCAGCACCCCGAGTTACGACAACATGTAATTACACTGAGGTTTTGTCAACTAAGATCTCGGGAACTATTTGTTGTTTTGCCGTCTGGTGCTCCTCGTGATTTTTTTTTTGCTCTTTATTTACAGCAAGCAGTCATTCCAATAACACAAAACATCCCGTTTATCTAGAACCGTTGTATAAATACTGCATGCGTTTATTTATTTGTTTGCGTGGGTGCTTTTTTTGTTGTTTTTTTATAGTAAGCGAAGTCTGGCTGACAAGGCGACGCTAATTGGTACCGACTGCGTTATAGCGTTGAACGCTTGAAGGCGAAGCTCAATCGCCCTCTTACCTTTAATAGCCTTAATCAAGCCAACTTAATTAAGCCCTTAAATCGTTTATTGCCTCGAGAGTAATCTTATTGGAAGCGGGAGAGAGTTCGACAGCTCCGCGTACGTCATCGCAAACTTTGTAATATCTTAAACTCTGAATACGCTTGTGAATGTTTCATATTTTTCTCCTTGCACCTGCCGTTTACAGTAATCGCAACTTATGAAATCTGTTATCGCTAATGGCATACCCACCATGAGAAATGTCGGCGAAATTAGTGCTGACGTTGCCAATCACGTCGAAAAAGTGAATGCACCGTATTTTTGTCCTTGTCATATTGTTCAAACAACGCGCAAGGTTTGGAGGTCTCATTAATGAACTATTGACTAGCTACTTAACCTTCGGGCCTTCAGCACGTACGAGGGTGACTTGACATTTCTGGGAGCAGGGATGACAGAAGCGACTGAACCATCAGTCTACTTCTAATTCTTCTCATGCCTGTTTTTTTTATTCTCTAGTTTTTTTGTCCGTATTATTCCCTCGGCGTTTTTGTTGATTGAGAAATACGTGCATCTGATTTTCAATATGGTCACTTCAGTCCACTCGTCGCGGAGACTATTTGCGTCGCTGCCAGCGTATGCGCTCCTCATTGATACGTGTCCCATAGCGTCGAGCCGATCGAAGAAGCTAAACTGCGCTGGGCCGAATCGATTCGCTTTCTCTAATGGTCTCGGGAGATTCGGTGGTGTCGAGCAGCTCTGCGGCAGATATACTGCGCTCGTGTACGCGTCTACCGTGCGCTGAGATCTTAGGGAGTTTTAGCTTGTACGTATACTTCTTTACGTTAACGTGTTACCGGATACCGTTTCGCGTTTACCGTCTTACCGGAACGGATATCTTTCAACGTGTTAGCTCCTCATACGTAAATTTTCACGTACGTACGTAAACGCGTATACCTTTACGTTTTCGCAAACCATAAATGGTGATGCTCACTGCATATAAACTGCATTCACCTTACATATGATTAAATCACCATTGTGGTGAAATCACGATACGTTCTTTTATTGCGTACAGCATCCTCATATGCGCGAAAGAGTGAAAAATACAAGGCTAATGCAACGATGGTGTCGACATCTTGTGACACTTCGTGCAACCACATTCATGAACACATTCTTACGCGTAATGTTTTTGAGGTGAAAATGATTAAAAAGGTAACTCATTTGTAATAACGGCGCTGCGCGTTTTTTGCATCAGACGTACAATGCTCAATGTTTCTGCAATAACAATTTTGTGATTACCTGGTTCACTATAGCCCCGCTAGATGGCACCACCTATCCAGCTTCTCTGGAATTCGCACGTTTACGGCATTTATGTCCTAGGCCATTCTAGCTTTGGTAATCCGGCTGAAACAATGTAATGGCCATTAACGCTCGCACTTCAGCTACTTCTGCTTATAGCAACTCGACGGTTCGAGTCCCCGCAATGCGCATACCACGAGTTTCTACGAACGAAGGCGTATTTGCGAGATAAGGTTGTAAACGTAAAGTCTATATGGCAGGAAACGTAAACCTTTAAACCAGATCCGGAGGGAAACGTAAAGGTTTACGTTCCGTAAAGACCCGCGCATGCGCAGATTCTATCCGGTATCCGGTAACACGGTAACGTAAAGAAGTGTACGTACAAGCTAAAACTCCCTCTTGTTAGCTAAACGGAACACTCGAGGTCGAACGAGCCCGCGGTGCCCAATTGGGAAAGCGCGCCGTGTCGTGCGTATAACTTGAGTGCTTAACAGTGAATTAGAATACGGGACTCAACTCTTCCATATCACCGACTCTGTGCTGGTTACCAATGTCCTGCGTTTCGTCATCCGCGAATCGAAAGGGGCACGGCAGATGGGAATTCGCTGTCAAGGACCTATACTTTCGGTGGAGCTGCTAATTATTTTTTGAAACATGAAGAACAGCCACCATCACCACCGCCATCAACTATAGTACTACTACTACTACTTCTACTACTAGCCCCGCCGCTGTAGTCTTGTGGCTAAGGTACTCGGCTGCTAATGCGCACGTCACGGCATCGGATCCCGGCGACGGCGGCTGCATTTTTGATGGCGGCGAAAAGGCTGTAGGCTCGTGTGCTCTGATTTCGGTGCACGTTAAAGAACCCCAGGTGGCCGAATTTCCGAAGCCCTTAAGGCACTTTAATCCCTACATATCACTCGATTATTACTACTCCCATAGTACTACTGCTGCCGCCTAGTTTAGTTTCACGCAAACTGTCTTCTTAGCGACAAAAATGCATTTTTTTTTTTCGTCAGATAGCCCCTCGTACCGAGACTGCAATGAAAACGAATCCTCTGTCAGTCATTGCATTGCTTCACAGCAAGAATTTCCCCGATCGTGTCTCATGCTTCTGTTCGGCCATCTCGCGGCTGCCTGCATGCACTGCCCTGCACCCATCGTTTAGGTGTGGTTCAGCAGGAAGAAACTTGTTTCCCTCTTCTGCAGCCATTGGGGGAGCGCAGCGGTGCATGGGAAGCTGGTTCCGCAGCCCATAGCAGGAGGTGCTGGGCTCGAAGCCCACCCAGCGCCCAGCGGTTTTCTGGTGGCGTCGAAGTTACCTCCCGGCCTACCTGGACGTGCGTGACGCTTGGTTAGGCGTGCGCACGCCTCTCTCGAGACGGTGGCCTCTCCTCTCCACTCTCCCGTGTATCACTCCTCTCCTTACATAACTTGCACACGACGTCGTGGACGCGAAACGTGGCTCCAACATGGCGCCTTACATGACTTCGAGTTATAATAGTTCAAGGAGGTTTAAAAAATAAAAGAAGAAGCCTCCGTGGTATAGTCACGCGGCAATTAACAGGCTTCAGCGTGATAACGACGTCGCTGAAACGTTATTCGGCTTCTGTGCATGAATGAGTGACCAGCAGCCGGTGTACTGAGAACACCAACGCGGCATCACGAAGCTCATGTTCTACCACGAAGATGCTCCAACGTGGCTGTTTCAGGTATGCTTTCGTGCAACGACGCTGGACAGTGGCGCTCGAGAAGAGATTCGAATCTTTTCTAGCCTCAAACAACCATGTCTTTCTCTCTCTCTCTCCCTGGCTGGCCCATGTTTCATCGGAAACAGGCTTCGTTGCTAACTGAATTCGGCTGATTCCATGCGGATCCCGGCTGGAGGCGCTCAAATTTTTGCGATTCCTATTCGAAGCATCTCTCCGCCCGGTCTCGCTGCCCTTCTGTCGATTTCTTTCTCTCTCTCTTTCTTCCAGTTCTTCCTTCGTTGGCACTCGGCCCGCTTCGCTTAACTGACCACGCATGTCTCCCCCGAAAGAAAGGCGCCCGCGGGCGTGCGTGCGCTGAGCCTTGTAAGTATGCGCAGCGTGTGCCGTGGACACGATGACCATCGCGGACTCGAGGTTGCAAATGTGAGGGACCGGAACACGCAAAATGTACACACGCACACACAGCCATATTCCGTAACGTAAGCTCCATATACCGCCGCTGTCAATTCTCCACGAGGATGAATTCACTCTTTACGCTTGGGAGCTTGTTCCTTCTTCGCGCGCGCATACAGCCGCTCGCCGGAAATGCGCCCGTCGCCGACGGACATCTCCGGTTGGCGCTCGTATACGCTGCGCCATCTGGGAGAGAAAGGGGGGCGAGCTTGTTGCGCGCCTGTGCGCTGAATACGGAAAGTGTGCGAGCCGAGATGTATGTGGAGGTCGGGAATGGGGTCGCGTCCGGCGGCCGTGTGTCTGTATCTTCGTGCTGCGGCGTCTCTGGTGGGAAGCGTAGTTTATTCATTTATGTATTCCCGCGCGGGCCAGTGTGCGCTGGTCGCATCGCCGGTATAAGCTCGCTTTCTTGCTGCGCAGTGCCGAGAGGTGGCCGATACGGTTTATGTATACGTAGAGAGACATATCGGCTGTGCTTGGGGCTCTGCGAAATATCGGCGATTCTGAGAGAGACTCCTGGGGACGGTTACTTGGAGATGTGCATGAGGCAGCGTAGAACGGAGAAGGGAGGGGAAATGGGGCTGGCGAAACAAAGAAGCAAATAATAATAATAATAATAATAATAATAATAATAATAATAATAATAATAATAATAATTC
This sequence comes from Rhipicephalus microplus, assembly GCF_013339725.1. NCBI lineage: Eukaryota > Metazoa > Arthropoda > Arachnida > Ixodida > Ixodidae > Rhipicephalus > Rhipicephalus microplus. Next base: position 104,228,739 of record NC_051169.1, read on the forward strand.
CATGTTTGAAGAGTTTAGGAAACTCTTCGAACATAGAGTTTCCTAAAGTTAACTGGGGAGGGACTCTGGCGCTGCGGTCGTTCAGCGACCATCGGAATGGTCGCTGAACGATCGCAGCGCCAGAGTCTTCTCTAGTTAACTTTAGGAAACTCTATGTTTGAAGCTATACCTTACGCAATTTATTTAGATGACCCGACTATGGGCCGTTTGTGCGCACTTACGTCGCCAGCGTAGCGTTTTGTACTCACTGCATATTTTTTGTTCTATTTCTATGCACACGTACGTTTGTCAACTTTTTGTTCTCTTTTCATTCAGAAGAGAGAGAAAGGAAACGCAAGGACGAGGACATTTCATGTAGAAGCATACGCGATGACCTACCGTGCACTGGGGTAGCGGAAATGCCTGCGAAACAGCAGAGAGCAAAAATAAAAGGAAAATATTAGGAACTAATGGAACCGTATGAAATTCCATCCATCACGAACACGTTTTGTCAAAGTGTCACGCATGTGTCGCGCGCAGTAGTCGATCAAACATGGCGTTGCATGGTATCACACAGTGCGCATTTTCAGACAGCCAGGGAACAGGTTATTGGAGGTCTTCTCGCGTTGAATACAGGTGAACAGATCCAATGTAAGATTTTTCTTTTGCATTCATACGCAAGGCAGATAGTTTGAGACTGAACATGACTAGCGTGTATCGGCCGTTACATTTTATTGCAAGTCTCCGTCGAAAGAAAATAAAGGGACCACTTGACAGACAGCTGGAAATATTGAGGAATGTCTTTAAGGTTGTTAGGATCGGCGCTTGAGCGAAGCAGAGAGGGTTGTTCGCGGTTCTGCGAACAAGCTGCCGAAAGGAAGCGATCCTGCTGAAAGCCATGCAAATATGAGTTATGTCCTCCCAACCGGGGAGCGAGGGGCATGCAGTTGCAATGCCGTGCCACGAAGTGTACAACGAGACGACCGAAATGGTTTCAGTCGAGACAGCCTCCTTGAAGAGATTGCGGCGACAGCATGGATTATACCTTCAGCTCCGCAAACTTAGCGTGGTGTTCGGGGGTCCTTTGATGCTTCCGGTAGGGCGGGGGTAGCAAGAGCCTGAGACCCAGCGCCCAACGTATTTCTCACTCCAAGGAAGAAACAACTTGGCGCTGGTGAAAGAGTGTGGTGGCCACGTCCCCATCAAAGACGTTGACCAGGGTGGCTGTGGGTGGTACTGTCGAAGGTGATATGTGTGCTGTGGTTGGACAGAGAAGTTTAAACCCGTTCCCTCCATATAAGAGTGAGGGGGAAAAAACTCTTGATAACCAGCTGCTGTGTGCTCCTGGGGGAGCTTTCGATGAGATCTTAACGATGTAGGACAACATCTTTGTATATATCTTCGCCTTGTGGCGAGAAAAGCTCGCTTGTAAATAATGTAGAATAAACCTCTGTACAGTTTTCCTCCCCAGTCTCTTTATGGTAGGCGTCTTCCTCCCGAGTCCCCGGAGCCAGTAACGGTCAAGTCCCAACACCTCACCAACAGATAGCAGTGGGTGGGATCCTGCTCAACCAAGAGTTCGAAGAAGGTGTACCCGCGAAGCCGTAATCAAGTGGATGTTTTCGACGCAGCATATTGTTGGTTCATTTCGTCGTTTTTCATTGTTGTTGTTTCTTGCTAAGCATGGTTGTACGTAAATGCACGCGCACACACTACTGCGAAATAGGAAGAAAACCTTTTCAGATTGGACATGAGAAGAACTGTCTGGAAATGTTGTCAAACTTTGAAAAGATTACTTCGAGGCACCCGATATTCTATCGCAGCAAAAATTATGTCCCAGTGCGTTGACTGATGTGCTTTGTCGAAATTTTAGTTACATTTTTCTTTACATTATTCATCGCCAGTCACCCCAAGTCATTTCTGTTCTCTTTTTGCGTAAGTATTGAATAAATTATCAGTCTATAAATGAAGTTAAATATTGTTTCTGTTAATGTTATTAAAATATTAGTACAAAACTATATTATACACATAAACTAGGCAGGCTAGAACTCCAGTTTACTGCACGAGATATGCAGAGTGAAGAGCGTTGTCTGTCCGGCAGGCTGGTGGCCCTATTTCAGGACCCCACTGGTGAGCGAAGAAAAATATTTTCTGCGTGGCTTGACAAAAGCGACACCTTGAACGACTCGCCAAACATAGCCCTTAGAAAAGTGATCATATGCAATACTTTACTGGGAAATAAAGTTGAATGAGGGCATATTTATCACGAACGAGCCTTGGTTCATCCTAACCTTAATGTACCGTCTGCCCTCTTAGCCATTGGTCAATACAGCGAGCGAAGATAATTTATATAGCCTATACTGGAATGTAAATAACAAAAAAGAAGGTCGTCAGTTGCGATGAGGAAGACATATAGCGTGCCTTCGCTATGTCATTAATTTTGCAATAAGTGGTACTGCGTAAAATAAAAAAAAAGAATATATAAAGAGAGATTGCCGATGCAGTAGCCGACGCACGAATCGCGCTCAGCTCGACTAACAGTTCACGCACGTAGCGAACTTTATTTTTCTCATGGTGATTGGAATCGATGTTATGAAAAAAATCACTTCCCTCACAGTCGGAATATAGATTCTTTCGAAGACAACTTTCCGAGCTTATTGAAAAAAATAATAAGAAAGAGCTGCTGTTTGCCAAATGTAATTCACCATTATATGTCAACGCCGACAGCGGTGACCTGCGCAGCCAGATATAACCCGACCCTTTCCACCTGAGGACAACCCGAGGCTACGCGTTAAGCGATGTGATCGTTAGAAAGCTCCAACGTCTCGACCACTTGACTTCTTGCGAATGCTGTCCATGGCGGGACTTGTGGCCACGTGTCGGCCTTCATGCTTTATATTGTTTTGAGTGTTTTTGTAAAGGAGCGTTCTGACGTCCCCATATACGGCCCCACAGACTTCGCCTCTATAGTTCACAGTGCCCGTACTTATCTCGTCAGTTCTTACTATTAGTCGCGATAACGTAGCATTCATAGTGACCGATTTGTTAATGGACGTCTAGGGTTCATATAGTGTTATCACACACATAACGGCAAATAAATTCGTAAACAGGAGTTCTGTGCTTGAGGCGACGTTTCGAGGAGTAGACTTGTGTTTTGTTTTTGTTTTTGTTCTTTCCGTCACTTGGGCCCTGGGGCCGAGGGGTTACTGGGAACCTCTATGCAGATGAGGCGGCTCGAGGTTTCACTAATTACCGAGCTGCCGATGGCAACAACGAGGAGGACCCGACACCCATCGATCCCGGTAACAAAGCGATCCTGCAATGTTACAGAGATTTGCCGAAACATTATCCAGCACACAACCTTCCGGCCATGGATTCTGTGACGTTACGCCGACTCCAAACTAACACACGCATAAACATCCACAGATTGCATACGTACTACCCAACAGCATACAGAGACAAATACCCGTGGTGTGGAAGCACACTGACGCTCTTCCACAACACGTGAGAATGTACGGCACACACCGAAGAACACGAAGAGGACAACAGCAGATAAATGTGGGAGGATATGCTGTCCAGCCCTGCCCTTTTGGATCAGCTGACGCTTTAGTCAGGAGGGCTGAAAGCATGGCGAGAGCCAGCGGTGCCTTGGAATAGGGGCCCGCCCACGCTGCGTTGTCTTGTTTTGGCGCCAACGAAGTATTTTTCGCCATTGAAGTTTTGTTCTTCTTCAAGGTTGAAAGTGAAAAAATTCCACTTGTAGAAACGTCTGCTCACAACTCCGGTTTACAGGTTTTTTCATCGCAAAGTTCCACCTTCCCTTTCCTTTCATTGTGAGACATAACTGGGTCACATAGTCTGAAGATCTTAAACGAATAAACGACGCAAAAGTACAATAGAAAACACGAAGGAAACCATATGATTGAAAAGTTTGTGCTTTAGTCTTTCTTTTTTTCTTACTTCTTTTCTTTTTTTTTCGTCGTATTATAACGTTCTCTCGTTCTCTTAGCATCCATAGAAAAACCGGAACTCACAATACAAGCGCGCGCGTATATTTATGGCACCACACGGGTCTCATTGGAGCTGAAGTTTCTGTGCGCGGAGAAAGAAAAAAAAGCGCAATAAGTATTTTTGCGCCAGACGTTTTAGTTTATTAGTTAATTCGTTCGTTTACGGTGCCAACAGTCTCGTTTCTAGATCTTGGTCAGCGGATAGGAGGAAAACATTTTCAAGCATTCTCAAGACATGATTACAAATGAAGCTTCAAAAACGTTTTAACACCGAGGAATAATGGCTGTGTTGCTGTAAGCAGGCCTTTTGCATGCTAATCAAAGGCAACAGCTACACGCTTATCAATAAAACAAAAAACAACAACACAGTGCTCTGTAAATATCTACTGCGTCACGGGCCAGTACAGGGGCGAATGGTGACCATTGTCGGCCTTCAGAGAATGGCTTTTTGTCTTTGTGTAATATTTATTTATTCTCACGGGCACACGGCTAGAAATACGCAGCATAATTTCGATGAGGGTGATTCGTTTTTGAATGGTTCTCACCCATTAAAAGCGTCGTTCTAAAAAATTGCAGCATATCCACGGAGTGAATGATGATGAGTGAGCCGAAGCGTCCGTGTGTTCGTCCGTCCGTACGACCATTAGTCCGCACTTCGCGATCCTGGCGACGAGCATGAGCCGCAGCGGCGTTCTGCACCCGGCGCTCCTCGTCATTCATGGTCCGCCAAGCAGCAGTATATCAGGCAAGCGCACTCGTGTGTTGACGATCCAGGAAAGGAAATGAGAAATACCGGACACGTGGCGAAGCCCCGCGCAGCAGCCAATCGGTGAGCAGCTGCACCACCAACGCCATCTAGCGTACCTTCACCGAACCACGATATCCTACGCATGTCTATAGCACAGCGCCTTATCCAAAACTAGACGAGAAATGGAATACGTACTGCAGATGCGTACAGCGCTACTGGGTACAGAGGATCACAGAGTTTCCTAATATTTGCTAGAGGGAACTCTAACGCTGCGATCGTTTAGCGACCATGGGAATGATGGGTAGTACACAGATTTGCCTAGTCTTCGTACTTGCGGGTGGCGAATCGCACTTGCGGCTTCGTTTATGCTGGTTTCGGTTTCGTTTCGAAGGAAAATGAAATTCTTTTCAATTTCGTGACCTGATTCGAAATGGTAGACCTAATAGAATAAGGTGGTAAAGCGCCAACGCTGAACATTTGTTGATTTTTGTTTCGTGAGAAAAGAGCTCCAAGCCACACGAACACACACGGAGCCAGAAGCAGGCCAGGAGTATGAAGATTAGACAAATCTGTGTACTACCCATCAATCCAATGCTGACTGAAGCGCCGTGCGTCGCAGCTCCCACAGACACTAGCGCCAGAGTTCCCTGTGGTGTACATTAGGAAACTCTATGCTGAGGATGGTCGACGACCGTCGCTGCTCGAGCACGGGCCAGGTCTCGCCAAGGAGCTTCGCCCCAAAAATCGGGAAGCAGGGTGCTTGTGATGACACATCAAGCTGAGATAAACTGCGAATTTAAAATAAATATAAATGCACGACTTTTTCTTGTTATTTCTGCTGCTCATCTTGTTGCTGTTGCCGTCCGCTTTGTTGTATGCTTCGCGTAAGTGGCTCATACCTGTTATGCGAGATGGCCGAGGACTTTGGTGGATAAATCTGAATGAACATGGAGATTAACTTTGGCTTTTACACTAGCCACTAACATTATAAACTGTAGCCTGACGGGTGCAGTGAGAAAGTAACTTGGATAGAACTGCACGGTACTCAGAGTAACCATACTACAGAAGACAAAGCCGGTACTCTTCGTTACAGAACACAAAAGGACGAAGATACCGCAAACCAGGCCTATGAAGAAAAAAAAATAGGTGATATCATCCGAGACTGCATGATTCACTGACGTATGACGGTTGCTTCAGTGTCACGTTTGTTGACTCGTTAGACAGATTGAGTTGCGCGTCCGCAGCAGCCGTATGGACGCAGCCTCCTATTGCGAATGGCTGGCAGGCTGCCCCCGTATACGACTGCTGCGGACGCACAACTAAATCTGTATATATTCGCGTAGCCACGGACGTGCGGGTGGCATGAATACGCAGGGTAGCCTATTTACGTGAGGTTAAACAGCGTTTTGATCAAGGGTATGTATTCACCGTTTCATAAACGCCTCCCTGGGCACCGCCATAGCCCTCCTTGGGCTGTGCGAATTGGTGCGTCCCGTCGAAAATACACTGACAACGCTGCGCCCTAGCCTTTGTACTCCCGCGCACAGCCCATCATGGCGGTGTTTTTTCCTTCCTGTGAAAAAGGTGTATACGTGCGAGATATCTGGCGGCAGTGAAACGTACCGTCATGAAATACAGAAAGAAGGAAAGAAAGGGAAGTGGAAGGGAAGGATGGAGGAAAGGCAGGGATTTTAACCAGTCTAGAGAGACCGATAGCTACCGTATACACTCGGGAAATAGGTGAGGGATCTATCATATGATGGATAGGGCTGATAAGAGATACTTTAGCCCGTGACGCCGCATTTTTTTATAACGCTCACCGTTCTTAATATATATATATATATATATATATATATATATATATATATATATATATATATATATATATATATATATATATATATATATATATATATATATATGGCCAGTGAAAAGAGCTCTGCGCATGAGTAACATGTCATAATTGCAAAGTATTAACTACCCTTTAAATGTGACGTAGTGGTGACAGAGAAGGTGGCCATGAAGAACGCACGCTGATTTCGAAGAGCCATGCACCTCTTGTAACGCTTCAACGTCATATAAAACGCTCGCTGAGAAACCTCTGAATAAAACGCGCAGCCGTTAAGAGCTGCCCAAGAAAAGTAGTGGAAAAATCATGGCACGCGCTTGTTAGCCGTCGCGGCGTCGTTGGTGCGTGCGTCAGTCGCGTCGAGATCAGAAAGAGCCGTCCCCATCTCAGAAGAAACGCTGCAGCTCTGAAAGCGGTGTATCATGTCTGAACTGTGCACGAACTCCTGCGCCGTTCGTTCGTTCTGTTTCTTAATAACGAGAGTCTGGCTTGTTCAGTGCAGCAAGCGCACGATGTCAATGTTACTCCAGTTTTAAGAAAGAAAGAAAGAAAGAAAGAAAGAAAGAAAGAAAGAAAGAAAGAAAGAAAGAAAGAAAGAAAGAAAGAAAGAAAGAAAAATGAAAGATATACGCACGCATTTACATTACAAGTCGTCGTGCACGTCCAGGGTCCATTGGGAAATGCTCGAGAAAGCAGTTGGTAGTTTGCGCTCTTTGCTAATGTTCTCCTTCTTTTGTACCGGTCTTACAGCTGTGATTTTTCCGCACAGTACATTAACAAGTCCACGGGGACTTGCTGCCGCGCGCCCCATATGTTGCCAGCTGTCCTTTTCATTGCATTTTTACTTTTCTTTTTCATCTCGATCCCTACCTTTCTGCTTACCTGGAGCGCGAGTGGGATCTTTTGCCTAATGAGCGCGTTCGTTTCCAATCCTCGTAACGCTGCCCAGTGTCGAGCTCAGGAGACGCCCGGCTTTCGAAAACGCCGAAGCAGTAGCAGCGCTACGTTGTCGCGCGTGTGACCGATCGCCTCGATTAGAAACAAAATATATGAAAATGAATGTGAGGTCAAGACGTGGATGGCAAGTGGGACTTGGAGAGTGTAGGGAGATCACTGGCGTGTTCGCTAAGCCGACGGAGCCTTAAAAGCTACGTCCTATATATGTATAGTTCAGCTTGCCCGATTACCTCGAAAAATGTCGTACTCGGATATATAATCTTGAGCAATCTAGAACATGATGGGCAACCATCTTGCATGTACATCCTGCACTCTCTATTTGTTGTTCGTGCCTGCAGAGACTCTGTGTTTGTTTGTTTGTTTGTTTGTTTGTTCGCTGTTTTTTTTTTTTCGGAGCGTGGCTCATAACAAATGTATGGGACTGGATGAGTAGAGGGTGAATTTTTGTCCCCAATATTTTCTGTGCTGTATCATTTCTAGGAGTTATAGGTAATATGTCGGTATGAAGGATCAGTTGTTTCTGAACTGGTTCCATTAACTGCAGACTTCCAGCCTCCTCGTCTTCTTGGGTGTTTCATCGGAGAGAGTACCGGGTATTTGAAAAAAAAACAAGGTGCACTTTCTGCAGTTATAATTAATTAATATATCTATTTGAAGTACCAGGTATTTTTCGTGTACCTGCGTTCTTCTTCTTCATGTCGACTTGATGGCTGAAGATAGTGGATTTCTCCACTGTGTTCTACAGCGTAAGACTACTAAACTGATAAAAGTAAGCAATAAATTAATTTGAATTCTAAATTATCGATAATAAAGTATACAGTCATTTTTTTTGGTCTGCATAATGAATTTCTCAGAGATGATGAAATCAACCCCATTCCAGAGTAGTGGCTCCAAAAGAAATAATAGCTGATTATCATTGATTCCAGACCCCCTGTCCTGGATATTTAGGATCGATCATCATACACAACACAGGACATCGACCAAGTAATGGTTGTGCTGTGTTCTCCACGTATTATTAATACATTTCTCTTTTCTGTGTCTTATGAATTAATAATGAAATAGCGATGTCACGGTTGCACGGCAGCCGACACTGAAATGGCCTGCCTTTCCATGTAAGCTGATGTATATATTAAGAATGAAAATAAATTGATAAAAATGTGGCGCACGCCCACTGTGTTGAATTGAGTCAATTGTTGAGGGAATTACTTTTTTATAAATAAAAAAATTGACGAAGCTTTCACGTTCAGCCGCGCAAAGCTTGAAACCGTGATGCTGGCCCATTCTGAAGAGTAATTTGGTTCCTTCTGCGTTGTTTGTAGGACACAATGATACATTGGTATGAAAAAAAAAAACACAAAATACTTTATTCGTTTAGGCTTTTGGTTCGACTCCAACAAAAGTTGCTGGACAACACGGAAAACACTTCAGCGGCTTAATCCCAGATTGGATGCCTTCCACTGATTGTATTAAGTCGAAGCAACGTTACCGAGATGAAAGTTCTTGTTTTCGTTGCCCTCCACTTGTAGCTCATATTCACTATGCGGGATCGACCTGAGTGGTCTTATGAAGTATTATTCGATTTTAGAGTAAAGGAACTTACAAATTGAAAGCGTTACAAATTTTAGAATGAAATATTGATTACCACTGATCTGTACCTACCATAAAGTTTTTTGTATTAGTAATAGACCATAACCTAGATCAAAACCTAACCTAAAAAAGAAAGTTCCGAAATTCTATTACAGCACCATTCAGGGGTTCTTCGTCGTCCGTGCCTTTTCTCTCGTAGACAAACGAGAGCTCTGCCCCAACTTGACGAAGAACCCAAAATGGCCGAAACGACATATTGTTCGCTATCCATATCGGATGACTCGACAGAGAATGCTCCGCGCGTTGTCAGAACGAAGGAAGCGGGGTGTGCTTGCCATCTTGGACGGCCGTATGAACGAACACGTCGAGCCACAGCGCGTCTCACCGTCATTGGCGCGCTTTCGTTGTTGGCCGACGGTTGACAAGCTCCTTCTTTACAGCTCAGCCTTGTATTCTGTTCTCTTTTTCTTATCAGAAAGTATCCAAACTCGCTAGCTAACGAACTCTTTGTACAATAAGGCGACACCGTAAAGCAGCTACAGGAGGGTCGCTTTCAGAATGCTAAAACCCTAGCCTCTCTCAGCGGCTCCAAGCATTAACTTTTCTTTTTATCTAAAAAAAAAGAACGCAGGTCCATGAGATGCCACCCACACAGGTGCCCGGGCAATGTGGGCTCATATACCTCGAGCGCGGAAACTCGGACCTTCTTCGAGCGCCGGTCACGTTTTCGCCCAGATCTCGCGCGAACACTCGACGCTCTGTGTCCTTGAAGACTCTCTTCTCTCGGCGTCTCTCTTCATTTCTCGGTGACCACCTGTTTTTCTTTCTTCTCACTTTTTTTTTCTTTTGGTGTAGCTAGTGCCAGCACTCGGTAGCCCCAAGCAGAAGACAGCTGTGTTAACCAACTCTCGAACTTGCAGCGGCTTGGCATCAAAGGCTCCTTTCTTCGGCCAGAGACGGCTGTGGTGTCTTCGAAGGAGGTCGAAATAAGCATACCATTTCGCCAATGAGCCCCATTTCTTTCTCGGTACCGAGGTGCCCTCTCTTTCTTTCTTTATTTCTTGTACTTTTTCTTTCTTTTCCTTCCTTTTTTCTTACTTTCTTACTTTCCTTTTCGCTTTCTTTCTTTCTTTCTTTAGTTCGTTCATTTTCGCAATAACGCAGCATGCATGAAGGCTCTTCCAAATGCGAGAAAGGTGCTTATGTCCTCGGAACGAGGAAAAAGTCAGCGAACGACTTTTTTCTCTCTTATTATCCTCGTCGCAACAATTATGAGTAGCAGGCGCTCGCTGTATGAATTGTGCTGGCGGGGTAGACGCGTTTGTCTTTCTTTCTTCCTCTCCTCTTTTATTTATTTACTTCTTTCTTTCTCGCTCATCAATCGCTCTGTTCTCGGCGTGTACGCCACTTCGTCGCCACTGAAAGCCACTACGCACCTAAACACTGGCTTCATCTATAACCTGCAACGAAGGAAGCGAGTTCTTTCCTGTTTTAGGGCGAAGCTCCTTTTAGTCTAACCTTGCCCTGCGTCAGGCGTAACCGGCAGCATCTCCCGAACAGTACAATAGACGGCACTGCCCCATCACCATTCTTGTCTCATTTCCTAGAAAGTGTTGGTCCAAAACAAGTGTGTGCAATGGGATGGACGGACGCGTGGACGGGCTGACAGATGCATGGACGGTGGCACGGATGGACGAAGGGGCGTATGGATGCACGGACGGATGCTGCGCCCTCTCGCCATGATTCACTTCGCGGATACGGTGTGATTTTTCTTTGTTTAGTTTCTTTTTTTTTATTTTCATGAAACGCGTGCCTCGAGTGACGAGTGCCACCGTCGTTGCCGCTGTCCTTAACCACGTATCGATCAAGGCCAGGGGCGTAGCCAGGAATGTTTTTCAGGTGCGGGGGGGGGGGGGGGGGGCACCTCATTCAAATCGTCATTTTTATTTTCTATACCGTGTCGAAAGAAACTTCGGAGGAGGGGGGCATGGGCCGGGTGTGCCACCTCCTGGCTACTCTCCCGGTCAAGACCACAGTCAGCGTGCAGCACGCTTGTGTGGCCACTTCGCGCCGGTAACATCACGCCAGAACCCTTTCATTCATGACGCTAGTGTCGCTTATTCCGGCCACTGCTGGTAAGCGACATAAAAACGAGGATAACGGTACGCGTAGTAGCAGTCTATGTGACTGGAGCACGGCTTATTTTTCCGTTTGTTCGGTGTCGCTCTGCCGCGCGACGCCTCGACCCATGAGGGGAGGAGTTGGAGAGGACGCTGACGTATTTAGAAATGGCCAATAAAGGAGTAGCAATGCGGTGTAGTGTTCTGTATTCCGTTGTACGGTATAGACGCCCGCTGGGATGCACCTGTCTCGCTGTTATAATCGTTACACGCTGAGCTACGGTAAGCTGAATCCAAACAGTGTTCACGCTTCCTAAGGCGTCGAAGTCATGCAAAGCGTGTAGCCTCACAGAGATTATTGCGTTGGAGACTGACTGTTATATGAAGAGCGATTTGAGCCGCAGTGATGAATGTGCATCCCTCCCCAAATATTTTTCTTACACAGTGCGCTAAGTTATGTGCTTCTATCTCTGCAAAGCGCGTGCGTAAAGGCGCTGTCAGGACGTTTCTGCTACAGCCCGCTATTTTACTGCAACGCCTCCGAGAAAAATTAAGCCTGGAACGTCACTCTCTTATCAATTAGGAGCTTCCTGCAAACACGATATCTCTGAGGCCATGCCTTCTGTAGCGCGTTACTACCGGCTGCCGCGTATGATCTCTCGCCTCTGTACCGCTTTGTCAAGTGGCATTACCATACCACTCTGTCACATGGCATCACAGTTGCTCGGAAACAGCTGTGAAAGCATTGCTGTGTTGGCAGGAGGCAGGCGTTCGTCTTCGTGCCGGAGGCTGCCAGAGGGGGAGGGTAAAATCCGAGGGTAGGGCAGTGATGTCCCCTACTGCGCCGAAGAATTCCCATTCAGAGACATGAAAACTATCTATTTTTAAGATTTTCCCCTGCAAGCACTGACAAAATTTTCATCAAATTTCCCTGCACAAAAGAACTAATTTCTGCCCCGACCTACGCACACGCATACTATAATTGCAGGTGTCTCACGCACTGGCGACTTTTCAAATCATGACGAGCCCCTCCACTGCAGCACAACGAAAGCATGACTTTATTAATTCATATACTGTTAGTACACTGCAAATTGTGGGCATTGTTTACTGGTTGTCTAACACCACCAGTAAACTAAAGATCGGTCCGCGTAAATTTGAGAAACAAATCTCAAAGGCTATGCTTGCGTCGTGCATGCGTCAGAACGGAATACAGCACATAAAGGCACACTGCGACCGCTAATTATCAGTCAACATAGAGGAATTTAACCGTTCCGGAAATTCCCTGCAGTATTACGAAGATTCCCTTCTTCCCTCCAGCTCAATATGACAGGCGAGGATTCCCCGAAAAAGGGAAAAATTCCCTGCACGGAACGTCACTGGAATAGGGCAGCACGTCCGCGGCTCGCGTTTCAGGCATAGTTTTTTCTACGAGGCATTGTTTGCTGATGAGTTTGAGGACTGCCATATTAGGTCTGTTAACCTTTCCGTTTTGTATATTTAACAGCTAAACGAACAGCGTAATGGTAGAGTCATTATGGTAGACGCATGGTTATGAAAATGGCTGGGATCGTGCACACGTTGTTTCACAGCTTTATCGATTCACGTAGTCATATATTAAAACAAGAAAACATTGGCTTAACAGGCCAATATGGTGTCGCACAGATGTGTTACGGATAATCTATTGACCGGAATGGTACTCGCCTGTTCGAGAGTAGCCATCTTTGACTTGAAGCCGTGGGTCGTTTGGTAGAGCAGTGATTAAGCTATCTTAGGCTTGCAGCCAGCGAATTTTCGGACGTCTGCTTCATAAACAAGAACACAGGGGGACCCACAGAAAACAATAAACCATTTTAATGCTAAAAAAACGGAAACGCTCTATCAACTTTTGTGTTTTCTATATGCGCCTCATTGTGCCCATGTTTTTAAAGCGCGTCGAAAAACACAGCATGCTATGTTACAAGAACGCTATCACTATTGGTGCCCCGCCGCAGTGGTCTAGTGGCTAAGGTACTCGGCTGCTGAACCGCAGGTCGCGGGATCGAATCCCGGCGGCGGCAGCTGCATTTCCGATTGAGGCGGAAGTGTTGTAGGCCCGTGTGCTCAGATTTGGGTGCACGTTAAAGAACCCCAGGTGGTCGAATTTTTCGAAGCCCTTCACTACGGCGTCTCTCATAATCATATGGTGGTTTTGGGACGTTAAACCCCACATATCTATCTATCTATCTATCTATCTATCTATCTATCTATCTATCTATCACTATTGGTCTTTCTGATAGATTCGGCAATCGACCAAAAAAAGAAAGTGCAATTCACAGCCTTTCTTGAAGACAATACGTTGAAAGTTTGGACAACGATGTTTAGCGTTGCTCTGGAGCTTCGGGTATGTGTTGTTCAGAAACAACAGGCGGATGCGGCATGGCGCAACGCGCGGGTGACTGCAGGCTTTATCACAACGCTTACGCCTTCGGAAACCGTCGGCGTGCGGCGGCGTTATGCAGGCGTTGCGCCACCGTGGGCGCACGAGACGAGACCGACGGAGAGTCGATGATCCTCAGTGCTTAGCGGTGGCGTATATAGCCAGGGAGCTGCACACCCGTGGCGCGCTTCATGTCATCTTACCATGCACTCCTGGTTGCTCTAATATCCATGTTGCTGTTGGCATCGTTACGCAACTGTATACAACTGGTTATATAAAACATGCGGCTGTTTGTAAACGAGTTTGTGCGTGCGTTTGTACGCATATTTTTCAGCACTACTTCGTAGCGCTTCGTACATGAAATCATCAAAAACAGATGTAAGAATGAGAATAATCTTGGTTCGAGGTCGGTAATGGTTCATAACTGAAGAAATTTTCCGGCGCAAACTCAACCAGGAGGAAGAACACAGGAAACGTCTTTTCGTGGTTCGGTTTGCGCGCCTAAAGGCTGAATTGGTTGTTCACAAATGTTGCTGGCTATCTGCTTAAATAGTATATATGTGCTTGATTGTGGTTTACAATTGAATTCTGTGAAAAGGACAATAGAAAAAGAGAGGAAACTGAAGTGCCAAAAAATAATGCGCGTCACTTTCTTTTTTTTCCTATCCGTCCTTTTACGGGTCCTGATAATGTACACTGGCGTCGCTGCAGTCGCGGCGACGTGACGTCATGACCAGGACCTGCCTGCTCCGCCGTCGGTGTCTCCTTTTTCTGCGCCCGCCGGGCACCCACTGTTTAGTGAAACGTTGTCGATTACTCCTTCATTTCATGACGCAAATCTCTCAAAGTATGACTTTCAAGGTTTCCTAACTAGTGAAACTTGTCGAAGCTGTTAAAGGTTTGCATAATTTAGAGCTTATATAGTAGGCACACTCGCGTCCGAACGAAATATGTATTGTGAAACTGCTGTTGCAGGATAAGACAGTTGTTTTCATTGCGTACGCCAAGAAATGGGTGCTAAGAAAACATGCTGAGTGGTGCTTGCGTGATCACAACAAAGCATGGACTCCGGGTTCACAACATGTGTGCCGAAGTATCACAAACGAAACTGTACGTTTTCGATTCACTGATTACATTGCGCTTTGCCGAGAAAGTTACACTTGCATTAGCGAAAAATCTAAATGATTTGTCGGAATTGCGCTCTCTCCAAAAGGAGACGTTACACGAATCTGACTGTCATGACCACTACACTAACGCATTCTGAAAATTAACAAAATACTGCCGCAAACACACAAACATTTCGGAAATGTTGAGATATGTTCATTTTTTTATCATATGTACAGGTTTATTCTGAACGGTCGCCAGGCAATATGTAGTGGTATACCCTCGTTTGCGTGAAATGCTGAGGTGATCTACCGGCGCGTTACAAACAATAATGTTCACTTGGCGTGGGAGCACTGCACAGCAATGTTTCCAACACAAACGCCAGCAAGTCGCAATGAACTGCTCCGATCGCACGCTCGGCGACATGACCCTATTAATAATTAAGCAACCTTCGTTTGATAAGTGCACAACTGGTCTCGCACATCATGTCCAGGTAATCAATAGATACGGGAATCACTACGATGCAAATAACACTAGAGGAGAAAAAACCCTCATATTTCCTCAAGGAATTACCCATGAACAACTTAACCTAATAATGTAAATATGATGTCTTGCGTCTCAAAATACACGATTATGCGCCGATGAGTGTGTTGTGTTCAAGCAGAAGAGGGCTCTTGCTTTTCGCACCCTTCAGAACACGGCTGCCGTACGACATGAATGGATTTCATCACAAGGGTTAGCAGCGCGATCCAGACGTTTTCACCCCTTTCACATTGCCTACCGACCGAGAGCGCGAGAGTGCAGAAGTGAAAGTAAACTTGTCATTGTTTCATCAAGAACACTACCGATTCTGTTTTCTTCGTCACATTCATCTGCAGCTTGAAACGAGCAAAAAGCGAACGCAAACAGCAGGTACATAGCACGAAGCCAACGCATCATTATATAGGCGCGCCGTGGCGGGTATCGAAGAGTCCGTGCCGTGACATCACTCAAGCCTCCCGCAAGGTGGCACCACCCCAACTTCTCGGAGCTAGTACGCGTGCTTACTTAACCAATCTAAGCATCTACTTGCAAAATGCAGTTTTTTCAGAGCATCTGACGTTAATAAAATATCCATAGTAAATGCGTGATCTCTCGCACACAAATCAAAAATAAAAGCTAAGCCATTTTAACGTCACCGGTAGTGGTCCAGTCTCAACCAATGCGTTAGAGCGATTGCTGCGATTTTTTATAATATATAAACTTAGCAGTGTCAAACTTTCACACAAGCTAAATGTATAGGGAATGTAGTGGGGAGACGTGGCCGTCCTGTCTTTTTTAGTCATTAGGGAAAATACCGCTCATAAGTGGACGACGAGTAGCAGTCACGTGCTGTTGCGCCCGCTCCACCAATCATCAATATTGAGCTGAAGATCGAGATCGAGCAGACGTGAGAGCGAACTAAATGCTCGGGCAATGTATACGTCGCCCGCGTACGACGGAACGACTGCAGCTCCGTCTCGCACGTCCCTCGGTTTTCCCGCCGCCCGCTTTGCACGAGAGACGCACGAGAGACGACAGCTGCACCCGCAAACCGTGAATCAGCGGCACAGGACACCGCTAGAGAGCGTGCGCGGGGCTCCCTCGAGGAGGCTGGGCGGCAGGAAAACACTTTCGAAGTGGACAGCGCATACGGAAGCCACTGAGTTAGCGGGAATCACAGACGCCAACGCCGTGTTTGCCGTGCACGTGCCGTGTATACATCGTCTGTCCCGTATTTCGCGTTTTTTTTCCCCTCTCTGCAGGTGATGCCGCAAGAAAGAGTCCGCCATGTTAAATATAAAGGAAGTAAGCTTTTAATGATACAAATAAACAAAACTGCCGCATCTCCACTGGTATATGAATTATGACTTGCGGCAATATATATGTATATATATATATATTATATATATATATATATATATATATATATATATATATATATATGGGCTCGTTTTTCCGTGTTTTGACACAATATCAATGGGATAATGCCAAGAAAAATATAGGGGCAGTTATTAGACCGAATAGTAATGAAATTGGGAAGAAAGAAAAGTGGCTGAAAAGATAACTTGCCGTGAGCAGGAGCCGAACATGCGACCTTCGAATAACACCGCGTTCGATGCTCCACTTCTGTTATAATATATATATATATATATATATATATATATATATATATATATATATATATATATATATGTGTGTGTGTGTGTGTGTGTGTTGTTGATTGTTTACCGTCACACATGAAATGCATCGTAGAAAGCATCAAGACATCGTATACTGCATAATCCCGTCGCTGTTCATAATGTCTACGTTCAAGTCGCCGATTGGCATTAAGGATTGATGCTTGTACTTTGTTTCGCATTCGTAATCACAACATAAACACGTTTCGCCTTTGAGGGAATTCCGCGAACTTCTGGGTTGTTTCCGAGCTGAGCTCTACGATGAAAGCAATGAGACGATTCACAGTATTAGATGATATATATAGTATAGGAAGAGCTGCGGTCAGTTCTCCCTGTGACACCGCGATCTGCGTGTTTAGCAAAGGTTGTTCACGATTTAGTGTACTTGGTACTCTAGTGTGGGAGAGCAAAAAGCCGCCCCAGTGGGCCTCACGATTCATGAAGCCGGGCACAGCGTATTAGAACAAGTGGTTGACGATTTAGTGTAAATAGTACTTTACAATGGCGGATAATAAGGCCATCCCGTGAGCCTCACAAGTTGATGAGGCCACGATACGCTGGAACACGCCAACGCCCATTTTGACTGTTTTTTTTAGATATGGTTAACGATTTTGAGTACTTCGTACTCAACTATGGGAGAGCGGTTAGCCGTCCCTAAATTCACGACCGCCCAAAATATCAACGGACCTAGACTGTTGCAGTCACTGTTGAAATGACGATGTGACACTGCCTTCATTCTACTGTGCAGAACCATCAAAACGGTGATAGTCATATATAAATATTTTAAAAACATAGTGCCTTGAAATATTACTCAATTTCATTTTTGTTAAAATATTCTCAAAGTGCTTCGAGTGCTTCGCTTGACCTTTATCTCAAAGTTAAGAACAATAATTGCTGCATACACACAAAGAGTATGAATATAGGAACAGTTTTGTATAGACCTTGACAGCGGACAGCGAGATTCCATGACAAAACTATATCCTAAGGTGCTTCGCCCCTAAAAGGTATACCTTTTCTTTTTTAGCGGCTCATTTCGTTTAAGAAACCGTTGCGGTGGAGTAGCGGTTACGGATCTCGGCCGCTTGCCCGAAGGTAGCGGGTTCGATCCCGGCGGCGGCGGTCGCATTTTGATCGCGGCAAAATAATAGAGGCGCACTTAATTTGCGATTGTCCACCAGCGGGTGGTCCGGAACTTGGTAAATTGATGAAGATCACTTCAATCGCAACTTCCTTAAGTGCGTATCGCGTAAAAGCTTCATCGTACGTTTGCGTATATGTAGCGACGTAGCGGCTATACGTATGTTCACATACGTCTTTTTTGAAATGCGTAGCAATTCTTAGTGAACTTCGGCGACTTTGAGCGTATCTATCTATCTATCTATCTATCTATCTATCTATCTATCTATCTATCTATCTATCTATCTATCTATCTATCTATCTATCTATCTATCTATCTATCTATCTGTCTGTCTGTCTGTCTGTCTGTCTGTCTATCTATCTATCTATCTATCTATCTATCTATCTATCTATCTATCTATCTATCTATCTATCTATCTATCTATCTATCTATCTATCTATCTCATCTGTTCACTCGTCATGCAAAACATAGGCTTCTGAACAGAAACGTCTCTACACAATCCTGGCATCATGGCCTTATCTTTTGTTCGCGCGTACGATGAGCCAGCTCATCGCATGTTATTACAGAAGCACCGCGTGGTACGAGCTTTTACAATCCTGACGCCAGCAAGGTTTCAAGGTTTTACGGCAAAGATCGCGCCAACAGCAGAAGTGCCGTGCACGCTGCGGGCAGGTGCTTCGCACTACGCATGTCTCCCGCTGTTCGGTCAGCTGTCGCGACCCCCCTCCTTTCTCTTCGTCTCTGTCTATCGCTGTCACTTGTCTTTCTGTTGCTGTATACACACACTGTCGAGAGCCAAGCAGAAACTTCAAACGCGAGCCCGCTGGAAACGCGAGAACTTTGAAAGAGCGATTACAATGTCGTTTATTATCCAACTTAATTGGCTTTAGGCGAAAATTCGCTTCATACATAAAGAACGGCGTCGAATGCCTCTTACAGCAGTGCCAATTGCCGTCACCACCAATTGCTGTACGTAACCGGGTGTTTCCTGGCCGCCTTGATTGGGAAACAAGGCACATATCTTACGAACCTGTCATGGTCAAGTTTACGCGTGCGCCATGAGTGGGAAAATATCCACGTTTTTTGTTTCTTTTTTTTTGTACCGTGGTTTTCTAATGCAGTTGTTGATTCGTTAATTTGCCTAATTATTTCTTTATTTATTGCAGCATATTTACGTGGCCATGAAAGCATTAATTAGGTTGGGGCGGTCGACATAGCCAATAAGAGTTTAAAATATACATGATCTTTTTTTTTCATTCTTGGTGAATTCAGGTGTTCATAAATACATTTAATAAACACAACAATAATTCTGACAAAAATCTGCCCCGATGCTTCACTGGATACGGTACTCGGCTGCTGGGTCGCGGGTCGAATTCCAGACGCGGCGGTCGCATTTGGTGCAGGCGAAATGGCGGAGGACCAGTCCGCTGTGCAATGTCAGCGTACGTTAAAGTACACGAGATTGTAGAAATTTCTGCAGCCCTCCTCAACGGCATCCCTCAAAATCGTGTCGTGCTTTCGGGACGTAATGCCGCAGATATTACGAAAGAAGTGGAAAATCAAGGGCTCTTTTTCTGTTGTTGGACACTACAATAATGACAACTAACATACAACGATGCCAAGGAAATTGATTGATTGATTTGTGGGGTTTAACGTCCCAAAACCACCATATGATTATGAGAGACGGCGTAGTGGAGGGCTCCGGAAATTTCGACCACCTGGGGTTCTTTAACGTGCGCCCAAATCTGAGCACACGGGCCTACAACATTTCCGCCTCCATCGGAAATGCAGCCGCCGCAGCCGGGAATCGAACCCGCGACCTGCGGGTCAGCAGCCGAGTACCTTAGCCACTAGACCACCGCGGCGGGGCGATTCCAAGGAAAGTGTAGGGGATGTTGTTACTAGTAAGTGTAATGTAGATGTGAAGAAAGAAAAGTGGACGAAAAGACAACTTGCCGCTAGAAGTAAATAAGGTGAGCGAGGTTA